>MU223049.1:843351-878726 GCA_018584345.1 Thuja plicata | reverse complement strand
TATATATATATATATCTTCTCTACTTCTCTTTTGTACATATATTTCCTCATATATTTCTTTCCTATATACATTTCCCCCTTGTTTTTGACACAAATGCCAAAATATATCTATATGGTAATACCAAAATAGGATAGGAAATCACTATGTACCTTCAAAATCTGAGACAAAGTGTTGTCCCAATTATCTTGCAACACCTTCAAGATGTGCAATTCAATTTGTATCTCTGCTGAAAACTCCATCATAAGCTCAACAATTGAAAAGTTGTTTTCATGTATGAGTGTCTTGGCATGAGCTATATGCTTATGCATTACATCCATGTGTGGAAGGAGTTGGCTCTGAATAGTTGTAAGAGATTCCCTTGTCCTTTCTTCTTCCCTTAGTAATTCAGCCTGCATGTTTGTCAGATACTTAATCTTCACATAGTGTGTTGAACTCAAACTCGGGTTAAGTGCTAACTGATTTGCACTTTCCTTCAAATTTGTATCTACCCTTTTCAGCTTAATATTGATTTCCATGGTAGAGTTGGAAGTATCAATCAGCTTTACAAATAATGAAGCAACATTATTAACTGTAGTTTCTAGAGAGCTAATAAGAGAGTTTAGCTTTACATGATCAATTGCAATTTTACTTGCAACATTCTCTAGAACTTTGTTCTCAAACTTCCTTTCTGCCTTCTGAAGTAGCTTTTCTTGACCACTTAAATCTTTATTAAACTTGTGAACTATATCAAAAATTTTGTCCATAATAGAATCATTCTCATTTACTTCTACTTCTAGTGCATCTAGGAATATAAATTTTATGTCCTCTAGCACTCTGTTTCTCTTCTTTTATGCTTGGAGCTTTTGTTGTGCAACTCCTTTCTTCCATATCTCCCCTAGTATATCCATCTTCCCTACTGTCAAGTTGGATAGATCCCAATTTGGAATCACAATATCTTTCTCAAGATCAATATCATCAATATTTGTTTCCTTCCCTTTTCCAGTGTCCTTGGGATTGGGTGAAGGAACAATTTCCCTACCTTTTCCACTATCATCCTTATCCTTTCCTTCCTCAATTTTCTCCTCAATATTCAGTTGGAATAGGTTATTGACATTTGCTGCACCAACTGAAGGGTCTATATCAACTATAGTATCAATTCTCATTGAAGAAACATTCACAGTTTCCTTCTGTGACTGGGTTAGGCCTAGCCTAGTAGTAGGTGGAGCCTAATGATCGATTCCTACTACTCCAGATGTGGATTCTATAGTCTTATCATTTCTCGGAGATAGGATGTTCTGTATAGGTGATTGGGGGAAGGGATTCCATCAATTCTACTGCATTGGATTCTTCAATAGTTTCCACTTCAGGAAGTTCTACATCAATAGTCTTTACCTTGGGGTCTGTACTTGATACTTTTGCCTTATCTTCTTCCTTGATTTCAAGGACCGTCTTCCATATCTTTGTTGTATCCTAAACCACATCCTCTATCTTCTTGTTCAATATTTGAAAGTTCCTAAACCTTGGAGTGTGATTTCTTTCATATTTGGTCATGGCCTCTTTTACCTCTTTATTTTTCATAGGAGGCATGACTTGTCTCAAGGTCTTTTCTCTAATATCCTTTTCTATTCGGACTGCATTACTCCAGGGAATAGATATTGCTTTGAATAGATCCTTATTCATATGACTCTTCAATTCAGATGGATCATACTTCCATCTAGTAATTTTCTATACAACTCCTTCCTCAATCTGCTTTTGTTCATCCTTAGTTCTGGAAGCATATTTCAGTGATTTTAGAGAACTCATACCACTACCTTCTCTTAGTTCTTCAATTTTATTCTCAAAGGTAGGTGGGGGTTTCTTGAATATTACTATATCTTCTTCTTCATCTTCCTTAGGCAATATAAATTTCCTTATAGATCTTCTTTTAGTGATGATAGGGGTAGAGGTCTTTGATTTCTGATTGGGGTTACCTTCTTCTTCTTCTTAGGAGGTTCAGTTTCTCTCTCTTCCTCTTCCTTTTCAGGTTCATCATCTTCTATCTTAACTTCATCTTCTTTGCTTTTAGATATAGAAGGAGGAGAGTTTGAGGTTTTTCCATATTTATTTCCAAACTCCTCTAACCTCTTCTTTCCTCTACTCAAGATCTTAGGAATCTCAATTTCCAAAGAAATTCCTCTTGGCTTCTTCATAGGTACCAAAGTATGGTGCTTTAGGATCAACATGCTCATTCACAAGAGCATCAATGATGTTTTTGGTCTCATCTATGTTAACCTCATATGAAAGAGGTTTAACCCATGAAACCCTAGGTTTGATTGCCTGAATGTATACTTTATCATAGTCAACTAGGAAGAAAACATCATCTTTGTAGTCTTCAACCAATTGTTTAGGAATTCTATATCTATTCTGCATCTTCTATCTGAATTCCTCAAAATATGCATCCATGATGCTCTCAAAATTGTCTCTTAATTCTGATATGAAATAATTTATCTAATAAACTATGGGTCTATCCTTCTTCCAAACAACCATGCCTTTGGAACAGAAAAATTTTTAAATATAAAAGAATATGAAGACCAGAAGTGAACCAAACTTACATGGATTGTTCTTTGATGCCCAGATTGTTTCCATGTTCTTTCTTAATTGGATGAGCTACAACTCAGCAAGGTCAAATGAAAGGTTGTTCTTGACCACTTTGTATGCCAATTCCATAGCCTCACATGGTACATTATTTGGTCAGCTAGAACTGTAGATTTTGTGCGCAATTACATGAATCCCAAACTTTAATTCCATGTATGTAACTCCATTTATTCTCATGCCTCTTCCTTCCCACTTGGAAAGAGTCTTCTTTGCTAAGTCATCCTGAGGTAGGGTTTTGGTAGCTTTTGGCTTGTCAAGAATGGGATACCCTATAACACAGTGTACCATTGTCTTGGTAATCTTCACTGGTTGCTCCAGCCATAGATGCATGTTGTGAACATGGCTCAGAACAAACCTAATCCACTTAATCTAAAAATTCTATGGCATATGCATGATATGAGTCAAACCCTTGACTTTTGGGTGTTTATATTCTGGCTTCAGATTCCCAGCTTCACAGAGTTTCTCATATGCTTTATTCATTCCCAATGTCCCTAGCTATTGAATAGTGCAATGATAGAAGGCTCAGATATCATTGATCAATAGTACCCTTAGAGGAATTAGGGAATGAGCTCCCATCAGATCTATTTCCTCTACAATTATTGGATGAAGCTTAAACTTCGAAGGTTCGCAGATAGCATTCCTCACCAAAATCTCAGATCCTTTCTTAACATTACTACTGGATGTAGATTCCATAATGCTCAGAGGTTTAATAAAACTTTGCAACTTAAATCTTTCAAACACAAATTTGCTCTGAATCACTTAAGGCTCTAAATATCTCTGCAAACTGAAGACTTTGTAAATAGTAACCTTTCCAATTCATCTTTTATAAGATATTTTACCATTAAGTTTTCATTAAATGCTCTGTACATGGTAGCTGGCATAGCTCATAATGAATCTTGGCGAAAAACTAATTTTTGCATCCTCAGAACCATACAACCTGACTTAAATTGGTTAAGCCTGTGTAACTCGGGTGTTACTGAGATCCTGACTTGGTTAAAACTAGAATGTGTCCTAGTGCATCAATATGATTATTTGGACTTGCTATCATGTCTAGAACTAATGTAGGATGGCTTGTATGCATAGTTCCAGTAGTCTCCTTGCATATTTATTTGGAGATGGTAGATCCACCCAACTCACTACTTTGGGTCCCATTCGATCCTTCATTGCTTTGATCTGAACTCTTAGGAGATTTCCTTACCCACTATTGACTCATTTGAGTTTTGATTTCAGAAACTTTATCTTTTCCTTTCTAAAAACCAATATCCACTTTTTCTCTATTCATGCAATTCTTGCTTAGATGACCGATTTGTTTACACACATAACATATCTTAGTAGGATTCCTTTTTCTGAGGTGAGTCTTTGCACCAATATGCCCATATTCACCAAAGTGACAACATATGCTCCATGTGTTGTAATCTCAACCAAAAATTTCTTTAGCTAGTTGTTCAGCAAGGTTCCATTTCTTAGTTCTCCACTCGAAAGATTTGTGACCTTGTTTGTTACAATTGAAACATTTTCCTTCAAACTTAGGTTTCTCAGTTCATTCACTTGCCCTATGTCCATTTTTTTGCATTTGTATAATTTACCATTAAAATTTGATTTTCCATTACTCCAACACTTGTTTGTTGTGTGCCCTAACTTGCCACAATGATTACAAGTAGGTTTTTGTTCTTTTGAGTTCCTTGCTATGAGGATTCACCTTGTTCAGTATAACCTAATCAAGTCTGTCCATGATGTTTGAGTTGATTCTTCTCTATCAACTGATCCATGCTTACCTGTGAATTCATCATACTCTCATTGGTTTATTTTTCACTATTTAGATCATTCTACAATATTTTATTTTCTGTCCTCAGATTGATAACTTCTTGATTTGCATTGTTGAGTTTATTTATCATATCTGCTTGCTGAAGTGACGAATGATGGATTTCATTTTCTTTTTCTTCTAATCTTATACTCAGCAATATTTTATCTTCTTGTGCCAATTCTCTATCATTTTTTGCTTGATTATTTTATTCCATGACTTCACATATTCCGACTGAATGAATTTCTTGTTCTCTCTTCAACTTTATGAATTCTTCATGTAAATTGAGATTCTTTAAAAGTAGGTCTTCAATTGCTGCATATGCTTCTTTGGAACTTCTTTCTTTGCATAAGTTTTCAATTCTTTCTTCTATGTAACTTTTGTCATTCATGTGCACTGCTAAATATTTTATTATTTTTAGGGAAAGAGAGAGTTTCTCCTTGAGTTTTCTGATCTGATCCATGGACACTTGTAGATCTATCTTTTCATTTTCAATGGCTTTCTCTAGTATATATATCTCCATTACCTCTGATCTTTTCTCAAGCTGTTAAAATTCTGTTAAGAGAACCTTTAGCTCTAATACCAATTGTTGGAAATATGTTGAGGCTAGGTGACTGAGAGGGGGGGTGAATAAGGAACCAATAAAACTTAATCTTTTTAATCCTTTATTAGATTATCTAATCTGATTGCATGCATGAAATGAAAATCAATAAAACATCCACAACACTTGACACAATATTTGGTTACCCAGAAACCTTCCAAATAGAAATTCAAATTGGGGTGGGGATGGTACCCACAAGATTAATTACTACAGTATAAATTTAGCCTATTAAATCTTACAATTGACCACTTCTGATGGTCTTCCCTGTTAGGAGCAATAAGGACTATTAGGCCCACCTTGTGAAAGGATTTAGTACAATAAAATTAGGTATGCAACTCTGTTAGGAGATTTTTAAATGATTGTTAAGTCCACCTTGTTAGAGGATTTTGTTGATGCACCTATTAGGATGAACCAGTAGATGATCTTCTATGCAACTCTGATTTATTTTTTATTAAGGTAAAAACAAGTTTTGAAAGGACCCCAGAACCTTTTACAAAAGAATACTAGAGATAAGTATCATAAGCCCAATACAAACATAGATATCCTGAAACAAACAAAAGGTAGGACCCCAACAAACACCCAAGGCCAAAACAAGAAATAAAAGAACTGCCAAAAAAATGCATAGTTTCCAGCACAATTTCTAGCACAACTTCCGACAGAATTTCCAGAATAGAAGAAAAAACATTACATTGTTCTTTGGTAGGCTTCCTCTTCCTCCTTCTGCATTTCTTCCATTTTTTCAATGGACTCCTTTAGCTCTAGCATCTCTTTTGGGATCTCTAGGATTTTCCTTTTAAGACAACTTCAGATTCTTGTCCCTGGGCTTGAGCTTCCCGCCTTATCATCAATGGTAATTGTAGTATTTTCCACCAGAATTCTTTCCAAGTAAGCATATAATGATTTTAGGTTCTCAACTGATACTTGAAGCCCATCATTTTTGTGTTTGAGAATGACACGTATCATGTGCCCATTGTTGCTTATTTTCTTTTTCATATCTTGCATCTTTTCTTCCACAATTGCGTTAACTCTAGTAGTGAGCTCCTCATCTATGTTGCTCTTATTTACCTTAATCATCAAGTTCTTCTCTATTTCCTCAACCTTGGACTTAAAAGGATCCATAGCTTCCTACATCTTAGTCAATTGCTGTTTCATAATCTTCATCTCCTCACTAAGCTAGTCTTCCATACTCGCCCCATAGTCCTCTTTGCTTTTCAGAATTCTATCATAAATTTCAAAACCAACCACTTTGGGGTCCCTTCTCTGTTTCTTCTTATTTCTATTATCAGCCTTCAAAATTGGCTACTCATTTTGATCCTCCTTGCCCTCTTCCTCATTATTTTTCTCCTCCTTTTCATCTCCCTCTTTTTCACCTCCCTCAACTTCCATCTCTTGATTTCCTGCATCATATAAAAACTTTGATTTGTTGAATAAGATCCAATGATATAAAAACTAATCACCTAAAAGTGATGGATGAGTCTATGTTGTTCCTTATACTGATGTAGCCTCTTAAAAAATCTGCCACTTCATATTTTCACATACACTTCTTACACACATATTTGGATTAAAAAATACCTTATAATTGTACCTTATCCAAATCAAATACTTCTATAAATCGGCTTCCATAAGATAAATTAATATCAAACAATATAAGCTAAGTTGGCCCAAAACTGTCACTGGGATCTAGTAGTCCACTCAGGCAATATACTGGCACTCAGGAATTATGTTGTCATTAGGGAAACACAGTAAACTCTGGCACTCAAGCTACTCTATGTACTCGGGTCATATAGATCAGTCGGGTAATACTGATTACCACTGTCTACTTAGTCGACACTGCCACTGCTTGGATTATAATGTAACTGCTCGGGTTGCACTGTTGGCTCGGTCAACACTGTGATGACTAAGTGTTTTGTCACTAATTGACAACATTTCTTTCCATAATTTCATCATATGACACCCCATCCAAGTGAAATTCCCTTTATTGTAATGTCTCATTTTGTAGGACTGAGGAAAAACATAACAAAACAACATTTCTTTTAAAAAAACAACAACCAAAACCAATATGTGACAATAAATTTTTATAATTTCACAACAATATGCACATGAGTGTCATAAAGAATATAATGAAAAAATGTGATGGAAGTAAGAATGAACTCACCAATGCATAAGGTGGAACTAGTAGAATACTAAGCTATTATGGGGAAAAATCCAACACAACAAACATGACAACAATGACAACACCTAAATGTCAATCAAGTATGAATTCATGATGTGATGTCCCTCAATTACTATATGTATTCTAATTATTTACCATTAAAGTGTATTTTTTCCAAATTATTATATCTATTACATTAATTAAATATAATTGAGAGATTGGCCATATTGTTATTGACAATAATACTATTATAAAAATTAGAGAATTATTATTATTAATATATTTAATTAATAATAATTAAATATCATTATATTAAAACAAGTATCACAACATATATAATATATATAATAAATGTTATCATTATAATAATTGGAAAATAAAAAATATTATCATTAATATATTAATAACATTATATTTATTATTAATATATTTATGAAAATAATAATTAGATTAAACTGATTATAATATATATATATATATATTATTGAATTCTTAAATAATGTATTCTTGTGTAATTTGGGATTTCTTTTATGGATAAATTTAAATTCTGATTTTATAATCAATGTTAATGTTTGTACATTTATATATTCATTAGGATGATGATATGGAGACTGTATAGAATGAATCTTATATTAATTAGAGATGGATTCCTATATCTGGAGGGGGCTAGAGAAAATTATTATAGTTTACCTAGTCTCGAGATTAATATAATCTCATGTATGTAGTATATATAGTGATAGCCAATCATATGCATATGTGTAGGCTTGGATAACGTCTATCATTTCAAAGAGAACTTAGGAGCACTTCTCTATGGGAAGACGTGACGATAGCCCAGTTTCTTAGAATGGGTCTTATATCTCTCAAGCCAAGAATCAGGAATTTTGTGAACCCCAATCTAGAGGCAGATCCTAGGATCAAATCCCCTTACTAACTTATAATAGAGTAAGATTCATGTAAATATTGTGTAATATTTTCTACTAACGTCAGTTTTGTAGGAAATTACATATGGAGAATAAGAAGGGACATTACACATGAATACATCCTCTCAAAATACTATATAAGGATAGGATGAGGGAATCATTAAATTTCAGCCTAATTCAAAATATACTTTATTAAAATCACAAAAAATTACAAACCAACACCAACAATGAATGTCTAAGAGCCTAGAATACTCAAATAGATGAAACTATTGATGTTTGAGATAAGTATTAGGATGAGGAAATGTTCACCTCTATTAGACTAAAAAATACCTTAGATGAATCTCAAACACAAAGAACAACCAAAAAAAAAATATTTCCTAACTAGGAGATACAAACCCTACATCAATTAGAATGACAACAAACCACTCCGAAGAAGTGACATGCTTTGCAAGAAAAGGTGATACCCTAAAACATGGTGTAAGTTACTTATCAAAAAAATTATGGCATGAAAAGACTCTTGAGATCAAGGGGAACAACTGTTGTGTTTATATCTTCTTCAAGAAATTACTAAAAACCAGACATGGAAGCTAAAATAACAAAATATATCAACTGAGGACATTAGCACCCAAAGAGGACACTAGTGCATGGGCTTTAGATTTCATTACTAGAGTTTCTATCCTTATGAAATCATAGTATCTAGACTAATGAGAAAACCCAAGATAGGGTAGGGTCCTACAAAATATACCAACATGCTGAAAATACGTAATAGGACTAGTGACAAATATTGAACCCAAAATGTTGAAATTAACACAGGGTCAAATAGAGAATTCTATCTCCCAACCACACAACACCTTTGACATTTGAAGGAGATTGGTAGGGAGGAGTACAAGGACCTCCTTGATGTACATAAGTATTTCCTTTAGACAAAATACACCAAGGAGATGAGATGCAACACATTTTTCAGTTACGTAAGGTTTCAAAAGATAGCCTAAAATAGCTTAAAATGATTCAAATCCATACGGACAAACACCCAAAGACTCAAAAACAACATGATGGGGTTAAAACACCCACCTAAACCATACCATTGTGCATTAAACTAAATTTTAATCCCAAAAAAAATATTCATACATTCATTTTATACACAAATCAAAAAGTTACTAAGTTTATTTTATCATTAAAAACTTAAGCATAAAATCATATCAATGATACAATAGTGCTTGACTCCAATGTTGAGATGTGTAGCCATATACCAATATCAATATTGGTTACATTATCATTTATAATCCATCTCCTTGTGAGAGGCCAAGGCTCATTAGTAAAATTACGACTTAGGACTCAAATGTTCTAATTCAAATAGGAAAATAGAGCATAAATAAACTAATACCAAGGTAGTATCCGTAGACAACTAAAAATTTCCTCATGAAATCAATGAAATTAATCCTATTATTTATTTAATTAATTTATTATCCTCTTTCTGTATTACTCAAATAAATATTTTTATTTATTTATTTAATTCATTAGCATTTTCTATCCTAAAATTAAATAAATTCTTATTTATTTAATTACCAATTTACCATCTCCCTTTTCTCCTATTTATGAAATAAATACTTTTATTTTATTTTATAAATTTATTAATCCTTATCTTTCTAAACACACCAATAATCTCTACTCACATGGATAAACTCCACAAATTTTGAGCTTGTGACACATGGCACTTGTCTCTTCATTTTAGTTTTCCATATTTACATGTCTATATTTAATGCATCTTGTGATGTATTACCAAAAAGTAAATATAATCTACCTACCACTTCATCTCATCCACTCATTTGCTAATGAATCTTAATATCATTTAATCACAATATCCTCTATGTACTCCTCATCATCCTTCACATTATCTTTACCTACTCTCTAACCCTATCCACTCTCCTAGCACATCTTAATCCTTGCACTTAATTTTTATGAGACATCAATAAAACAAGACTTTATAATCACATTTGGAATGTAACACACAATCACAAACCTGAGATTTTGGATAACTCATCTCATTTCATACTTGATATCTTTGAGAGCCCATAACTATAATCTTTCTACTATCATTATTATATCATAGCCTCCGTACTATGATTTTTATAGTTTTACCTCTATCAACTAATTTACATTCTCTTATAACTTCTTATGCATGTGCTTACAAAATTGAGAGCACCAACTATATAGGCCTTTATTTTCACACTCAAACAAGAGGGTTAGTAGCATTGATTTGCAATGAAAGAAATAAAAAAACTACTAAGAATGAGCCTATGAACAATAAAATAACAAACATTAGAAAGGAAAACAAATAAATGCAAACCCCAATGCTTGAAGCTTCTATTGCTTCTCTCTACTCCTTCTGAAATGTTGTATGGATGGTGCTCAATATTGGCATTGACAACATCTATGACTTGGGAGTGTTGAGAAAATGAGATCAAAATGATAAATATTTTGATTGATTCTTCATATGAGAATCTTGCATAGTAATTGTGCACAAAGTTGGAGATCTTGGATCCTTTCAAATGGTTGATAAGGATTGATTTTATAGAATATGAAAATGATTTGGACGGATGAGATTGGTCCTAGAAACTTGAAAATGGATGGTTGAGATCAAAATGTACTGATGAAGCAATCTTTAAAATCCTCTTAATTGAAGAGAAGAGGAAATGGTTGAGTCAATTGTAGAGTCGATTATGAGTTCCCTTTTTGAACTAGAGAGAAGATGGAGCAATTACAAGGATTGATCATGAGTTCCCTTTTTGGAACTAGAGAGGTGATTTATTGATTATTTAATTAATTTTGGAAATTAAATTACTCAAAAATGAGATATTTTGAATTCTATTTTGATTTAAAATAGAATTAAGAGTGAAATTAAATTAATTTAATGAAATTAATTTAATTAGAAGAATAATTAATAAGTTTAAATATTTAATTTAAATGTTAGGAAATTGAATTTCATTAATTAATAAAGATTAATTAATTAAGGTTTATTAATTAAATAAAATTAATTATTTAATTAATTTTGGAGGAATGATTAAATGATTAGATGATTGGATTTAGAAGAAAAAGATGATTAACTAATGATTAAAAAACCATTAATTAATAAGTTTAAATAATTAAATTTAAAATTTAGGAATTTGAACTTAATTCTTTTTCTATTGAATATCGGAGGACCAAAAACATACATCAAGAGTTTAACAATTATTACAAAATGGCTGGAGTGTTGTACATAGCCCAATCAAAAAAGGTGGATCAAAGTATCAAATCTAACTACGATATATACTATTGTCTACAGTAGGTGATTAAAGAAAAAACTACTGGTGTACAAATTTGAAATCATTCTGGGGGGTCATCATGCTCTGCATAAGAAGCATTAGAATCTGGGGATACAGTAGTGTATCCAATGATTCTGTGGCTCCTAGCAATAGCTTCATCACCGGTAGGTCCAATGTTACCCTCCTTGGCTTTCTTTAGAAACTCTGAGAGCAAGTTAGTGAATTCTGTTCCAGACTTGTTGGTAGTGAACCCATGAGAAATATCCTCTTTGTATATAGTGTCTTTACCCTCCTTAAGAATCTGGAGGAATTTGTCATCTTTCAGCTTCAGAATGGCACTGACCCATAGATAGATATTAAGATATATGAGTCTCTTGTGAGACTCAATAATATTCCTTTCCTTCCCTACCAAAACATCATTATTCCTTGCTTTCAAAATATTCCATAATATTATAGAAGAGAGTAAAGACCAAAAATAATTGCAAAACTTGTTGCTGTTAATATTCCCAGAAACTATATTCAGAGCATTGAAGTCAGAGTTGTAGGAAAGGCCAAACATAAACCAAATCTCTGAAGCATACAGAGATTCAAAGATGACATGGTGGACAGATTCTGGGAGTTTGCAAATTGTACAGATGTTAGGTTCTCCACCAGGCTTTCTGAAGGGAAGCTTGTGAAGGAAGAGTCTCCAAAGGAAATAGGTGACCTTAGGTTCCATAGGTCTTTCCCATAGATTGGTAAAGAAAGTGTTCCAGTCTAAGAGGGGAGCATCAAGATGCCATCTAAGATTAGTGTGGGTGAGGATTTTAGGACCATGCGTGAGGTTTTGGTAGAGGTATTCAATTTTGACCAGGTGAAGAGGGGAGGAATCAGCCCAAGTAAGCTGGAACGCGCAATTATCTTTGAAGTAGTAGGATGAGATCCTACCAAGGCTAGGGAGTGTAGTAGAGAGTAGGGCATGGGTTCTCTTTTGGGATTGAGGTAGGTTAAAGTCTATGGCCAATTTCTCCCAAGGGATCAACACCCCTCCTTCAATAATATCTTGGAATCATTTCACACCATTATCTACCCACCTCCTAGTAAAGCATCTCTGCAAAAGATCTAGGGGTTTTCCATTATGTTTCAAATTCCACCAGATTGATTTGGCACTACATACCACTCCATTCCCTTCTACAGGGCCAGTGCTGCAAATGAACTTACCTACATATTTCCAAGATTTCCAAATAGCCTTAAAGACATTTGAGCCCTGGACACTAATGCTACACTCTAACCCCAACAGATCAGAGTAGCACAATCCTTTCCATTTCTTAGCTTTACATGGGTGGTCTCTAGAGAGGTTATTCCTCACCAAGACCTTCCAAGGTTCATCCCCAACTGAGGCTTTAGCAATCCATTTGGTTGCTAGGGCTATGCCTTGAGTCCTAAGATCCTTAAGTTTGATGCCTCCCCACTTCTTATCTTTGGTGCACTAGGCCCAAGAGACCACATAGAGCTTTTGTTTACCTCTACCGTCTGACCAAAGGAAGTTCCTGATGATCTTCTAGATCTTCTCGAATTGATTTTGGTTAAAGAGCCAAGCTAAGGAGTAAAAAATAGGGTAGAAGGAGAGGATCTTCTGGCAGATCTTCACTCTACCTGGGAAGGATAGCACGTTAGTGTCCCACTTGTTGAGCTTACTGTTAATCCTGTCTTTGATCCAGTTCCACATATTGTTTATGTTAGGTTCCACTGCGAATGGTATCCCTAGGTATTTGACAATGTGGTCAGGGCCTCCCCATTCCAATTCATATTTCCTCCACCATCCTGGGGGGTGAGCATCCCACCCCAACATAATTGATTTGGCAATAGAGATTTTACTACCTGATGCCTGATAGAAAATTCCCAACATAGTCATAAGTCTCTTCATGTTCTCCTCCTCCTAGGCCATAAGGATAGCTATGTCATCAGTGAATTGAATGTTGGATATTTCTTCCCCATTTGGAAGGGTCACCCCTGCAACACTAGGGTATAGGGTGTTATCTTTGAGCAAATAGTGGAGGGAGTCAGCGGCAATGATAAACAGTGATGGAGCAAAGGGGCATCCCTATCTAATGGATCTGGTAAGTTCAAAATTTTTGGATTTGAACCCATTTATCTCTATGGCTACAACAACACCATTCAGGAGAGTGGAGACCATTTTGCAAAAGGTGGTTGGAAATCCTAGGTTATCTAACATGCAGAGGATAAAGTTCCATTCAATTCTATCATAAGCCTTCTCATAATAAATGAGAAGTATAGAGCTGTTCTATCCTATTACCTTGACCCAGTCCATGGCTTCCCAACATGTAATAAGGTTTTCTAGTATGTATCTTCCCTTGATGAACCTTTTTTGGGTCTTGTTGATAACTTTTGGAAGCAGATTAGCAATCCTTAGGGCCAAAACTTTGCCCATAATTTTGTAGCCTACATTAATCAAGGTGATTGGCCTCCAATTTTTGATAAGGAGTCTATCCCCATCTTTGGGAAATAGCTTGATGAGCCTAAAATTGAGGATAGGGCCCAAGGTCCCAGTGGCAAAATCCTCTCTATAGGTCTTGAGTAGGTTGTGTGATACCCAATCTATATTAACATTGAAGAATTCCACAGTGAGACCATCCAGGCTAGGGGCCTTATCATTGGCCATGCTCAAAATAGCATTTTTTACTTCTTCAACCGAGAGATCTCTTCCTACCTTATCAGCATCCCCCTCATCCAGTTTCCTAGGGATGATAATTTTGATCTTTTGCCTAGCTGCTTCCATATCAGTATTGTCCTTAGTGTTGAAGAGATTGCTATAGAATGAAGAGAAGGAGTTGACAATGCCTTCTTGAGTGGTGATGTCCACCCCTTGTTCTCTAATGCAGGAGATATTGTCTCTAGCTTCTTTCTTCTTTAGTGTCTGAAAGAAGAATTTAAAACCTCTGTCCCCCAAGTTGATCCACTTGATCCTAGCCCAAATCTTAGCTCCTTTGGTCTTGGCCAATTATCGATTCCTAAGTGATTCCTTGCAGTACATAACATTTTCCAATAGGAAGGGGTCATGAGGGTATTTTTGAATGTGTATTTCAGTAGCCTAGAGCTCCTCTACCAGCTTCACCTCCACCCTCCTTGAATCCTTAGCTCTCTTCTTACCTACAATCTTGAGCATGGTCTGCCAGGACTCTGTAGTCTGATTCCACTTGGTAGTTTCAAATCTATGTACTGCCACCTCTTCATTCAACCAGGAGATAATCTTGATGGCTACAAGAACATCAGGATCTTTCAAGAGAGATGAATTTAGAGAAAAGCTTGTCTTTCTAACAGGGGAGTTGCATCCCTTGGAGACCAATTGAATGGAGGTAAGGATTGGATGGTGATCAGAAAGGGTGAAAGGTAGGACCCTAACATTGTTTTCCATAGGGGTGTTGGGACAGTTGAATAATAGTCTATCCATGTACACTCTATCAAGTCTGGAGTAGATCCTCTTCTCTCCTTTTTGATAGTTAGACCAGGTGAACCAAATACCTTTGGATTCACTTTTCCTGTTAGCCAAGGGGTCAAAAAGGTTCAATTTGGAAATCATCCTGTTCCAAAAGATCATCTCATTCCCCTTCCATTCAAACCTCACACCCCCTGATTTGTCTTGGGCCCTCTTAATCATATTGAAGTCTCCAGCAACCACCCAAGGAATATTGTCTAGTTTGGAGATCCACTTCCAAATCTCAATCCTTTCATTATGGTCATTTGGGGCATAGATTGAGAAAATACCAAATGTAGTGTCTTCTTCTGTAAGGATAATCCACACTCCTCTGTTGCAGGGAGAGAAGCCCCACTTCTTGACCATTTTCCTCCACTTGGGCCCTACAAGGATAGAGGTAACACCTCTTCCCTTATGGTGTTGAGTGGAGAAGGCCTCTACATATTTCCAAATGCATTTTAGTGCTATATCTAGCAACAACCCCACTGCTTTAACTTCTTGAACCAAAATTATATCAATGTCTTTAAAGGTACGGAGGAACCTCTTAACTACATAATTTCTATCAGAGGATTCCAGTCCTCTGACATTCCATGATGATAGGTTTAGAGTCATAGAGAGTTACTTTATGTTAACCATTGGCACCTTGAATCTCCTGAAGCAAGCGGCATATCTTTCTTACTAGCTTTGAAAGGCTTTGGGTTCCCACTCTTATTGGGGGGCCTACCTCTCTTATTTTTGATAATGACTCCCTCTAATCCTTCCAACGAGGAGATACACTTAGGCTTACTTGATCTCTTCCTTCTCTTGTTCTCTTCAAAGGTGAAGACAAAGGAGCCTTCCACTTCTGTGTTCCTTCCACTCTGTTTTGGATTGAATTCTCCTTCTTCTAGATCTAGATTGTCCTTTTGTCCTACCTCCTCTCTAGGCACCTTTGTAGCCAAGGGAGGTATTCTTTCACTTCCCTCCTTCTCGAGGGGCAGCCTCTTTTTTCTAGAGGGGGGAGGGGGTAGGGGGGAGCAAGGATCACCACCACTGAGAATCCATTGAGTTTATCCTCTTGCTCTTGTGGTGAGAGTAAATTGGGATCTTGAGGAGCAGTATTGGGGATAGAGGGAGGTACAGGTAAGTGACCAGGGCCAACTCCCTTCCCTACTGAGGTGTCTAAGGGAGGAGCTAGGGTAGAAGGACCACCTTGACCTAAAGATGAGATAGAGTAAATCTTCCATTTTGGCTTAGGGGTAGTCTTGGCTTTATCTTCTTTTAATTAGATTCTTTTCAAAGCAATCTGTTGAGCATTTAGTGTTGTGTTTTTGGATGATGGGGGAGCCTTTTTTCTTCAACCCAAAGTTGAGGTATTTGGCTTTTGGAAGGCCTTGTAAGACTTTAGGGATCTCCAGGTTGCAAGTGGGAGGAGGAGAAGATTATTTGTCAAACTACCCTTTAAGTTTATCCAATGTGTCTGATAGCAATTGGGAGTTCTACATCCAGTTATTAGGGTTTGTGTCCTTCAAAGGTAACGATTTTGTGTTATCCTTCGAGTTTTTCATAGGCTAGGATAGAGGTGGAGGGGATGAATTAGATTCACAAGTGGAGTTGGAAGCAATGGGCAGTGGAATTTTATCATCCGCATTGGTAGGTTTACTAGTGGGAGGAGCCCGTTTGGCTAGAAGGGGGCAGTCCTATTTAATGCACCCTTCTTTTCTTCAGAGGTAACAACTATTAATCCCTCCCAGGAAAGTAACTGAGAAGATGACGTAAGAGATGCCTAGGTCAAAATGCAGGGAGTCAGGGACATCAATTCAAGGTTTGAGGGATATGAGCACACGAATGTCGATGTGGGGGATAAGAACATTAGACTGGTCAATTTTTAGAACCTTTCCAATAGGTTTGAGCGCCTGTGGAATAAGGCTAAGAATAAACAGGGGGAGATTTCCAATAACCACCCATCTCAAGCTTAAAGGGGAAAGGACTTCATTGTAGGAGGCTTCTAGGGACCACAGAATGGCTCAAAACTCGTAAGGCCCTACTTTCCATAATTTTTTAATAACGATGGACTGTTGGGCTTTCAGATCACAAAAGAAAAGCAAAAAAAGGCCTTTTTGAAGCATACGACAATAAGAGAAATGAAAACCAAGTTTAATGTTCCACACGCATTGAAACTAGTCATTGAGGAAATCTCTTGAGGATAATCTAGAGACATTAACAAAAGCGAAGACAATTTTAGTATCTCTAAGTCAACTTTTTTCCTTCTCTATAACATAATGCATCTGGAGATTAGGTTTAATAATGAGTTGGGGAGTTGGGGAAATCTTACGTCTAGTTCCTGCAGTTGCGGCCAGGGTCTGGGCAATTGTTGAGATAAACTGGGCTCCATCTAGAATCTTCCTCTCATTCTAGACTTCTTGTTTGAACAACCGAGGCTTTCTTTTCTTGCTTCATTCTCCATCACCTTTGCTAGCTTGAACGCTACCTTCTGGCAGTGAGAGAACTTTTTAATTTGCCTTAGGGTCGAAAATAATGCTTTGGATGGTTTTCTTTGGGTCTTTAATACCACTTTCATTAATGCTGAAGGAATTATTCTCTTTTACCACTCTGGGAGAGGTAGATGCCATTAATGGCATACCCAGGACGCATGCGCGAGGAGTACCCTCTATGCTTCAGCTTCAAACCCTAGTTGTAGAGCACCCGACTCTCTTCCATTCTCCTTGTGATATTTTCTTATTTATTATTTTACATCAATTTGAACTTAATTAACTCTTAAGGATTAATTAATTAAGGTTTATTAATTAAATAAAATTAATTATTTAATTAATTTTGGAGAAATGATTAAATGATTAGACGACCAGATTTAGAAGAAATAGATGATTAACTAATGATTAAAAAAACCATTAATTAATAGAGGAAAATTAGTAATTAAATGCAAGGTTGCAAGTTTGTCCATTTTAGGGCATCTACATTTTCCTCTCTTTGATATAATGTGATTCATCACGTTGTGTCAAAGAAATTTCAGATTTGATCCTGCCCTAGCTTGCCCTAGTGATAGAAGGTGAACTATATGCCCCCTCGACAAATTAAGCGAAAAAAATTGTGTTAGATGAGCATTAATTTGTTGATAATGTTGAATCACTATATGATGATGATGAATGCATTCCTATGTTAGTTATGATGTTATTGATGATGGATGCATTGATTATATGATCTAATATGCATATGTTTTGGATTTTTCTTATGCAATAAATGAATGCAAACCTAAAATAGACAATGTATCTGAGTATGTGCATGTGTTAATTAGAATAAAGTTAGTGAGAGATTGGTTTGGAAAAGAAAAAATAATGATTGATGAAACCAAGTCGTTTTCATACATTCCAATCTTTATTCATCATTTCACCTTATTATGAAAAGAAAGAGATACAAATGCACCCAAATATTGACCATCTGGATACTGCTATAATCTCTAATAACAAAAAGTAGCTAATAGATAAGGAATGTTCAATTATTTTGTAGGGATTAGCTCAAATCATGGAACTGCATGGTTGTTAGATGTGTGACAAATCCTATCACATTTATCATGACTCATCCTTGCCCCCAAATCAAATTGAAACAATCCACAAATAGACAAAAAAAAAAAAAAAAACAAGATTACGATCCATCATAGCCTCACCACTTAGTGGTATCCTTGAGGAGCGTAAGAACACAATCACGAAAGATAAATTGACAACAAATAGACATGGATGACCTATTCAACAACCTTACTATTCCTTGATTGGCTTGTTTTTTTTTTTTTTTTGGTGGATATGTCTGGCTTTAGGAATGGATGACTCATATAAGACTAATTTTTCTGGTATTGAGTATATTTGTCACTGTCTCAGACAATTGATAGTTTTATTAATGATATATTAAATCATTTGATTGATGACAGATTAGATTGTTGATAATTTGAGTCACATGAACCCATTGACAACTTGTGAAGCTCATAGTTTTGACATTTGATTGACTATTTGATCGTCATTTGATTATTTATGACTGAGATGATTTATTGCAGATATTTTTTCAATATTTTACTTTTTGATGATTGATTTCTTCAGGACATTTTTCTCTTTTTAGGATTTTTAAGGACTTTTTTCTCCTTTTAGATTTTTTTAGGACTTTTTAGAATTTTTAGAGTTTTTTAAGACTTTTCAAACTTTTTAGATTTTTCAAAATTTTTTAGACTGCCCCCCAGTCTGGTAAGTCAGTATAAGCCATGGATAAGCATGATGTCTCAAAGGGGATTGTGCTTCTAGAATAAATTTTGGTACTCAATCTTGCATGTAGGGAGTACAATCTTAATATTTTGGAGTTAATTGATGGCAAAGTGAGACCTTAACACTTGGCACCTTTTTACCAGGTTTTTACCAAGGTACCTGCCCAATAGTGCCTATTTTCTAGGTTTTCACTGAGAGAGATTTTGTTTCTCTTTATTTTTCTCTCTTTCTTGTATTTTTTTTGTCGTGAAGTCACCTATTTGCTAGGTTTTCACTAAGGTAACTTTTTTATTTTTATTTTTTTGTACTTTTTTCAAGATCATATATGACATGTATACATGGCCTTGAGATCTCAGGTGTAGAACCCTTTTAGGTGCATGTTATTGATATAACCAGGGATTTGATCTCCTTCCTAAGTTTCTAGTTGATATACCCCATTTTCACATGATTTAATAATGACATATGGTCCTAGCCAATTAGGCTCAAACTTGCCTGGTTTAACTCTTTCTACTTGATTCTTCTAATTTTCCATGAGGACGAGATCTCCTACCTCAAAGTTACATGGCCTAAATTTCTTGTGATAATTTCTTGTAAGACAATTTTGATATCCTTGTAAGTGATTCATTGCATTTTGGCATCTCTTATCTAACAGTTCTAGTTCACTGAGTCTAGAAACTCTGTAGTCTTCATCTAATATGATATGATTCAGTGATATTCTGAGGTATGGGATTTCAATTTCAAGGGGTAGAACTACCCTTAATACATATCCCAAGGAGAAGGGATTTTCCCATATAGGTTTTCTTACACTTGTTCTATATGCCCATAATGCGAGACTGAGCTGCAAATGCCAGTCTTGACTAGATTCATTGACAATTTTCTTCAAGATTTTTAGGATTGTTTTGTTAGTTGCCTTAGCTTGTCCATCTCCCTAGGGATATATTTTTTTTAAGTAAAAATGGTAGAGCCATTATATTTTATTAATATATAACTACTTCGAGGGGCTCCAGGGGGAAACACTATTTTATTAACTTCCCTAGGGATATTAAAAAGAAGAGAAACCCTATTTTATTTTGAACTTCTCACTGAGATACTCAACATATTTTTTTTGGAAAGGAAAATCGTGATCAATAAGTACAGTTTGAGGGATTCCATACTGATAGATGATGTGATTTAGAATAAACATGGAGATCTTCTTACCAGTGATATATGTGAGAGGAATTGCTTCCACCCATTTGGTAAAGTATTTTTTTGTTGCAATTATGTTTTTATGTCTGTTAGAGGAAGTGGGTGTAATCTTTCCCACTAGGTCAAATCCCCATTTTGAAAAAGGCCATGGTGAAGTAATGGGGTAGAGGTCTTGAGATGGTGCATGAATAAGATCTCTGTGTATCAACATTTTTGCATCATTTTACATACTTATGAGCATTTCTCTCTACAGTCGGCCAATAGTATCCTATCTTGAATGATTTTCTTTGCTAAACTGTTACCACCTACATGGCCCCCACAAAATCCTTCATGTACCTCATATAAGGTTCTCTTGGATTTTTTGGAAGTGAGACATCTTAAGAGAATTTCATCTAGGCTTTTTCTATACAAAGTATTAGTGAGAATGGTGAACCTAGAGGTTTGTTAGGTAAGATATTTTTTTTGGTTTCTAGATAGGTTGGACAGGAGGGTATTGTCTTGTAGGTAAGTTTACACATCATTGTACCAAGGAGACTAAGGACCAAAAATGACACATACTGATTCTTTTATTGGAGCCTTATAGGCTAGTATCATCAATTGTTCCACTAGAAATTGGAATCTATTTTCATTACCTGACATGTCGATCAAAGATGCTATAGTAGCCATCACATCTGCTACTTTGTTCTGAACCCTTGGAACTTGTTCAAATGTAATGTATTGAAAAGAAGAACATATTTTGTCCATTAGTCATCTGTATGGGACAAGTTTTTCATCTGTGGTCATGTAATCATTATTGACTTGACTCATAACCAAATTGGAATCACCATAAACTATCAGGTTCTTTATTCTCCACAATATAGTTATTTTTAATCCAATGATGAGAGATATATACTTATCTATGTTATTTGTGAATGGCTAAATTGAGTCTAAAATATTTAGGAATTGCATCATTTTGTGGAGTGATGAGCACTTTTACTGCTCCTACACCATGGTTCATATATGATCCATCAAAGAATAATTGCCAGACTTCTATTGCCGCTTGTACTGTAAGGATTGATTCATCTGGAAACTGAGAAACTATACGTTGATGGTCTGGAATTGGTGCCTCTACTAGTTGATCAACAATAATGTTCCCTTTGATGGCCTTTTGATCCACGTATTCAATATCAAACTCACTTAATATCATGAGCCATTTAGTGAGTTGTCTAGTTAATGTTGCTTTACTCGACAAGTATTTTAATGGATCTATGTGTACAATGAGCTTTGTTTGATTACTTAGCATATAATGTCTTAACTTCTAAGAATAAAAGACAACTACAAGGCATGCCTTTTCTATTATTGAATATTTGAGTTCATAGCCCACCAACATTCTATTGATGTAGTAAATGGCCCTTTTCTTGTCTTGACCATCGTGTTGAGCCAAAATAACACCTAGTGTTGATTTTGTTTCTAATATATATATCTATATATTAGAAGTGGTTTTCCTGGAATTGGTGGCACAAATACAAGGGATTTTAGTATATAATCTTCAAAAATTTTAAAATATTGTTGGCATTATTTTGTCCATACAAAGATTATGTCTTTATGTAGTAAGTGTTGGAAAAAATAACACTTATCTGCCAATTGGGAAATGAAACTCCTGATAGATTGTAATATTCCTTGTAGACCCCAAAGTTGTCCCTGATTTATAGGTGGTGGAATGTAAAGGATGGCCTTAACCTTTTCTAGATCTACTTCAATTCCTTAGTGTGATGCAATGAAACCAAGGATTTTTCCAGAAATAACTCTAAATGTGCATTTATTTGGGTTGAGTCATACCTTGTATTCTTGCATTCTGTTGAATATCTTACCCAAATTTTGTAGATGAGTTTCCCTAATTATTGACTTAGCTAGTATGTCATCAACATAGCCTCCATTATTTTATGAATCATATCATGAAAGATTGTTGTCATGCCATGTTGATAGGTGTCACCTACATTCTTGAGGCCAAAGGGCATCACATTCCAGCAATAAGTACCCCATGCACAAGTAAATGTTGTCTTATGTTGTTCTTTTAGTGCAATTTTTATTTGGTTATAACCTGAGAATCCATCCATACATGAAAATATTTGATATCCCATTGTCAAATTTATGATGATATCAATTTTGGTAATGTGAAATCATCTTTTGGACATGCTTTGTTCAAGTCCCTAAAGTCTATGCATATTTGAATCTGACCATAATATTTTGTAACTAGTACCAGATTTGATATTCAGTCCGCATATGGGATGAGTCTTATGAAACCTGCATCTAAAATTTTCTTCAGTTCAACTTTGACAGGTAGATTAATGTGAGGATGCATCTTTCTTAACCTCTATTTCACTGGCTTTACATTTGGAAAAAGTGGTGGGTGATGTAGTACAAGCTCTGGATCCAAACTTGGCATGTTAGCATAAGACCAAGCAAAGCTAATCTATCATTTTTTGGAAAAAAACATTAAATTGTTCTCTTTCCTCAAGTGAAAGGGATTTATCCAGATAGATGTTCGTAGGGTTCTTTTCATCCCCTAGATTCCCTACCTTTATTTCCTCTACTAGAAATGCTAGTTATTCTTCTTTTAAGTTGAGGAGATCCAACTTTCCATCCTATGGTGCCTCAGAGATGTTTTCATCAGAAGATATGTCCTTTATCTTTACTTTTTCATGGTCAGAAAGCACCTTTCGGTTTTCACTTAATGACACATTTTGGTTTTTTTTTGGTTTTTACTTTTGCAACTGGAAAAGAGGAGCCTCCTCCCCAAAATATGTTTATCTATCTAAGTCAAATGAGAATCCTGCCTTGTGATCTCCTGATGGTATTCCTTCATGAAGCCCCATGAAGTTTGCAATGGATTCATCATTTTCAAAAATGTCTATGTCAAGATGTCCTTGTTGGTCCCAATCTATTAACTCAGGGTAGATTTAACAAATTTCAGTGTGGGAGGTAGACTTAGTTTGGGCGAATGAAACTGCAGTGATAGTTATGACAAATCTGGAATGGGAAGTAGACACACCATCTAAGGAATAGACATCGACATTTTTATCAACATAGGGTTGATCTTCTAGGTTTAGTTGGTCGAACATGTCATTGAGGTTTATGGTACTAGTGGATTGAGAGGAATATCTAGGAATAGGTGTTTCAGAGTCATGGAGGGATAACCACTCATACTTGTGAGAATCAGTCACACTAGAACACATGTTAGGTATTTCACTTTCCACATTATCCAATATTTCTTGATTAAGGGTTATTTGGGAATTGTGGTTTCCACTTTTGGTGGCAATAGTTGTTGGAGTATATTGTTGATTGGGTTATGTTCTTGATTTTGCCCCCAGTTTGATTCAACAATTTCTTGTTTGTATACTAAAATATCTTGGATGATTGTACTAGTTCTGGCCTGACCATATCCTATTCCTCTTTTGTTCCTTTGATTTGGTGGTAAAGACAATTTGATCAATCCCTGTTGTCTTTCCCCCAGACCAGTTTTACCATCATATCTATATTGTTGTAGCATAGTATATCCAGGATCATATTGTGTCAAGAATATTTGTACAATTGGTGTCTCTTAAGGATCTTGATATAACCAAGTATTAATATTTGGATTAAATGGGTTATCTTCACTTATATCTCTCCATTTCATAAATGTAGTAGGCAGACATCTGAATATTATTGGTTTCAGAGCTTCAATTATTTCCACTGGTCTAGGGCTTCCATATGATCTAGGAGATAGAGGCATGTTGGTGATGGTGAAGGCTTCCTCATAGTGTTATTCACCACACCCTTTGTCTTGTTTTGATATTTTGACTTCCTTTCTTGGTATATACTTTAGAATTGAATCATAAGCGGAAGGAATATTTTCTTCCTCATTCGATGGTACTTGATTGTCTGCACTACCTCTTATAGTGTTGCAATATTGAAAGGAGTTGGGATATCGCTCTATGATGATCTTTGTTCTTTACAGGTAGGTAAATTTGATGCATTAACGATATGTCGAAAGGATAACTTGCATGTCATGTATCCATGGTCTTTTGAGAAACATGTTATACCCTAGTTCAAGGTCTACAATTTAGAATGGAGTGGTCTTTATCATTAGTCCTATCTTGACTGGTAAAATAAGGATACCTTTAGATGAAATTTCTTCCTCATCATATGCTCTGATATTGATTCTTCTAGTGACATTAATACTGGATTCTACGTAACGTAAGTTTTTTATTACATTTAGAGTACATATGTTTAATCTAGCCCCACCTTCAATGAGGACTCGCCAAATCATATGCTTATGCACTTGGACAAGAAAATCCAAGGGATCATTGTGTAGAGGTTTGTGTGGTGGTACATCGTGGTCTATAAATGTGGCATGTTTGTTAGCAGAAATATAATTGACCATGGTTTGTAAATTTTCTAGAGATATATCCCATCGGATAGCTGCGTTTTGAAGAGCTTGGTTTAAATCTTTCTTACGCTTTGGGGATAGGCACAATAGTGCAAAAATGGAGATCTAGGCGGGTCTGTTCTTGAGTTGATCCACCAAATTGGGTTATGGATTACAAGTTGGTGTGGGATTTTATGGTGTAGTGGAAGTAGAAGGAATTCCTTGTAGAACAACTTTGGAACAATGAGTTGTAACAATGCATTTGGAATTATTATCTCTGATAGTGATGGCCATAGTTTGGATTTCTATAGGATTCATACAATTTATCATACTATAATAGGTATAATAGGTATAATTGAATTTCTTGGAAGATGGTATGATCCATGGTACCCTTGGATTGAGTATTGTTAACATCAATTATCTCTTGTTCAATTAAGTCTTGTATGGAAATTTGATGTCTTATGACCCTTGACCTGATGATACTCACAAAAATCATTATTGTTTCACCACTTAGGTTTTACAACACCATATTCAAATTCCCTTATTTCTGGTAAAGTGATTGTACTGGATTGGATCAATTCTCCTTGTGGGGTGTACTCACATTTCAAAAAAGGAAATTTTTGTTGGTGTTGCATGTTGGGTTGATTCTAGGATATTTTGCTGCTTGAATAGTTTGCATTTGAACTTGAGTATTTTCCTATGGGGTTTTATTTGCAGGTGTTTGATTTGGCATGGGTGTCCCTTGTAATTAAATATTTGGTTGAGCATAAATGACCATCTTGACATCAATGACACCATTGTTGGTGACATTTTTATTTTTGTTCCACCACTTAGCTTTATCCGTTGAATTTTTAGTGGTATTTTTTTTTATTAGGATCCACTAGAATTCCTCTTTTGACCAAATTTTTCTCCCATCAAATGCCTCTTTCTATCAGTTGTTTGAAATTGGGAGTGATTTGTAGTTCTATAGTAAAAGACATGTCTAGGATCAAATTATTGATGAACATGACTATTAGATCTTTCTCAAGAACATCATATGTGATTTTGTTGGCTGTGTTTCTCCATCTTTGTAAAAATTTAACAAAATATTCACCTTCTTTTTTCTTGACTTGACAAAGGTCCTTGATGCCGACCTTGCATTCTATGTTGTGATGGAAGTGAGCAATAAAGTTTTCAGCCAATTTACCCCAAGAGTGAATACTATGTAATAAGTGAGAGAACCATTCCATTGTGGGTGTGGCTAAACTCTGTGGAAATAGTCACATTAAGAATGTTTCATGATGTGCGACTTTAATAAAACTAGCAAATAATTCCCTCATGTGTTCCATAGGATTGGTTTTTCCTCTATACTTTTCAAATTTAGGTACTGCAAAATATGTTGGAAATAGAGACATGTGTAAAGAATGATCAATGATGTATGGGTACAAGTCCTCAGTAGTATAGGACTTAGTTTGTCCTTGATTTTGAGTATACATCATTTGATTTTGTAGGTTTTGCAATTTTTGTATTAGAATGTCCATTTGGGATTGAGGAACATTTCCAACATTGAATCGTTGTCTCTTAGTTGGTATAAGACTTTTCCTTTGAGTCCCTTATGTTGGGATGTACGATCTTCTTGGAATTTTGTATTGATTCCCAAATGTATGGTTTTTTTGATACAGGGGTAAATGATGGGTCCAAGGTTGTTGTTACTATTTTTTTTAGACCCCCATTATAATAAAGATCTAGCTCTTGGGGGACATTGACTGAATGTTGGACCTATAGAGATTGATCTGAGTTGTTGTGAAGATTTAGATCCAAGGCTAGTAGGGATAGATTGCAATATTTGGGTAGTGAAAAATGGTTTATAGCTTGAATGAGGTGCTAATGAAATAACTTGAGAACTTGGTGTGAGAGGTAATGAGGCAAATGCCTAAGATTAACTAGAAACCATGGATGTACTCATTTGGGAACCCATCACATTTTGAGTGAAAGATGAACTAGCTTGAGTGGACGAGCTAGTTTGTGTAGACATAGTCTGTGTTGAGGTTGTAGATGTTGATAATGGAACAGACAAGGTTTCACGAGCTAGTTTGTGTAGACATAGTCTGTGTTGAGGTTGTAGATGTTGATAATGGAACAGAAAAGGTTTTAGACACCATAGGATTAATTTAAGAGATTTCAATTGTATTTTGTCTTGCCAACGGGTTTTCAAGCCATATTATGGATACATTGAATTCAGTAGGAAGTTTGACTCCTTTGTTGATTAACATTGCTAGGAAACTCTTAGGATTTATTTCTACCATAGTGTCTACCACTTGTGCAAAATAAAAATCTTGTTCTATGTCTTCTAGCTCATAATTTTTGATATCTTAAAAAATAGTTGGCCTTTGGGAACTACGTGGAAGTGTAGGAACATTTTCAGCATATAGCGAGGGATCAGTGTGTTTGAATGGGTCAATATCTGGTTCTTCTTCCCATGGGGGAAACAGGTTAACATACGATTCATCTTGCTGGTATCTAGACTTTGACATAGTATAAGGTCCTCCATAAGGTGAAAAAGACATTGTTCTATTCAGGATTTAACAAAAATGAGTGACGTAAAACAAACAAAAGGGATAACCTCTCGAAGAGAGTTTGAGCTTTTGTTTAAGAAGTGTAATTCTAAGAGAAAAATTTGATTTCTCTCAATCTCAGAGATTGATGATGATAGGATATGATTTGAATCTCATCTTAGATAAGATAGATTCATTATAAAATGGTGATGAAACTGAGCTAATGAGATCAAGATAATATAATTTGAACCATTTAATTATCAATGCTAAACAACAACTAAACTGGAAAAGAGAGGTAATCCTAGATGTTTGAGATTTCACTAATTATTTTTTATTTCCCAAAATGTACACATTGACCTTTCACATGAACCAAGAGACTTTTACAAGGTTCTAGATTGATAAAATATAGTGTTCTGATAGAGGAACCTAGACTATTTTGATAGAATAAGTGCACAAGTCTTTTGATCAATTGCGACAAACTTCTGTCGATTGCAGCAGAATGCAGGGTCAATTATGGAAAAATTCTGGCGATTGTGGCAATAAAAGAATCAATTGCGGTAATAAACACATCAATTGTGGTAATCTTCTAGGATAGTGGGGTAATATTTTTTCTAGAATAAAATTTTTCTCACACCCTAAACACTCAACATTTTTGACTCATTTGATTGTGTAAGATGTTGGTTTTGCATTTAAAAATGATCACACAAGAAAACACAGTAGACACAATGTTTGTAGATCCAAGATTATCTAGACAGAAAAAAAACCTTTCACATGGTCAAAACATAAATAGTCAGATTAATCTATGGTCAATTGGATTCAAGATGTAATGTTATAGGCCCAATGCTTTTGTTGTTTTTCAACTCACACATCATTTGTCATGCTACTAGGAAACAAAGATCCATGATGTAGGTGCTCATATTTTTGCCTTTCCCAGGTATTGTTGTCATGCTAATGAAGATCTCTTTCACCAACACAATACCCTAGAACACATATGTTGGGAATCTTGGGGGGAAATTCTGCAACCCCTTGCACTGTAATAAGACACTTGATTCGGAGGTGACCCAGGTGGGTCTCTAATTAAATAGGTTGTAGTAAGGTCTGTGGTGTCTATCCAATCAGTTTGTAAGCATGTGACTCACTTTAGAGCCTAGTTGATCATGATGGCTACTTAGGGATACTTCCCCGGATCCAAACTATCATCAACACACCTCACCCAAGCTTGGATAGATATAAGATATTAAGGGCTTTGGCCCACGTCTTGTTTATTTATGATTAGAAGGATTAGCAGTTTGAGTTCATCTTATGAGGAAGAAGTGCTAACCCCATACATGCCTCTCTAAAAAAATTAAAAAGGTTTTTATTCTAATAGATTGTGCAAGTGCACCAAAGACTCAAAACACATGGTTAATCACATTAAGCACTGAAATATCCAATGTGAACTGAGCTACCATCTATACAAGCATGCGAGTTCAATTTTAAGCCCAAACCAAATGATATTTGTTTGTTCAATTATAAGTGCACCAATTTCAAAAGTTCTTTCCCTTGTTCAATTTTTAACCACATGTCAATTTTATGCACCAATTTGAAAGATGAGATTGTGATGTTTGAGCATACACTTTTATTTTTAAGCACCAAAAGACAAATGAATTGATTTTAGATTTAGAAAAAATTAAGCTGCTTCCATGCCACAAGCTATCAAGAAATTGTTAGTACTGCAAAATCCTAACAATTTAGATATGACAATCCACAAGCATGCTAGTATTGATATAATGACAATTGAACTTCTCAGCAAATTATCTTACCTTGTCCAGATGTATTTTTGTAAGACCTTCATAACCGATCTCTACCTCAAGTGCCTCAATTCTTAATCTGTGTGCATGTTCTTTATTCTAGTTGATCTCTCACTCTCTTTTTTTCGTTGCTCAACATGCTTCTAAATTTTAACTTTTTTGTGCTATGGTGGCCCACTACATTTTTTCCTTACATCAAGTTCATATTTTCAACAATAAAAAATGTGTCTTTTTACAATAGTGAATGATATTTTAGATAGAAGAGAAGCAAATGTCATTTTTAGTTTTGATACAATGTTTTTTGATAAAACGATTATCACCTACACCTACACACTTTTATTTTTCAAAGATCTTTCTTTTTTTTTTAAATATTTCTTAGAAAAATTAAAATAACAGAGAATAAACCCCTTGTACAATTTCAAGACCTTTCCAAAAATGTAACATTTTTCAAAAGAAATGTTGATTTGTGGCTAGAATATTTTTTTTATGAAATATAATAAAAAAATTATTAAAAATTGAAAAAAATTTAGAAAAATCTGAAGTTTGGATTGTAGCTTTCTTAAGTCCACCAATACCTGTGTAAACAAGTTTAGGTCATAATTCCTTAATTTGTGCCCTAGGGACTCATTTTATCATAACATACTAGTTTGAAAAGATCTATTGTTTTTGTAATTTTTTTCACAAAAATTAAAATAACAGAGAATAAACCCCCTGTATAACTTCAAGACCTTTCTAAAAATGAATTTTAAAAAAACTCTCATTTGTGCCTAGAAATAGTTTTTTATGAAATATCATAAAAAAATTATAAAAAAAAAATAAAAAAATAAGAATTTTTTTTTTTTTGGATTATGACCTCCTTAGATCAGCGTTAACGCACAAAAACAATTTCATAAAAATTCTATACGGCTTGAAAGATATGACCACATTTCATGTTGGGTTCACCAAAATATATAGGCCTATATCTGCACACTCAAACAAGAGGGTTAGTAGCACCGATTTGCAATGAAAACAATTAACAAACTACTAAGAATGAGCATATGAACAATAAAACAAAAACATTAGAAAGGAAAACAAATAAATGCAAACCCCAATTCTTGAAGCTTCTATTGCTTCTCTCTACTCCTTCCAAAATGTTGTATGTATGGTGCTCAATATTGGCATTGACAACATCTATGGCTTGGGAGTGTTGAGAAAATGAGATCAAAATGATAATGATTTTTCTTAATGCTTCATACGAGAATCTTGCATAGTAATTATGCACAAAGTTAGAGATCTTGGATCCTTTCAAATGGTTGAGAATGATTGATTTTATAGAATATGGTATTTATTTGGATGGATGAGATTGATCCCAGAAACTTGAAAATGGATGGTTGAGATCAAAAGGAATTGAAGAAGCAATCAGTAAACTCCTCTTAACTAAAGAGAAGAGGAAATGGTTGAGTCAATTGTAGAGTTGATTATGAGTTCCATTTTGCAAACTGGAGAGAAGGTGGAGCAATTCATGAAATTACAAGGATTGATCATGAGTTTCCTTTTTGGAACGAGAGAGGTGATTTATTGATTATTTAATTTATTTTAGAAATTAAAATACTAAAAATGAGATATTTTGAATTCTATTTTGATATAAAATAGAATTAAGAGTGAAATTAATTTAATTTAATTAGAAGAATAATTAATAAGTTTAAATATTTGAATTTATACTTTAGGAAATTGAATTTAATTAATTAAGAAAGATTAATTAATTAAATTTTATCAATTAAATAAAATTAATTATTTAATTAATTTTGGAGAAATGATTAAATGATTTGTTTTGGTAAAAGTGGCTGGGCCATGATATATTTTATTAATAATAGTAAAAAATTTACAAACCTAGTTTAGGTGGGCATACCGGTAGGAAAGATCTAGGAAGAAAACCTTCGGTTGTAGCCCATGCAGATAAATTGATATACTAACATACTAGTCTACCCAAATCGAGCCAAAAAGAGAACCCCACCCGGTAATGTGCCCAAACCTACCTAAAAAACCCCAAAGCAGAACTCTGAAATAATGCCAAAGAATGCATAATGATTAGATGATTGGATTTAGAAGAAAAAGATGATTAACTAATGATTAAAAACCATCAATTAATAAGTTTAAAAAATTAAATTTAAAATTTAGGAAATTGAACTTAATTAACTAATAAGGATTAATTAATTAAGGTTTATTAATTAAATAAAATTAACTATTTAATTAATTTTGGAGAAACGATTAAATGATTAGAGGATCATATTTAGAATAAATAGATGATTAACTAATGATTAAAGAAACCATTAATTAATAGAGGAAAACTAGTAATTAAATGCAAGCTCGTAAGTCTGTCCATATTAGGGTGTCTACACCAACTCTTTCATATACAAGATTTTGGTAGATAGAAGGATAATAGAGTTAAGTGTCTCTTGAGTGCATGGTATACTGGTTTTGGTTTATTTCATGTTTTGTACATTATTGAGGAAGTTCTCTATTGGATTATGTTGGTTTACTTTGTATACCTTGGGCCTATGGTTGGGCTTGGTGGGTTCACATGTTAGGTTGTCCAATTTCCACCATCATCATTTTGGCATGCTCATTGGGAAACTTATCCCTTTTACTAATCATTTGTTTCTTGTTAGAAGTTCTTTGTGAATTTTTAGGATATGAATCATTAGAGTCACCAGAACCAAGCATTTTTTGCTCATACCTGCACATTTTTTCTTTTTTTTCTTTATACATTCTAATATTGTTTTTTGCAATTCTCTATGTTCCTGCACATTTGCAGGTGAAACCTAGACATTTTGCAATATTTATGCACCTTTGCAACTTCTTTTTGTACATATATTATGTATGATTGTGCCTTTGTGACTTTTTTCTCTATTTTTTCTTGTTGGATACTATATTGTAGGATCACCAATCCTATGCCTATGATTCACTAGTTCTATACTTTTGTGTATATTTGTGCATTTTGAGTTATGTTTTTGTGATTTTGTAATAGAATGTTAATTTTACATTTGGTTTTTATTTTGAGATAACTCTAATGGACTAATAAGTGGTGTAGGATTTTTTGTGGATCTGAGACTTGGAAAAGGACTAATAACAATTTTTGGATGCAGATTTTATATTTTTTTCATAGATCAATTCACATTTTTTTGTTAGAATAACTGAGAGGGGAGGGGGGGTAAATTAGTTAGAATCGGTTTCCTCACAAATTACCCTACAGTCCCAAATTTCTCCAGATGTATACCAAAACAAATTCAAACATATAATTCAACTCGGTGAAAATGTATTCTGTATCTCAAACTTTCATTAATAGTGTTTACCGAGTGTCAGTAAATTAATACTGTGATTACCGTCTAGGTCAATAAAGTAAAGTGTAAAGTAAAATAAAAATCCACAACATTCATGCACATTGACACGTAGATTTTTAACATGGAAACCCTGCTAAGGGAAAAACCACCTGGGACCGATAACCCAAAATATTTTCACTCTTTTGAAGTGAGCTCAGTGAAGAGCCAACCCTGTTAAAGGTTACAATGCACACTGTTAAATGTGACCTAGTTAGAGGATTTAAAACTAACAATTCTCTCTTGACCATGTTAGAATAACTAAGAGGGGGGTGAATCAGTTAGAATCAGTTTCCTCACAAATTATCCTACAGTCCCAAATTTCTCCAGATGTATACCAAAACAAATTAAACATATAATTATACTTGGTGAAAATGAATTTTGTAATCTTAAACTTTTATCAATAGTGTTTACCAAGTGTCAATAAATTAATACTGTGATTACCGATCTAGGTCAATAAAGTAAAGTGTAAATTAAAATAACAATCCACAACATTCATGCACATTGACACAGATTTTTAACATGGAAACCTTGCTAAGGGAAAAACCACCTGGGACCGGTAACACAAAATATTTTCACTCTTCTGAAGTGAGCTCGGTGAAGAGCCAACCCTGTTAAAGGTTACCATGCACACTATTAAATGTGACCTAGTTACAGGATTTAGAACTAACATTTATCTCTTGACCATGCATTCACTATGGGGTCAATAAGAAAACACTCAAAATTCTCTTAATGTTCTAATAAAGACTTTACTATCCAACTTGGTTAAGAGATTTGTCTATAAAAATGGTTAAATTGAGACAGTAGTGATCTGATTCAAATACAAATCTGATTTTTAGATATTCAAATCCATGCTAAGTATATAATACCTCTGATCAATTTTTTCACTTTAGTTCATCTCATACTTCATACTTGTTCTTCTCTTTCCTCTATTGCTCGGTTATGTCTACAGAAAATGCTAGATTTTGTCTTTAACTAGTTTGATCAGTCATACACAAACTGGCATGTATGTGCATCAAGTGTGATTAAAAATGAATCTCTTGTCTCTTATATAGACATCATATCTCATTTAATTTCTATCCTTCATATCTTTCTTCTTAATCTCCATTGTTGATTTTACCGCTTGATCCATCCTCGCCAGTTATGTTAAAACCACATTTCAATATTTGTCGTCTGATCTTCCTTGAATTTTCATGACCACTTGATCAAATAAAAAACTTTATCTTTTACCTCTTAATCATCAATTTCCATCTCAGCATCCAATTTGGCCTCAATTTCATTAAATTTCTCAGTCAATAGCTGTGTCGACAATCCCTTGCTCAGTTATTATTGTACTCGGTATACACTGTGTTTTACTCGGTGTCCACTATCTCTCGATGTATATAGAAATCTTCATTTTCTGACCACATAAACATTGTTTATTCTAGATATTTTATAACAAATGTTTTCCACCATAATAATACTCAAATAAGTTGACATCAATGACAATACATTAACTGATAATGTTTATCATCACTTCTACAACTCAGTTGAATATAAACAAATGAATTCAAACACATTCAATCAGTTGTAGTTCATCAATCTCTCCCTTTGGCATTGATGGTAACACAATGTGAAATATGCAATAAAATTCCATACAAAAAAAATACCAAACTTTTGTTCAACAACTGCAACAATTTTGTAGCTCTCGCTAGCTTGGATATAAATAGTGTCAGTATAATACTCACCATGTAGACTCTCCTTGCAGTTTTGGCTTTTTTGTTCTTGAATCTCTTTGTAGATTAGATATGTCTCTCCCTTTCTCTTTTCTCCCTTTAGCGGATATATATTTAATTGATCAACTCTCTCCCTTTATATTTCATCGGTCAACTCTCTCCCTTTGACAACAATATCAAAAATAAATATGCATCTCTTCAGTATCCAAATAAAATATCTCTAATTTTCGCTGTAGTAAGTACCTTTCAATTACTGATATCTCTGTGTCGCTCTAGTTCAGATTTGCATCAACATGATTGATATTCAGATTTCATGTAGGTTGATGCAACCTTCTACTTAGCTTAGTTACCAATAGATAAGGGACAAACCCCTATTTTACCACACAAGTACTCAAATGTATCCTTCGGTAAGGGTTTTGTGAATATGTCTACAAGTTGTTCTTTTGATTGTACATATTCCAGTATCACTTTTTTGTCTTGTACTTGTTCCCTCAAGTAGTGATATTTTATATATATGTGATTTTTCTTTGCATGCATCATAGGATTCTTTGAAATATTTATAGCATTTGTGATGAACTATAACTGGTTGAATGTTTGAAGATGATTAAGTTGATGATCACCGAGCTGCAGAAAGTAAATGAAAGACATTAAAATAGCTAATGTATTGTATTGTCATTGATGTCAATGTGATATGGTATGATTTCTCATACACATATTGTCACAACACTTAAAGATCTGAAGAGACAACATTTTTTCATCGATAAGCATGTACACTGAGTGACAGTAAACCCCGACAGACAATGAAACACGAGAACAAAAGTTCATAGTGTTAACTGACAGATAGTGATACCCAAGCAAGCATTACCGAGCTAACTGTAGTTATCACCAAATACAACTGAAGTTTTGACCGACAAGAACTGAAGTTAGAGAATGAAAAAACAACTTAGCTAGCAGAGCTATATTTAGAGTTAACTGATTATTTTCTTTATTTCTATCGATCTATTAAAATCTAAAGATAAGAAGGAGATTTAAAGCATGTTTTATTCCAAAAAACAAGGAGAGATTTATGTAATAAAACTAAATCAAGCATAGAAATATTTACGGATCAATAAGTGATCAACTAAAATCAAGCATAGAAATATTTATAGCACTTGATACCTTTTTTAATTCTGTGCTTGTTTTTCATAACATTTTTCCATATGAAGGACCCCATCCCTTCGTTGTCCTTATTTAAAAAAACCTCAAAATTAGGCCTTTCCTTATTATACTTCTTATCCCAAATCAAAGTCCATTCTCCTC
>MU223049.1:812036-842514 GCA_018584345.1 Thuja plicata | reverse complement strand
ATTCCCAGTCCACCCGATCATAAGCTTTTGACATATCCAACTTCAAAATAAGGCCCTCCTTTCTAGCCATCACAAGAGAGTGGACATTTTCATGAATAGTAATAATAGAATCTAGAATTTGTCTTCCTTGCACAAAACCATTTTGTTGCCATGAAATCAAAGAGGGAAATGGGAAAAAGGTTCTCTTCTGGGAGGATAAATGGCTTCTTCATTCTTCTCTGAAAGATAGCCCAGATTGGAGTATATATGAGAATCAGTGTAAAGCTATGTATGGCAAGAATGTCGCAGATTATTGGGACAAGGATCACTGGAAGGACCTAACTATTATTGACAAAAGATTGGGATATTTGAATTCCTTTCTCAAATCGGTTAATTTGATTGAAGAAGAGGACACTGTTGTCTGGAATCATAGTTCGGACGGAATATTAACTGTCTCATCTCTGTATCAGATGGAGTTTGAGGAAGTTATTGAGCCTTTTTGGGCCAAAGTTTGGGATAAAACCCTCATACCAAAAATCAATGTTTTTTTCTGGATTATGGTGCAGAATAAAATTTTAACTACAGATAATCTTAGAAAAAAAGGTATGAGCATAGTGAATAGATGTTATTTATGAAAGCAGGAGGAAGAGAGTGTAGAGAATATCTTTATTCACTGTCCCTATGCCAGAAAAATTTGGGGTTTCTTTCTTCAGATCTTTAGTATTGAATGGGTTTTTCCTAACAATTTGGAGAGTTTTTTTAAAGCTTGGTTATATCCCTCAAAGCATAAAACTATTATTCAGTTGTGGAAATTTTTCCTCCCACATGTTTGTTGGGGGGTTTGGAGGGAAAGAAATGACAGACTTTTTAGGGACAAAAGCACTAAGGAAAAGGATGTCTTCTACAAGATTAAAAGAGGAATAAGAGAGAATGTTAAGCTGAAGGATGAAGTTGCAGAATCAAAATAGGAGAATGATATTTCAGTACTTAAAAATTGGAATCTATATGGTAAACCTGATAATAAGATTACTAAGGACAACAAAGAAAATGCTAAATGGGACTGCCCTCCTAAGGGTTGGCAGAAAGTGAATTTCGATGGGGCCTCTAAGGGCAACCCAGGGGTGGCTGGTTGTGGAATTGTTATCAGAGATGAAAATGGTGTGTGTATTGGAATCAAAACCATACCTATTGGCCATCAAACTAATCATACGGCTGAAGCTTGCGTGGATCTTCAAGGTGTAAGATATGCTAAAGAGAATGGGTGCTCTAAAGTTTGGGTTGAAGGAGATTCTCTTAACATTATTAAGTGTTTAAACAATGAGTTTCCCGCGTCTTGGACTATACAGAATACAATTCAAAAAGCAAGGGAGATAATAAATTATTTTGAGTGTTACATTATTACTCATAATTACCGTGAAGACAATGGAGTTGCTGACTGGGTGGCCAATCACGCATGCAAAAGTGATGAGGTGGATCAGTGGAATGATGGAAACAAGCTGCCAATTGAAGTAAAGTTAATGCTCGAGGACGAGCACCGGAGAATTCGTCAGAAAGTCATCATCAATGGAAATTTATTTTAATACTAATATTATTTAGGTAAGGTGTCATAATGGCCTTCAAAGGCGGCAGTATAAGGTAATAATTTCAAGTTGGAGATGGCACGTTTTATGGGTCATTTTCTGGTCTTGAAAAGAACATTTTGGCATTACCCATAGAGTTAAGAACAAAATTTACAGAAATTGCAGAGAAAAAATGGGAGGTAACAAGAAGTGTATTGAACCAGTTAGCTGTAGCAAGTGGAAAAAGAATGAGGAGGTGTGGAGGATTCTGAAAGAAGGGGGCCTTGCTGTTTATCTGGAGCGTTTGCATGGGGGAAATCCTAATATCACTAGGATTTTTCAGAAAACTTGGAAGGAGGGGAAGATTTTAGTTGATGATGAATATATGGAAGTTACAGAGGATATTGTCGCTGAAGCCACGGGAATAGGGACAGAGGGTCTCAAGTTTTACCGAGACAGGTTGATATCTTATAAAGCCTGGGAGACTTTTCCGGCTATTGAGAAAGAGAAGAACAGATTGGTGAAGATTGACACTTCCTACCACAACCCTAAACGCATTTCCAGGCCTTGGAGGTATGTTTTGTATGTCCTCATTAGCTATATAACACTAGATGGTAGGTTTACTAGAGTGGCAGGGCATCATTTTATGCTGTTAAATCACTTTAGATATAAGGTGAAAATTAGTTTACCTTACTATTTGCTTAGCTTGTTAGAAGCTACTATCACAATTTATCAGAAAGATCCCAAGGGGGACCATGCTTCTCACCAGGGACTTATGTTGCTTGTCTTTGAGGTGATGAAAGCTAAAAAACTGGCTAGGTCAGTGGAGAAGAAGAAAATAAAAGACACGGAAGAAATAGAAGGGGAGGAGGAAGATAGCATGTTTGAAGAAAATATGGAAATTGAAGGAGAGGCAAGAGGTTTCTCTACTCCTAAAAATAAGAAAAGGGGTAATCCTAAAAAGAAAAAGAAAAATAGTCATGAAGGGTTGGAAACAGAGGAAAGTGATGAGGAATGGGAGATAGATAGTAGAAAACAAAAGGGTAAAGTGAAAATTCAGAAGAAAACACAGACAGCTAACTCGGAGACTGAGATTGACATGGGGGTTGTTAATAAAAAGAAGAAACAGAGGAATTCCCAGATGGAGGACTTTGAAACTGAGACAGAAAATGAAACAACTAAAAAGGAGGGTAAAAAAAGGAAGAGAGTTGAGGGGAAGGAGACCCGCAGAAATAATAACACTAGTAGGAAAAGAATTGTTCTTACCTTTGACAAGGAAGACAATACCCCTGATAAGAGGAAGACGAAGGAAAAAGATAACAGAGATAACGAAAAAGAAGACACAGTGATCAAAACGAGGGAGATGAAAACTGACACTCAGAAGGAGGATGATTTTATGGACCAGAATAAAGATGGGGATTCTGGGTTCAAGGAAAATCTTGATAATCTAGAAAAAGAAGATCATGCTAAGAAAAACAATAAAGGTATTATCGACAATTTTTCTGGATTGATTAATAACATGTATAGCGATCAGGTTATTTTAAAAAATCAAGTTGAGAAAACTCAGGAGGACATGAAAATTCTTAACAGAATGGGGATAGGGGATAAACTAGTGGCTGAGTGTCTGAAGGAAATGAGAGATGTTGTTGGCAATTCGGAAGCTCAGGCTGAGTATGCCAACAAGGTGGAAATCATGGAAAAACAAATAAATCAAATTAAAGAAAAGATGGAAAAGGACAACAGGGATGATGAAATTAAGAGTTTGCACAAAAAAGTAAAAAGGCTGGAGACATCTGTTATAAAAATAGGGGAACAATGTCTCATAATCCTGAAAGCTTACTGTGGTCATGCTCAGATTCTCATGGATAAACTGGAAATGATCAATAAGGAAAAAGACAGTAGCATTATGGAGAAGACGGGACCGGGATCGCGCGCCAAAGCTAGTGCTAAGAAAAAGAGTCCTAAGGAGGAAAAAGAAACAGAGGAGCTGAAAACTTCGGTTAATAACATGCAAATCATGGTCCTCGAAGCTGAGGAGATGGTTAAAGAGATGTAACTGTTCTTTCTGTGCTCCTGGTTGGTTTTTTTGTTGTCCCTGCTGTCTTCTGTTGTTTCTTTGGGACTTTTTTATGTTCGATTCGCTATTTTGCTGTTCCTTTCTGTTTTGTTGCTTTGGCATAGCTATTTTTACTTTTAAAACTGTGTATCTTTAAATTCTAGGTTGCAGGTCCTTGTAAAACCTGCTGAACTCTTTGGTTTTTTGTAAAGGTTTCAGGTCCTTGTAAAACCTGCTTTTACTTAATCAGAACTAAAAAAACAAGAAGAATGAACAGTGAAATCATGTCTATATAAAGAGACAAGTAATTCATTATGATAAGAGGAATGCTAAGTATAATTTTTGAGAAGATAGAAGTCTTCATGCAGATATGATCTTACAGGCTAAGGAATAGAGCCAATAATTATGCTGACACCAAGCAACAGAAAAGCAACAACATTCACCGAGTAAAAAGAACAAGGAGGGGAGAAAAGGAACAAAAGAGCACATTGATCAGAAGAGGTATTATAGAATTAAAATAGATCTGAACATCTGAAAGATTGAGTTGTATTTATGAACAGATCATTTACTATTTCAGTTTAACCATTGATTCAAAAAATCTCTTAACCAAGTGGGATTTAACCATCCTTATTATATTGAGATACTCCTAAGGAGTATCAAAAGGTTTTCATGTTGACAGCATAGTGAATAATAGGTCAAGTGATAAACTGTTAGTTTTAAATCCTCTAACAAGGTCACACTTAATAGTGTGTTTGTAACCTTTAACAGGGTTGGCTCTTCACTGAGCACTTCAGAAGAGTGAAAATTTTGGGTTACCGGTCTCGAGTGATTTTTCCCTTAATAGGGTTTCCATGTAAAAAATCCATGTGTCAAATGTTTATATGGTTCATTTATTTGATGTTTTGCTTTACACATTACTAAAATAGGATTGGTCAATAAACACTAAGTTTATTTACTGATAATCGGTAAAGGCTAGGAAAAGATAAACTGTTATTCGGTAAAGATTAAGAAAATGATAAATAGTATATTCTCCAAGCAGTATATATATGTTATATTTACACAAGGCATACATCTTGTAGGACTGAAGATAACTAGAGGTTTTATATATGTGATATAAGTTTTGGTTGGATTAATTTTTGAGTCAACTGATCCCCCCCCTCTCAGTTATTCTAACAATTGGTATCAAAGCTTGTGTGCTTGGAAGAGAGTTTTAAGACTCAAGCTAAAGATCACAAGATGAGAAAAAGGTATGTGCCTAAGTTTAACAAAGACAACTTTTTATCATGGAAAAGAAGGATAAGACTCCACCTCTCAGGTATTGGAAATGATGTCACACAATACTTGGATACTTAATTTGTTTTACCTACTAGACCTTTGATAGTTGATCAATTGAGAGAGAAGCATGAACACAATTCTATGATGATAGAACTTTCTTCTTCACTTTCTGATGCTAAATTTGAAGATGTCAAATTATGCACAAATGCAAAGAAAATGTGGGACAAACTAAAGCTAGTAAATGGAGGAGATAAAAATGTGCTAAGAGCTAAGGCTGAAAGCCTAAGAGGAAATTTTGATGACCTAAGAATGAAAGAAGGAGAAAACATCACTTAGTACAACTATAGAATCAAAGAGGTTGTTAATGCTATCCAAGGAGTAGGAGGTGTACTTAAAGAAGAAACAGTGGTAAGTAAAAATATGATAACCTTACTGCTTGTTTATGCTATTAGAGTATCTGTAATACAAGAAATGAGAGCAGTAAAAAATAAAAATGTTACTCTAGATAGTTTGATTGGTAGACTTATTTCATTTGAGATGAATAACTTTGACAACACTGTCTTACCAACTATTGGGTCTGCATTCAAATCTTCTCTGGGAATAAGTAAATCAAGTCATAAACACACTATGTGAAATGATAGTGAAAGTGATAGTGATGAACAAGAACTTGAGTAGATTGAAGCACTAATGGCTAGAAGATTGCAGAGAGGCAAAGGTAGATACAAAGGTAAATTACCATTGGTATTTTTTAATTAAAAAGAGATTGGACACTTTGCTGCTAGATGCCCTAACAAGAGAAAAGAGACATAAACAATGACATATCTTATGAAAATAATTTTGACAGAGGTGATGACCAAGATTATCAAAGAAATCGACAATCTAACAAAAGAGATAACCGAGACTAAAAGGACAAAGGAAAGAAGGCTTGTTACCTGGCTGAGAACAAAGCTAAAAATACTAACACCAAATCTGATGAAGATATTGAGGTGGTATTTTTTTCTATGAAGGATGATTAAGACAAAGAAGAAAGGTATGTTGAGACTGCACTCGTATCTAAGGTTAGTAAAGATGATGTCTATATTATTGATAGTGGTTGTACTCACCACATGACTGGAGACAAGGAAAAGTTTTAAACTTTTGAATATTATAATGGTGGATCAGTAAGAATGGGTAATGACTCACCTTTCCCAGTTGAAGGTGAAGGTAAAGGAACAATCATGTTGAATAATCTGATCACATGTGAAAATGCATATTGGCTGAAAGGACTTAAATATAATATATTGAGTGTTTCACAGTTGAATAACATAGGTCACCGAGTTGCATTTGAGAAAAAAAGGCAAAGATCTATAATGAATCAGGAAGGTTGATCGGTACTGGTGAACAAACAAAAGGTAACCTATTCTATCTTGATGATATTAAGACCACTTGTTTATTGGATAGAAATGAAGATATTTGGTTGTGGAATAAAAGGTTATGTCATGTGAATTTTGACAACATGGTTAGGATAAGAAAGAAGAGAAAGGTAAGAGGCTTATCGAGCATGTCAAAACCCGACCATGTCGTGTGTAAGAATTGTCAAAAAGGTAAAATGACAAAGTCTAGTTTCAAGAGAAAAACCTACACATCTAATGTTATTCTAGAGGTAGTTTATACTGACTCATGTGGACCAATGAGAACAAAGAGGTACTATGGTGATAGATACTTCATTCTATTTGTTGATGATTATTCTAGAATGATGACTGCTATGTTCTTAAAAGAGAAATCAGAAGCAATCAAGATGTTCAAATGGTATTAAGGTATAGCTGAAAAACAAATTAGAAAGGAACTAAAATGTCTAAGGTCAGATAGAGGAGGAGAATTTATTTCTGATGAATTCACTAACTTTTGTAATGAGCATGGAATTACAAGATAGGTTTCTGCACTGGGAACACCATAGCAGAATGGGATTGCTGAAAGAAGGAACATATGAATTATTGATTGTGCCAGAACACTGATGATTGAGAAAGGCATCACACAAAAATTTTGGAGATAATATTCCAATACTATTGTATATACATTAAACTGAGTTCAATTGAAGAAAGACACCAATAAGACACCTTATGAGCTATGGTATGGATACACACCTAATGTAAGATACTTTAGAATTTTTGGAAGTCAATGTTATATTTTGAGATGATAGAAATGGAAATATTGACTCCAAAAGTGATGAAGGAATATTTATAGGTTATTCTACCAAAAGAAAATTTATAAATGTCTTAACAAATCCTCTAACAGAATCATTGAAAGTGCAAATGTCAAAGTGTATGAATTTTCTGAGAAAAATGATGAGGAAAGCACAAAAGAACCTAAAGACTACAACATATTTTTCTACAATGAAGAACCTGACACTCTACCCAAGCAATAGTGTATCACTATTGAGCGACAAAACAAAAGATCCAAGCATCAGGCTACACACACCAAAAATTAGGAAATTGCTCACAATGATGTACTGAATGACGAAGATCAAAATGAAGGTCAAGATGGTGATCAAAATGATGAACAAAGATCTGAACCAGTACTTGCCAAGTATGTCAGAAGACACCAGCCACATAATTAAATCATATTAGAAAAAAAGGTTGGAATGAGAACAAGAAGTAAGTCACTGAACACTAGATGTTTAATTTGGGATTTTGAGCCTAAATCTTTTAATATTGCACTTGAGAATCAATATTGGGTCTATGAAATGAATGAAGAGATTGAACAGATTGAAAAGAACAAAACATGGACATTATTACCTAGACCAAATGATAAAAATGTTATTGGTACCAAATGGATATTCATAAATAAACTGAATGACAATGGAGAAGTCACAAGAAACAAAGAAAGACTAATATGAAAAGGGTATGTACAAGAAGAAGGTGTTGACTATGGAGAAGCCTTTACACCCATTGCTAGACTAGAAGGAGTAATAATTCTACTTGCTTATGCTTCTTTCAAAGGATTCAAAGTATACCAAATGGATGTCAAATTTGCATTCCTAAATGGAATACTAGAAGAAGAAGTATACGTTGAATAACTAGAAGGGTTTGTTGATCCTAACAAGAGGAACATGGTTTGTAGACTACACAAAGCCTTGTATAGATTGAAACAAGCACGAAGAGAATGGTATGAAAGACTTCACTCCTATCTCATTAGTATTGGATTTGTAAGAACAAGTGATGACAGTAATCTATATTTAAAAGAAGATACTAATGATAACATTCTAATTTCTGAGATATTTGTTGATGATATCACATTTGGAGGTAATGATATGTTATACAAATCATTTGCTATTGAAATGAGAATAGATTTTGAGATGTCAATTTTTGGGGAGATCAAATTTTTTCTTTGTCTACAGATTCTTCAACAGGATGTAGGCATCTACATCACACAATCCAAATACGTCAAAGAAGTTATGAAGATATTCAAAATGGAGGACTCCAAACCAGTTGGAACACCAATGGAAACTGAATGCAAATTGACAAAGGAAGACAAATCAATCAAGGTAAATCAAACCCTATATAGATCTATGATTGGAAAACTCATGTATGTTGTACATACTAGGCCAGATATAGCACATGCAGTTGGAATAGTTTCAAGATTCTCTGCTAATCCCAAGGAATCACACATGACTATTGTGAAAAGAATTCTGAGATATCTAAAAAATATTGAAGACTATGGTCTGTGGTATAATAAAGAAGGAAAATTTAAGCTTCAAGTCTATACAGATGTTGATTAGTCTAGAAACATAGATGATAGAAAGAGCACAACATGAGGAGCATTCTTTAAGGGTGATAGACTTGTCACATAGATAGGTAAAAAGCAAGGATGCATCTCACAATCAACTGCAGAAGCAGAATATGTGGATGTTGCTGAAAATTTCTCTAACATTGCATGGATCAAGAAATTACTGAAAGGTATGAATATGAAAATCCTTGATCCAGTAATTATCTATTGTGATAATACAAGTGCTATCAACATTTCAAAGAACCCTGTCATGCATGCTAAGACAAAGCACATTGCTATCAAGTATCATTACTAAAGGGAAAAAGTAAAAGAGAAAGAGGTGATACTAGAATATGTATAATCCAAAGAATAACTAGTAGACATGCTCACAAAGCCATTGCCAAAAGTTACATTTGAGTACCTAAGGAAGAGACTTGGGGCCCAACCCTTGTCTACTAGTCACTAAGCTAACTAGAAGGTTGCATCAACCTACACATTATCAGAAGATCATTCATGTTGATGCAAGCTTAGATATGAACTACAATGATATATTAGTACAAGAAGGTACTTATTAGAACCAAACACCAATGAAATTGTTGGCTACTACAGAGTTGTATTGCTGATGGACAAGAGAGAGAGATATTTTAGTTTTGCATTATTGTCAAAGGGAGAGATGAACTAAATGAATATGTCCATATGAAATATCTATCTTGATCATCCAAAGGGAGAGAAAAGAAATATCCATCAGGGAGAGGAATAGTCAAAGGGAGAGAAATATTCAAAGAAACAACTATCCATCCAAGGGAGAGAATTGGAGAAAGTGAACACTACATATCTATCTTGAAAAGAGATAAGAGATTCTACAATAAAAGGAGAGACAAAATTAGAAGTTGCTACATCTATCCAATGAAGGGAATGAATAATGAAGAAAGCACTCTGCAAGAAACAAATCTAAACTAAGAGAGCTTACCGAGAGTTTGATATTTGTATTGGTTATAGAACAATAAGTTTGGTATGATATTGCATGCTTTACATTACATATTTCATATTGTTTTGTTAAGTATGTTTCCATCAATGCCAAAGGGAGAGATTGATGAACTATAACTGATTGAATGTTTGAAGATGATTAAGTTGATGATCACCGAGTTGCAGAAATTAAATGCAAGACATTAAAATAATTAATGTATTGTATTGTCATTGATGTCAATGTGAGATGGTATGATTTCTCATACACATATTGTCACAACACTTAAAGATCTGAAGAGACAAAGTTTTTGTCATCGGTAACCATGTATATCGAGCAACAGTAAACCCTGGCAGATAGTGAACCCCGAGCACAAAAATTCAAAGTGTTAACGAACGGACAATGATACCGGAGCAAGCATTACTGAGCTAACTACAGTTGTCACTGAACAAACTGAAGTGCTGACCAATGAGAACTGAAGTTAGAAAATGACAAAACAACTTAGCTAGCAGAGCTATATTTAGAGTTAACTGATTGTTTATTTTATTTCTATCGATCAGTTAAAAGATAAAGATAAGAAGGAGATTTAAAGCATGTCTAGCTCTAGAAAAAAGGAGAGATTTATGGAATAAAACTAAAGCAAGCATGGCGATCTTTACGGATCAAGAAGTGATCAACAAAGAAAACAAGAAGAATGAATGGTGAAATCATGTCTATATAAAGAGAAAAGTAATTCATTATGATAAGAGGAATGCTAAGTATAATTCTAGTGAAGATAGAAGTCTTCATGTAGATTTGATCATACAGGATGATAAATAGAGCCAAGAATTCTGCAAACACCGAGCAACAGAGAAGCAACAACATTCACCGAGCATAAAGAACATGGAGGGGAGAAAAGGAATAGAAGAGAACATTTATTAGAAGAGGTATTATGGAATTACAATAGATCTAAACATCTGCAAGATTAAGTTGTATTTATGAACATATCATTTACTATTTTAGTTTAACCATTGATTCATAAAATCTCTTAGCTGAGTGAGATTTAACCATCCTGATTATGTTAAGATACATCCTAAGGAGTATCAAAAGGTTTTTATTTTGACAGCATAGTAAATGCTAGGTCAAGTGATAAACTGTTAGTTTTAAATCCTCTAACAAGGTTGCACTTAACAGTGTGTTTGTAACCTTTAATAGGGTTGGGTCTTCACCGAGCTCACTTCAGAAGAGTGAAAACTTTGGGTTACCGGTCCCAAGTGGTTTTTCCCTTAATAGGGTTTCCATGTTAAAAATCCATGTGTCAAATGTGTATATGGTTCATTGATTTAATGTTTTGCTTTACACATTACTAAAACATGATTGGTCGATAAACACTAAGTTTATTTACTAATATTCAGTAAAGGCTAGGAAAATATAAATTGCTATTCAGTAAAAATTAAGAAAAGGATAAATACTATATTATCCAAGCAGTATATATATGTTAGATTTACACAAGGCATACATCTTTTAGGACTAAAGATAAATAGAGGTTTTATATATCTGATATAAGTTTTGGTTGGATTAATTTTTGAGGCCACTGATCCCCCCCTCTCAGTTATTCTAACAAATTTTATTATCACATTAAATTATTACTAGATCAATGATCTCTTCATTCATTCCTTTCAACAATTGTTTTATCCATGATATATTCCAACAATTTTCAACAACAACAACATACTCTGCTTCTGCAGTTGACTGAGATATGCATCCTTGCTTCTTGCTTATCCAAGTAACTAGTATTTCTCCAATAAATAATGCTCCACCAGCAGTGATTTTTCTATCATCTATGTTCCTAGCCCAATCAACATCAGTATAAACTTTCAATTCAAATTTTCCTTCTCTTTTTTACCATAGTCCATAATCCTCAGTATGTTTCAAATATCTAAAAATTATATTTACAGCTGTCATATGTGATTCTCTGGGGTTAGCAGAAAATCTTGCAACTATTCCAACTGCATGTGCTATGTCAGGTCTTGTGTGTACAACATACCTCAACTTACTAATCATAGATCTGTACAATGTCTGATTTACCTCAGGTCTCATCTACTTTTGTTAGTTTGCATCCTGTCACCATAGGTGTTCTGACTGGTTTTGATTCTTCCATTTTGAATGTCTTTTGTACTTCCTTGATGTATTTTGATTGAGTAATGTAGATACCCATAGTCTATTGTAAAATTTGCAATCCTAGAAAAAATTTGATCTCACCAAACATCGACATCTCAAATTATTTCCTTATTTCATCAGCAAATGATGTGCATAAGTTATTATTACCCCCAAATATAATATCATCAACAAATATTTCAGCAATAAGAGTTTTATCATCAGTTCCTCCTTTAAAATACAAATTGTTGTTGTCACTTATTCTAATAAATCCAATACTTATAAGATAAGAATTCAATCTTTCATACCATGCTCTCGGTGCTTGTTTTAGTCCATATAAATATTTTTTTAACTTACATACCATGTGTGTCTAATTAGGATCAACAAATCCTTCAGGTTATTCAATGTATACCTCTTCTTCTAGTATTCCATTCAAAAATGCAGACTTCACATCCATCTGATATACCTTCAATCCTTTATATGCAGCATATGAAAGTAGTATTCTTACTCCTTCAATTCTAGCAATGGGTGCAAAAGTTTCTCCATATTTAATTCCTTCTTCTTGTGCATACCCTTTGAAAACTAATCTTGCTTTATTTCTGGTTACATTCCCATCTTCATTTAGTTTGTTTCTGAAAATCTATTTGGTGCCAATGACATTTTTATCACTCGGTCTTAGTACTAATGTCCATGTCTTATTTTTCTATATCTTCTCAATTTCCTCATTCATGACATTAATCCATTCCTCATTTTCTAATGCATCTCTAACATTCTTAGGCTCAAATTCACAAATTAAACAAGTGTCATCTCTAAACTTACTTATTGTCATCACGTCTTCTCTTTTATATCCAATAATATGATCCTGTGGATGATTTCTTCTCACATATTTAGAAAGTAAAGGTTTAAATCTTGGTTCTTCATTATCTTCTTTTGTATGTTCATTGTCTTCTGGTTCATGATCTTCAGTTTCAGCATTTTCCTGATTCTCAGTTTGTGCTACTTGTTGCCCGGTGACATTACCCTATTGGAAGGTAATCTTAGGTATCTATGTCGGTATAGTATCAGGTTCTTCCCAGTAAACAAATTTACTGTAATCTTTAGGTTTGTTTATGTTGTCCTCATCATATTTCTTAGAAAAATCATCAACTTTAACATTTGCACTCTCAATGATTCTGTTAGTTGTCTTGTTCAAACATTTTTAAGCTTTAATCTTAGTAGAATATCCAAGAAATATTCCTTCATCACTTTTTGAATCAAATTGACCATTTCGATCATCTTTCAGAATGTAGCAATGACTTCCAAATATTCTAAAATAACTTACATTTGGTGTATACCCATACCATAGCTCATAAGGTGTTTTGTTTGAATATTTCTTCAATTTTACTTGGTTTAGCATGTAAAAAATTGTGCTAATAGATACTCTCCAGTATGTTTGTGCAACTCCTTTCTCAATCATCAATATTCTGGCACAATCAACAATTGATCTATTCCTTCTTTCAGCAATTTCATTCTACTGTGGGGTCCTCAGTGCAGAAACATGTCTCTTAATTCCATACTCATTAAAAAATTTAGTGAACCCATCAAAAATAAATTCACCTCCTCTATCAGAACTCAAACACTTCAGATCTCTACCAGTTTCTTTTTCCACTTTAGATTTGTACCACTTAAACATCTTAAATGCTTCAGATTTTTCTTTTAGAAACATGACATTCATCATCCTAGAGTAGTCATCAACAAATAAAATAAAATATTTGTCCCCATAATAGCTCTATGTTCTCATTGGTTCATGTAGGTCTATATGAACTAACTCCAAAATATCATTGGATGAAAAAATCTTTCTCTTGAAACTAGATTTTGGCATCTTACCCATTTGATAATTTTTGCACATTACATGGTCTGGTTTAGTTAAGCTTGGTAAGCCTCTAAATTTTATTTTTCTACTAATCTTAACCATGTCGTCAAAATTTACATGACAAAGTATTTTATGCCATAACCATATATCTTCATTCTTTTCCAATAAGCAAGTATTTTCAGCATTGTAAAGCTAGAATAGGTTACCTTTAGATTGTTCACCAGTGCCGATCAATTTTCCTTTTCCATCGTAGATTATTTATTTTCTATTCTCAAATGTGAATTGGTGTCCTATGTTATTCAACTGTAAAACACTCAAAAAATTATAATTAAGTCCTTTTAACCAATAACCATTTTCACATTTGATTTGATTGTTCATCATAATAGTACATTTTCCTTTTACTTGACAGGGTGTGTTATTTCCTAGTCTTACTGATCCTCCATCATAATGTTCAAGAAATTCAAATTTTCCTTTATCACCAGTCATGTTATGTGTACAGCCACTATCAATAACCCAAATATCATGTTTACTAACTTTAGAAATAAGTGTTGTTTCTAGATACCTTTCATCTTCATCTCAATCATCTTTCAAGGCTAAAAATACTATCTCAATATCTTGATTACTGTCAAAACTATTGTCATTAACTTTATCTTTAGCAATGTAACAAGCTTTCTTACCTTTATCTTTGTAGTCTCGGTTATCTATTATTTCATACTGTTAGTTTGTTCTATAGTCTTGATCATCATTTTTGTCATTAGATCTATCATGTCTATCATCATTCTTTTTGTTAGGGAATCTTGCAAAAAAATGGCCAATCTGTTTATAGTTAAAACATATCAAAGGTAGTTTACCTTTATATCTTCATTTATCTCTGTGCAATCTTCTAACCATTAAAGCCTCAAGTTCATCAAGTTCCTTGTCATCACTATCATTGCCACTATTATTTCTAATTATGTGTTTGCTACTAGATTTACCAATTTTCAAAGTAGACATAAATACAGACTCCATAGATGGTACAATACTATTGTCAAAGTTATTCAGCTCAAAAGAAATCAATATTCCAACAAGACAATCAACAGTAATGTTATTTCTAGGTGCAGCTCTCATTTCATGTATTACAGAGACTCTTATAGAATAAGTAGGCAATAGAGTCCTAAGAATCTTACTCACAATAGTGTCTTCATCAATGGTTCCACTAGATCCTCGAATAGAATTCACGTCTTCTTTAAGTCAGGTATTGTACTGTGTTATGTTCTCTCCTTATTTCATTCACATGTCATCAAACTTTCCATGAAGACTTTCAAGTTTGGCTCTCAGTACATTTGCATCTCCTCCATAAACTAGTGTAAGCTGATCCCACATCTGCTTGGCAATTGTACATGTCTTGATGTCCTCAAATTCTACATTTGTAAGTGAAGAAGAAATCTCCACTATTATAAGGTTATGTTCATGTTTCTATTTCATCTGAGTTATAGTCAAAGGTCTAGAAGGTAGGATGAATTCATTGTCCACATAATCTGCAATGTGGTCTCCAATTCCTAATAGGTATAGTCTTATTTTTCTTTTCCATGTCGAGAAGTTATCCTTGTTCAACTTAGGTGTGTCTCTCTTATACATCTTGTGATCTTTAGCTAAATACCTTAAAATTATCCTACAGTCCCAAATTTCTCCAGATGTATACCAAATTAAATTCAAACATATAATTCAACTTGGTGAAAATGTATTCTATATCTCAAAATTTCATCAATAGTGTTTACCGTGTGTCAGTAAATTAATACTATGATTACCGATCTAGGTCAATAAAGTAAAGTGTAAAGTAAAATAACAATGCACAACATTCATGCACATTGACACATATTTTTAACGTAGAAACCCTGCTAAGGGAAAAAAACACCTAGGACCGGTAACCCAAAATATTTTCACTCTTCTGAAGTGAGCTCGGTGAAGAGCCAACCCTGTTAAAGGTTACAATGCACAACGTTAAATGTGACCAGGTTAGAGGATTTAAAACTAATAGTTCTCTCTTGACCATGAATTCACTATGGGGTGAACAAGAAAACACTCAACATTCTCTGAATGTTATAATAAATTCTTCATTGTCCTACTCAATTAAGATATTTGTCTGTGACAATGGTTAAATTGATACAGTAGTGATCTGATTCAAATACAACTCTATTTTTTAGATATTCAGATGTATTCCAAGTACATAATACCTATAATCAATTTGTACTTCTTCACTTCATCTCATACTTCATATTTGTTCTGCTCTTTCCTCTGTCGCTTGGTTATGTCTGCAGAAAATGCTCAGTTCTATCTTTAACCAATTTGATCAGTCATACATAAACTTGCATTTATGCGCATTAGGTGTGATTCAAAATGAATCTCTTGTCTCTTATATAGATATCATAGCTCATTTAATTACCATCCTTCAGATCTTGTCACTTAATCTCCATCATTGATTTTCCCGCTTAATCCATCCTCGACAGTTGTGTTAAAAACACATTTCAATCTTTGTCATCCAATCTTCCTTGAATTTTGTGACTATTTGTTCAAATAAAAAACTTTATCTTTTACCTCAAAATCATGAATTGTCAGCTCAGCATCTTAATCGGCCTTGATTTGAATTAACTGCTCGGTCTTAGTATTAACTGTGTTGTGTCGACAATCCCTAGATCAGTTCTCACTGTGCTCGGTATACACTTCATTTTACTCAGTGTCCACTGTCTCTCGGTGTATACATAACTCTTCATTTTCTGGTCACATAAACATTATTCTTTCTAGATCTTTTATGACAAATTTTTTCCACTATAATAATACTCAAATAAGTTGACATCATTGACAATACATTAACTAATAATGTTTATCATCACTTCTGCAACCCCGTTGAATATCAACAAATGACTTCAAATATTCAATCAGTTGTAGTTGATCATTTTTTGAATGAGGAATGAATTATCTTTCTTTTATTAGGTTATCTCACATTTAGGTTTGGTGCTTTTAAAAGAATCAAGTGTTTGATGTGTTTTATGCACTTGTACACTTTGTGTTATACTGGATTCCAAGATAGTGCATGAGTATCTCTCCCCTCACCTTCATGGATCTTGAATGTATGAGAAAGTGTACCTATCTTCTTATTTTTTTGATATACTTCCTTGGGGGAAAATAGGTATTGACGCTAAGTGAATAACTCAAAGTGGTTCTTTCCTTTGGTCATCTATATAAAAGATTGATGTAAAAGCCAATACTTCTTGGTAAAATATAACAATGCTAACAATTCCCTAGTACCCACAACCATCTCAGTTATATCCAGCCCATTTGTTTTATAAATGTTTGGGATAGGATCTTAAGTGAGTCACTTCCACATGTGTATAAATTAAGTCCCTGAATTGCAACTAAAATCCTATGTTAGAAACCATGTTATTCACCTTGGTGTGGCAGTTTAAGTGCAAAGTGATTGCATCATTCCTTGAAGTTACTCACCATTTGTGTTCCCTTGAATAAGAGAGAGACATCTTAATATTTTCATAATATATTTATATCTTTCTGAGGAGAGGGTGGTTTCCTAGTGAACCAGGCACCTTGTTCACATTATCCTTGCATGACAAGATTGCAACATACCCTTGAAAAACATAGAGCTTGAAATAAAAGTTTCTTATATGTGAATCTATGTAGAGCCTCCCTTGTTTCCCTTATATATTTGGCATCCTGAGGGGTGTGGATTGGATTTATTATTGTATTCATGACCATGTTGAACCCTTGTGATATTGTACCCTCGGGGTGAACTGTTGTCTTATTAAATTAGAGAGATACCTTGGACTTGAGATGCGAGGTGAGGTCCTCATGTTATGTTTTGATATGACTGGATGAGATTATCTTTTGATGATGTGTTATTCTTATTAAAGGCTTTTAGGTGATCCACTCAGTTTGATCTAGCCTTGTTTTCATTCTGAGACTACCACCCTAGTTGTTCTTGGTATTGAGAGATATCCTTCCCTGGGTCCTCATAGAAATTAATTTATCCTTATGATGGACCTAGTATGTGAATTCCTTATGTTGATGTATTATGGGGTTATATTTTATTGGATCGTACAATATTTTTATGCTCTCTATTTTATTTCTTACTCATATGATGATTCTATTATACATTATGTTGCATTAGGGATAAATGGTTAACTGGCTATTATAGCTAAGTAGTTGAGTGTTGATTTGTGTGTATTGATTTGGAATAATGAAAATGTATTTGCAATAGTATGAGTTGTTGTGTATGATGAAATCCTATATGTATGGAACAAGATCAAACATGCAAACATTATAAATACAAATTATTTCTAGTCTAACATGTTTATAAACTTACAAATACATAAATTTTTCCACCATAACCTCCAATCTCGAAACAAGTGCACCCAAGCCTTGTTGATTTTCTCTTAGAGAGGGTTGTGAGTGTGCTCTCCCAACACAATGTATTAATCCCACTTGATTGAATGATAAAATGACAAATTGAAACTAGATTCAAGCTAGATGCAATGATATTGAATAACCCAAGAACTAGTTATGGAGAACTAGTCTCAAGCATTCAATGTGTGAAGAGAAGTAGATATGAACTAAGTGCAAGAATCTAGTATTGAATGAAAAATAAAAATACAACTAAAATTATTTAAATGAAATAACTACCAAATAAATTTAGTATCAAAAGCTCTCAATGCATACAAGAGAACTCTAAACATAAACTAGAATGATAACTCTAATGCAAGAATAATGAGGGATTTACTCTTGGAAAGGCTCTTATTTATAGGATTTTGGAGGGCTTGGGTGAGGTGGATCACATGTGGTATCAACATAGGTACCACATGAAGGACACATAAGTCATGCAAGTGTCCAAGATTTCTCACACATGTGTTAATAACTTAAGATGTGATGGGTAAATATGCACTTCAAGTACACATGTAAGAGATCTTGTCATAGATGTCATAAACTTGGTCAAATGAAGCCTTTTTGACAATTATATGAGGGATTCATCAAGTTTGTAAGAAACCTTGTTTAGGCAGTTTTAAAATTCTTTGAAAAGGTAATTTTTGGAAATTTGCTCACATATGTGTGAGTAAATAATTAGGACTAATGGGTGTAGGAATCCAAAAATGAGCCTAATTAACCTTAGTTAATTAGAAAATAGGTCTATTTATTGAGAGTGATGTGGGCTAGGGTAGGATCTAGGTCTAGATTTAGTATTAATCTCAATTAAATTTAGAATAATCATAGTTTAGGAGAATATTAGAATGTGAGGGGGAATAAATAAATTGGAAATTTATTTAAAAGGGGGAATTAATGGAGGAAAGGTATTAAATAAAATTCAATACACTTAGGAGGGAGGTATTTAAATTATTTTTAAATACTATAGAAAGTGAACCAAATCTAATTAAATAAATTTAATTAAATAGGTGGAAGAATACAACAAATATAATTAATTAAATAATTATAATGTTAAAGGACAATTTTATGCGTCTACAATTGTGATTCTAATAAATGTTAGGTGCTTAAATGTTAATTAAATGTGAACGTGAATTGATCAATGGATTTGAGTCGTGATTGAGTATGCAACGATGTTAATTACATGATTAGTAGGATAATACAATTAAATATTAGATTGGTTAAATTAAATGGTTAACGTGACAATGCTACGATGAGTTATTATTATATGCAATGTGGTTAGTGGAATTAGATTATTATTATGATGACACAATTGGATTACACTATATTGGAAAGTAAATTATATTCTAAACTAAAATTGATGTCAATTGGGTATTGCAGGATGATTTGATTTTGCATATGCTTTAATGTGTACTTGTGTTTTCAAGAGGAAATTGACTGCTCATTATTTTGGATAATTGGTGAATTATGTGAATGTAGTTACAAAGGATATATGCTTGAATGTTTCCAATTATTTACATTGATTATATGTATAATTTCTCCTTGGAGTAACTCCTATGTGAATTCTGTAAATCCAAGGTCACGTCTATAAAAAGAGACAAAACCTCACTGTGTGTGCTTTCTTTTGTATAGTGTATGTAGTGTGAACATTAATTACATTTGTATTTATAATTTGTGTATAATTACAAGTGGATGTGTCAAATGTATTGTCACTTGTTATGTAATATGAACTGACACATGTATTATGAAAATGATGTAGCATGACATGTCCACTTGGAGAGCTTGAGTGTCCACCTTCCCCACTTGGTAGCTACTTGTGTTTCTCATTAGGACCACCTAGTTTATGAGCCCAAAGTGAGGTCAAATCCATTGGAACCAGTAGGTGAATTTAACTAGGGTTTTTGAGGGCTTATGTCATCACCCAGGGTTGAGTTTAACCCATTTTTTACTAGTCCACTTCATATACCTATGGGTAAAGGGGTTTTTTAGCTATAGGACATCATATTTTGACTTGGGGAAGCCTTCAAAAAGTTGATTTTCCAAGATGAAAGAAAATAAACTTTTGGAAGCATGGTCTTGGGTAGACCACCTTCCATTTGGATGACAAAAGATTGTCCACTTTTCTAGCCACTTTTTCAGGAATCCCCTTTTAGTAAGTGTAAGGGGTATGAGGAAGAGGAGCCAATAGGAACTCACATCTCTTCCAAGAACTCAGAGATTGTGAGGGTTTTTAATTTAGAGGGGAAATTGGAGAAAGTTTCGCTCAATCACCCACTCTCTAACATAAGAGACTAATAGTAAAAATTGAAGAAGGTTGGGGATGGACAAGAAAAAATAAAATCTCTCATCAAACTCTTAGCATAACTTCTATTTTCAAGGTTGGTGTCCTCCAAGCTCTCTCTCTCTCTCTCTCTCTCTCTCTATCTATCTCATTAATGGTGTCTTGCATATGGCTTCAATGAGTGAAGAAAGAAGGATTTTCATTGATAGTATACATTTTTGTAGTTATGTTTGGATTTGTAGTTGCACTTACTTGATGTTGGAATACTTGTTTGTGTTTTGAGAAATCTACACTATGTGTATGTGTTGTAAATATTGTGTGTATGGGGATTGTTCAAGGAAAAACTCACCCTTGGGAAGGCAGAGTATCCTTGAGGGTGAAGGGAATATAGGATAACCCTTTTGGTATGATGATCATATTTTTCCATTAGTATGCAAAGGAAATAGTTTTTGAATCGTGGGTAGATGATCACTGAAAGACAGGTTTATAGTGCAACCCAACACAACAGTTAACATAGGTCAACAAAAATGTTAAGTACAGAGGAACCTGAAAAATAGATCACTATGTAAACTGACAACATAATTCAAAAATGGAACTCGATAGACAAGTTTACAATGAACACCGACAGGCAGACTAAAGAGAATCCCGAGCACCAATCTACTAAGAGACAACTTTATTCTGAGAAATGTGGATCTGAATTACACGTTAGATAAAACACTTAAGTTTTATATTTATCTTAAATATTATCTTTAAATCTATTTCTTGAGGGACAAGTAAAGTAATTGTAATTGTTTTAATCAGTCTAACTGATTGAAAACATGAAAACTAGGAGATCAAGTTCAAGTTGTAAACCTTTGATCATAGAGTTATTATTGTAAAGCGTGAACCTTATTTAGGTCAAATTCATTGTATAAATAGATGTGTAATCAATCATAACAAGATGTTGTGATGATGATTGTAGCCATAGAGACATCTATGGATTAGAAACATATTTTTATGTAGAAGGACAGAAAAAGATGAAATCAGTTACCAAGAACAAGATTCAAGGCTATCGATCAGAATAAAGGTATTAATCAATCACTATAGGTGATACAATATTGTGAACTTAATGGATATGTACTCATCTATTCTAGATTGCATTATATCAGGTCAATAAGTATTTTTTAGTACATTCTAACAAGTGTAGCAAATAGAAGAAATCCTTTGAGAAGGTGGATTTAACAATCCTTAGTAACTCTCTTAACCGAGTGAACACTAAACAGTGTTGCTAAAGCTCTTAACAGAGTATACCTTAACCAGTCTAAACATGTTACTCCTAATAGGATAAGATCATCAGAAGTGATCAAACTTGTAAGCCTTAACTGACCCCTTCCATTCTGCAGATAGTGAAGTTTTGTGGGTTTCATCCCCACCGTAGTTTTTACCTTCTAACAGGGGTTTTCTGTGCTACCAAATCTTGTGTCATGTGTCAATAAATTTCATGAATGTTTCTATGAATGTTTACATGAAAATTAAGTTTATGAATTTTTTATTACATGCAAAAAGAAAGAATAGCACATATGGTCGATAATACAATGTATTGAATACTAAAGGATTAAGGTTAAGTGATTAAATTTTTAAGGGTACTGATTCACCCCTCCCCTCTCAGTACACACCATTCCATTATTCTAACAATTGATATCAGAGCTAGATCTCTTATATGGAAAAGTTTAAATAACTTGAGAGAAAATATCATACAATAGAAAGGTATAAGCTAGACAAGAGTATTGAGAATCAGAAGTTAGAGATACAGATCTTCTATGAGAAATATAAAGAAGCTAGAGTGAAGATGAGAGAGTTACTAGATGAAAGAAAGGTTATGGCATCTCGTTGTAATGAAATAGACTATCATGAAGAAGAGATACCTAATTTTTTTGAGTCATCAGGATCTACATCTTGCAATACATTAGACACATCTGAAGGAAGCATTACAAATCTGAGATCAATCAATCAGCATCTAACTGGACAAGTGAAATCACTGAAAATTAGTCAAGAGACACAGAGGGTAAGAATGATTGGGGTTATGAATAATGCTAGACAAGCTAAGAAAGAAAGAACATTAGCTATTGATGATAGGAGGAAGATCACTTAAAATCTATAAGGGAGAGAATCAGAAATACAAAGACTTACTGAACATCATCATGAGATCACCAATCAGATTATTCTTATGAGTCAGGAGGAAAACTAAATGAACATAGAAATCATTGAAAAAATAGATGCTATTGGTGAACTAAGAGAATAAAATGAATGACTGAAGCATGAAGTAAGGATTCAGAAACAACACAATGATATGATCAAGAGAGCTGAAGAAAGTACAAAAAGAATGGATGATTTTTTGGATGGACAAAGAAGAGTCAACAACAATATTGAACTAGGGTATATCGAGCATGGAGAATCATCAAATCAATCTGATCAAAAATATGTCTACATAAATCCAAGACCAAGGAAGTAGTCATGCAATCACTATGGAAAACTAGGCCACACATCAAATGTTTGTAGAAGAAAAATTAAAGGCATTCCTAAATCCACTTTTACATTCATTGGAAATTGTTACAACTATAACAAGAAAGGACATAAAGCATATTAATGTAAATCTAAGTTGAAACAACCAAACAAGGAAACCTACATGGAAAAATATTGTCCTACTTGAAAAATGCATGGGCACACATCTCTTGAATGTAGGAAAAAGAAAAAGCAAGCATGGAATCCAAAAGAGCAAGAGAATGCTTATCAACCAAAAAGAGTCGGTAACTCATATGCTTGGGATTACAACACATGGAAAAAATGCACAACATGTGGTAGATATGGTCACATAACTACAAACTACATGAGAAAATGGATAAGAAGGTCTAGAAGATGGACTAACCCCAGAATGGCATGCTTACACTATCATAGGGTCATTCATCTAAGCAAGGACTGCAGAGACCAAGTGACAGAGATACTCACTTTTTCTAATGGAAATACCATTGAAGACATCAGAAAGATGAGAAACAAAATATGGAGGAAAGATACAAATACTGATGATGTTGGACCAAGAAATAAAATTGGTGACACCTTATCCAATGGATCTGGTGACATCACCACCCCCACCTAAGCAAAACAAGTAAGTATGTAACTACACTACACCAAGTTATATTTTACATCAGTTCCATTATACATTAATAAGATGCCAAACCAGCATGAATAAAGATGCACTATTGTATTACTTGTCATAAATTTGTGAATCCAATCCCATCGGTCAATACATACCGAGAATCATCAGTATACTTATGAAATCCAGGTTAACAATGTAAACTGAGACACATTGGTAATCATGTAAAAGACATTGAAGTCTTTGCCACTTACCGAGCACCATCGGTAAACATGTGAAAGGTTAAGTGAGTTGTCACTTACCCTGAGCTGGAAGTTTGTGTGATACCCGAGTGACTCTGTATTCAAACATCGAGAAGTGGGTAAAGCATTAAATGCACCACTTAGGGCATCACCTATAAAAATGCGATGGAATAGCTCATTCACTCACCATGCGATTAAGATCAAAGAAGCAGAGCAAAGCAGAGCATAGAGAAAAGAAAAATGACTAGATTGTGGAAGTGACTCACAACAGTTTCACGACATTCAGACAGATCTATAGTAGCTACAACAGGTTAAGTAAGTAACTAGATTCACTGAGCTCATTGTTTTGTTCACAAGAAAATCCCTAATTTTTATAAACCATGGCAACCACATCTCGTGTTTCCAAGATCAAGAACACCAAGGATAAAAAGGTTAATCTAATCAAGAATAGCACTTGTGAAGAACCTAAATACAAGTTATGTCCAGAGGTTTCTTTGCAACCCAACAACACTAGTACATTTTCAAGCATACTACCTAGGGTTTTTCTGATTGAGGATGTCTGAGCGTATATCCACTGCAAAGGTGTAGAAATCGGAGATATGGAGGTTGATAAAGCTTACAAGAATCTTTGCACAAATAGAACAATCAAGGATGAACATAAACACATTGAGGTGAAAGGGCTGACAAATGCCCTAATGTTCCTGAAGGAGTTTAAGACCAAGTGGATCAAGATAGTGCTGAGAAGAGTGCATGACTAAAAGATGTAGCTAGATGGGCCAAAATAGATCACTAGGGATGTGATACATGCAGTGACTAGTTATCCAATAACTGACAAGGCCAAGGCACTCAAACACCCTCCTCACCCCGAGATTGAGAAGATGACAGGTGCAGAATGGGATGGCAGAGGATCAAAGGTAAATTCCATCAAAGATCCAGAACTAAAATTTGGTGCATGCGTATTAGGATACAAGATATTCCAAGCCAGCAGGATAAATATTGTTGCATGTAGAGAAGTAGACACTGCTCACAAGATTTTGTAGAAGGGATTATAGTTGGATCTATCTGGGCTTCTACTAAAGCTATTGGAGGAGAACATGAGGACCATTAGATCAGAAAAATCTAACTCATGTAAGTTTGGTTCGCTCCTAATGTGCATATTTTTCTATTTTCAAGAATTTTTCCCATATGTCGGTAATGTCAACTAGGACACTACCTGACCAGTGACAATTCAAATCAGTGAATTCATTAAGTCACTAGGTGACAACTTTACATAAGTTATGGATGAATATTTCTTTGGATTCAAGGATAGAATGTAGAAAAGGATGAGGATACCAGAACAAATGGTAGAAAAGTATAAAGCAGATATTTGTTTTATGGTGGACACCGATACCACCTTGATCAAACCAGCTGTACCGAGGATAGCATGGTTAGCCCCACTTGATTATGAGATCAACATAGATCAAGCCACCAATTCTATTAAAGCATTATTAAATCAACCATTAGACAAAAAATTACCAAGGTTTGGAACCTATGAAGAGGCTAAGGAAAGAATAAAGACCAGCCTAGTAGTGAAGAAAATTGATAAAAAGAAGGATAAAATGGTAAAGATACTTAAGAAAAAGTTGTTGGTCAATGAAGAAGAAATACAAAAACAACAAGACACCGAGGGAAAGTCACACGTCAGTGAAGGTGAACAAGCGAGTGACTTTGAATCAATAGAGTCTGATGCATCACCCCCAAAGAAGCCAAGAACTACTGCTGCATCTAGGAGAAGGAGTCAGATGACAAAAGATGCAAGTTCATCACCGGTTAAGAAAGGAAAAGTGAGGACTTACAAGAGGAAGCCTCAAACCGGGAAAAATTCAGAACCAAAGAGGAAAAAATGACTAATCCAAAGCAAGGAAGATATAGAAGACACTAAACCAGATAAACAACCTGTAAAGAACAAATTTCCTACTACAATTAATGAAATTGCTGCATCAATCATCAAGTTAGGTTCAATATCTGAGCCTAAGATTAGAAAATGGCTAACTCTGAATCCCAAGGATCAGAATAAGATAGAAGAAGCCATCATCAAGACAATGTGTATTTTCAAATATATACCTATATAGTTTGAAAATTAGATGCCACAAGAACTTCTAGACAGGTTATCACCAAGGTGGAAATTCACATTGAATTCTAAAAAATAGATAAGGGAAAGATCCCTAGTTTATGTTATGCCACCCGAGTCCAAAATGGAAGAAATTGAAGAAATGATGAAGTTACATTCAAAGAAGTTCTCAAAAAAATTGAGAGCCTACAAAGTACTATAGGGAATCTTAATTGAGATTGACAAAGAAAGTGAGGATACTTGGAGATAAATACTCAATGTACCTAAAGAGGACACAAGCCCTGAGAGAGTATTAGAACTTACCGACAAGCCTCACAATGAAGAAAAAGAGGCTATACCAAACCTAGAGCACATTCTTATAAATGATAATGATGATGTTAATTTAGTTGAATTGAACACAGAAGAAAGAAAAGAAACGGATGACATACCTCAAATTTTGCAGCCATTAGGAGACACAGCAGATGTCACAATCCAAGATGTGACAATAATAGATATAACTGAAGATCCTACTGAAGAAGTAAAGGCAGATGAAGATGTCACTGTTATCACCGAGAAAACCAAGGAATAGGACACAACAGATTCTGCATAGATGAATATACCAAGCCAAATTCCATTATTGATACAAGTTATCAATATCATCTTAGAAAAGGAGAAGTCACCCGAGCATGATGCAAGTATACCTGAGGATAAGGGTGAAGAGGAACAAAAAAACAATTGATGAATAGAAATAAATAGATGGAGAGAATAAATATAAAGGTGAAGAAGAGAAGAAAGGTGATGCCACTCCAAAGGATATCGAAGGAGAAGTTGCAGAGAAAGATAAGGTTGATGTGGAGACATCTACACCAAACTGACAAGTAGACACTGAGCAGTAGATAAAAGGCACAACACCTCCAAAACATTCATCAAGTACATTAGACCAAGCAAAAGAAATTGCTATGGTACTACATATAGGTGCCTCCACTACTCTTTCAAAGAAAAAGAAGAAGAAGAATAAAAATCTAGTCACCTTGGATGAGATCATTGAAATACCAGACTATGATCCGAGGACATTGGATCCAGAGCCACTTACAAAGTATGTATAACTTTACAACTTAAAAGGAAATCTATCCAAGATAAGCTTAACAAGGAGACCAAGGACTCATAGGTACTAGAGACAACCAAGGAAGTAATTCTGCAGGTTGTACCTGATACAGACACTGAACAAAATGCTTCTATAATTGATAAATTAGTCATTCTTACCAAAGCCATCACATCACATAATGTGGATGCAGAGAAGGAAATAGAAGAATGTGCAGAGAAAAAGTATCAATGCAAATTAATAGATAAAATCATCCAAGAAGTGGCAGAGAACAAGGTAAAGCTATATGAACTAGTCAATGAATTAGAACTAATCATTTCAGAAGCTATAACCTTAGTTCTAAAGTTATGCACAATAGAGAAATTCAGTAAGGATAATAGTGAGAAGACTGCATAGATAGATGTAGATCTAAATGCTAGTGCACAAGTTCAAACAACTAATGACAATGCAATAAAGTTGCATTATGAGAAGATTATGGAAGCTAAAAGGTTGAGACTTGAGATTTTAGAGGTAGAAACAAAATTCAGAGATGAGGTAACTGAGCTCCAAGCTCTACTTCTACCTAATCTCACATTACTGCAATAGCATATGACATTGACAAGATAATTGATTACCACCCCGGAGATGTCTGTCACTGACAGTATCTATGATATGCACAAAAGAAAAACATTGGAGCACATGACCCTAGAACACCATAAGGAAAAGTGGGAGAAAATGATGGAAGAGATGAAGAACCCCCATTCCCACATTATTGACAAGTTGTAAGTATTACACCTTTGTCCTTATTATCAAAAAAGGGGGGAAATAATATGTGACAAAGAGAAAATGAAGGGAAAATTGATAAGGTGAAAAGGGGGAAATAGTATAGAGGAAAGTGTATATACATGTACATATACTATACCGACATGCACATAAGGGGAGTCATATTGACAAGGTGAACACATGGTGTATATACTAAACATTTTAGTTTTGCACATATCATTTTTTGATACTAATGTCAAAGGGGGAGATTGATGATCATATTTTTCCATTAGTATGAAAAGGAAATAGTTTTTGAACCGTCGGTACATGATCACTGAAAGACTGGTTTATAGTGCAACCCGACACAACAGTTAACAGAGGTCACCAAAAATGTTAAGTACAGAGGAACTTGATAGACAGATCACTATGTAAACTGACAACATAATTCAATAGAGGAAACCGAAAGACAAGTTTACAGTGAACATCGACAGGAAGAGTAAAGAGCAACCTGAGCACCAGTCTACCAAGAGACAACTTTATTCTGAGAAATGTGGATCTAAATTACACATCAGATAAAACACTTAAGTTCTATATTTAGCTTAAATATTAGCTTTAAATCCATTTCTTGAGGGATAAGTAAAGTAATTGTAATTGTTTTAATTATTCTAACTCATTGAAAACATGCAAAATAGGAGATCAAGGTCAAGTTGTAAACCTTTGATCATAGAGTTATCATTGTAAAGAGTGAAACTTATTTAGGTCAAATTCATTGTATAAATAGATGTGTAATCAATCATATCAAGATGATGTGATGATGATTGTAGCCACAGAGACATCTATGGATCAGAAATAGAGTTTTATGCAGAAGGACAACAAAAGATGAAATCAATTACCAAGAAAAAGATTCAAGGATACTGAGAAGAACAGAGGTATTAATCAGTCACTATAGGCGATACATCATATTTTGAACTTAATGGATCTGTACTCAAAAATTCTAGATTGCATTATATTAGGTCAATAAGTATTTTTGACTATATTCTAACAAGTATAGAAAATAGAAGAAATCCTTTGAGAAGGTGGATTTAACAATCCTTAGTAAATCTCTTAATCGAGGGCACACTAAATAGTGTTGCTAAAGCTCTTAACAAAGTAGACCTTAAGTAGTCTAAACATGTTACTCCTAATAGGGTAAGCTCATCAGAAGTGATCAAACTTGTAAGTCTTAACTGACCCCTTCCATTCTCTAGATAGTGAAGTTTTGTGGGTTTCATCCCCATCGCAGTTTTTACCTTCTAACATGGGTTTTTTGTGTTACCAAATCTTGTGTCATGTGTCAATACATTTCATGAATGTTTCTAAGGATGTTTACATGCAAATTAAGTTTATTAATTGTTATTACATGCATAAAGAAAGAATAGAACATATGGTCGGTAATACAATGTATTGATTACTAAAGGATTAAGGTTAAGTGATAAAAGTTTTAAGGGTACTGATTCACCCCTCCCCTCTTAGTACACACCATTCCATTACTCCAACATCGGTATAGATTCTCTCTTCTTGAGAGAGAGGGATGCACCATGGATTATGGGGTCCATGGTAGGCTAAAAGATTTTTTTTTTGGGGTCATAAGGGTTATTGGCCATATTGTTAAGCATGCTATGGAATAAATGATGTTAAGTTACATTGTGTGAATGTGAGAAGAATGCCTTTTTGAAGGCTTGTTTTTTTGCATTGCCTTATTCTCCCAGTGGGGCACTTGGTCCACATTCACCCTTGGGAAGCTTTACATCAAGCTCCTTATGTTAAACTACGGGAGAGTGTGGTTCTACATGTGTTCATTTTGTGTATTGCATTTTGGCTTGTGTGTACTTTAAGTTATCATTGATTGTCCAAGCTCGGGGGTGTCCTTGTAATAGGCCTATGGCTGGAAGGAGAGCTTTCCTTGGTCATTAGTTTGTTATTGTAGGTTATGGTTGTGGGTTGGATGAATATGAAGATGGTGTAAAGGGAGTAATGAAATGAATCTATGTGTGGATTCACATTTTTTGTCCATGTAATAAAAGTTGCAATCCTTCATTTGTAAAAGATGGAATATTCTTGAAACAAAAGGAAATAAAGCAATAGTTTCCTTTTGTATTAAAAATATTTTGTGGACCTTCTATTAAGAAATGATGGAAAATAAAGCAATAAGCTATCCTTTTGTATTTTAAAAAATATGTAGTTTTCTGTTATGAAAAGGAAATAAATTTCTTTGTAAACAATGGAAGTTGTGCTAGAAAGTATTGTTTTTTTCTTGAGTTTGTATTCTAAGAAAAAAATATTATGTTACTGCAACTAAATAAAAATATTAAAAAATTGTATTCTTTAAGTTGCTGATTTTTCTACTACATTATGTGATTAATGAGTATGTTGGTTTGAAAAGAAATACATAAGTCTGATTTTTATATTAGCAAGTAAATATGGTTGGAAGAAAATGAATTTAACCATTTTGGTTGCAAAACTACACTTAGAATATTTTAACTAGATGCATTCTTACAATATTAAAATATATGTAAAATATAAATTAAATATGTATATTCATAAACTCCAAATAAGATAGCTTCTTAAGTACCCATTTGAAAGATATTTTTATATACATTCATGTAATATATATATAGATATATATGTAGTATATATATCTGTCAAGGAAATAATTAGGAAATATTCACCTCTATATATACATATACATTTTGTTTTTTATATGATTACTACATGATGTTATTCTTTTATATATATATATATATATATATATAAACACAAAAAGAAAAAAACTTTAAGAATTTTATTAAAAAAGAAAGCATGTAAATAAACCTACTTATTATATATATATATATATATATATATATATATATATATATATATAT
>MU223049.1:767162-786017 GCA_018584345.1 Thuja plicata | reverse complement strand
TTTGATTTTGATTTGATTTGATTGGTCAAAATTGATTTGAATTGTATGGCTATAATAGTTAATATAAATCAGTGATAAAAATCACCTAGGATATTAAATTGATTAAAAGAATTATGCCAAGCAGTAAAAGGTTCGTTTGGACATAAATCGAGGGTATGATCACACTTAGGGAAAATAGGGTCTATAGTTGTGACAGACCAAATTTAGGTGGTTACAGAAGTTATCAAAAGGGCTGAAGAGAGCAATAAAAGAATGGATGATTTTCTGGAAGGAAAACGAAGAGTCAACAACAAAAATGGTCTAGGCTTTACCAAAAATGGAGAATCATCAAATCAATCCAATCCAAAGAATGTTTATGAAAATTCAAGACCAAGAAAGCTTACATGCAAACACTGTGGAAAGCAAGGTCACACAAAAAATATGTGCAGAGGAAAAATGAAAGGTATTCCTAAATCTACACCTTCATTCATATGATTATGTTATAAATGTAACAAGAAAGGACATAAGGCATATGAATATAAGTCTAAGATAGAATAGCCAAAGAAGGAAACCTACATGGACAAATACTATCCTACATACAATGAATGGTCACACAAGTCTTGAATGCTGGAAAAAGAAAAGGCAGGCATGGAAGCCAAAAGGTCAAGACACTCCATATCAACTGAAGCATATATTGGTAATCAGTATGTATGGGACTACAACATGTGGAAGGTATGGTCACATTGCTGCAAACTATATAAGACTATGGACTAGAAAGTCTAAAGGATGGACTAACCTCGGAATGGTGTACTTACACTGTCAAAAAGTTGTTCATCTCAAAAAGGGCTGCAGAGACCAAATGATGGAGACAAACACATATCCCAATGGAAACACCATTGAAGATATCCAGAGGGATAGAGACAAGATGTGGAGAAAAGGTTCAAACAATGATGAAGCTGGAATGAGCAATGCAAATGGTGACACCCCATCCAATGGATCTGGTGACATCACCAACCCCACCCAAGAAGAACAAGTAAGTATGGAACTACATTAACCCTAAGCTATTACTTTATATCAGTTCCATAATATGATTATATAATCCCAAATTAGCATAAGAAAGATGCATCATGATTATACTTGTTGAAAAATGTGAAAACTATGTCTTCAGGCATATATACCAAAACCTGTCGGTATACACTTAAAGGAAAGACTGCCTAGATTTACCAAGAGATTTCGGTTACAAACAAAAGTTTTTACTATTGACTGATACATGTCGGTAAACAAGCACATGAACAAGCTATCTATGTTACCAAAACCTATCGATAAAGGCTAAGTCAGCTTTGACTGCTCAGAAATGTTGTAAGCATGAACGATGGTAATAAAGTCTCCACTGACGAACTTAGTCTTCAAACACCGATGAGTTGGTGAGAATTTATTACATGAATTTTAGGGAAACAACTATAAGTAGGGCATTGGAGTGACTCATTTGTCATGATACCTAGAGCAGAGTGAGCAAAGGCAATTTTGAGCAGAAAAAAACCAAGTTGCAGAGCGATCACGACTTGACCACCAAGCACTCCAAAATAGTTCAAAGATGTATGAATACACAATAGTAAGTCTAACAGACCGATAACTCCATTCTTTATGAATTTATGAAGAAGCCCAAAATTTCTAGAAATGGCATCAACATCACAATCCATAAAAGCTAAGCAGGCTAAGAATGATGAATTTGAACTCATCAAAAACATTGCATGTCAGGAACCCAAATATAAGATTCATCTTTTGGTTGCCTCATAGCCTAATGATGCTGGTGCATTCTCATGCATACCAGCTAGGGTTTTTCTATTTGAGGATGTTCTATCCTTCATACACTGCAAGATTGAAGAAATTAGAATGGCAGAGATGGAAGAAGCTTACCAGAAGCTTTGTAATGAAGATGGAATACTTAAGGATGAACACAAACACATTGAGGTAAAAGGGCTTACAAATGCCCTAAAGTTTCTGAAGGTCTTCAAAATTCATTGGATTTGGTTAGTGCTAAGAAGAATGCATAGTAACAAGCTATGGTTGGATGAACCAAAGGAAATCACCCGAGATGTCATCCATGTGGTCACCGGTTACCTTGTAACTGATAAATTAAAGGCGCTCAATTATCCGCCCAAGGCAGAGACCAAAAAGATGACTGGAGCCAAATGGTATGGGCGTGGATAGAAAGTGACAACCATAGTTGATGATGAAATCAAGTTTGGTGCATGTGTGTTGGGTTACAAGTTCTTCCAGGCTAGTAGATTAAACAATATTTCTTCAAGTGCTATGGATACAGCTTACAAAATCATGAAGAAAGGCACACAGTTAGACTTGTCTGAACTACTACTGAATCAATTGAAAGAAAATCTCAAGACAATCAGAAATGCAAAGTCAAACACTTGTAAGTTTGGCTCATTAATCATGTGCATTTTCTTTTACTTTCAAGAAAAGTTCCCATCTATTGGAGATGTAAAATGGGACAGCACCAAGCCGGTAATAGTGCAAATCAATGAGCACATAGATGTTCTAGGAGATAATTTTGAAACTATCATGGATGAATACTTTAATGTATTCAAAGACCAAATGCAAAAGAGGGTAAGGATACTCGAGAAACTCATTGAGCAATTTAAGGATGAGATATGCTTCTTGATCGACACAAATCACACTTACATCAAACCTGTAGTAACAAGAACAACATGCTTGTAACCACTAGAATATGAGATCAACATTGATCTTGAAACAAACACAATTGATGCCTTAATCAATGAGCCACTAGAAAAAAAGAAACCAAGGTTCGGAACATATGAGGAGGCCAAGAAAAGAATTAAATCAGGCCTAGTAGTCAAAAAGATTGTGAAAAAGAAGGACAAAATGGTAAATAATCTCATGAATATTCTATCTACAGAAGAGAAAGAAGCTAAGAAAGATGAAGAGATAGATCAAGAGGAGGAAACTAAAGAACAAGTGTCTGTCGGTAAAGATGATTAAAAGACTGACTTAGAGGAAATAGAGTCAGACTCACCACCTCCTTCACCATCAAAGAGACCAAAAACTACATCTGCTTCAAGGACCAAAAGCCAAACATCCAAATAATCTACTCCTTCACCCCTTAAGAAAGGAAAAGTTAGGACATATAAGAGAAAAGCACCTGCACTGAAGAGAGGACAAAATAAGAAGAGTAGAAAATTTGTCAGAACCCAAGAGGATATAGAGGATACTGGCGAGATGAAGCTGTAGAGGTAGAAATTGTCAAGGTAAAGTAACCTGACACCATTGATGACATTTGTGTATACATTGCAAATTCTGGATCTATTACTGATCCGCATATTAGAAAATGGGGAAAAGGAAATTAGGAAGATTAGAATAAGATTGAAGAAGTTATTATAGCTAAGATGTATAACTTCAAATATGTACCCATACAATTTGAAGGAATTTATGTACCATGGGAACTCTTGGATAGATTATCTGCCCATTGGAAATTTTCTTTGGCAAATGAGAAAGAAATAAGAGAGAGAGTACTTGTCTCTCTAATGCCACCTGAATCAAAAAAGGTAGAAATACATGAAATGATGGAGAAACACAAGAAATATTTCTCACCAAAGCTACGGGCTTACAAATTTCTTGAAGGCAAGATGATTGAACTTGAAAAGGACAGTCACAATAAATGGTGCAAGATCATGAATAGGCCAGTTGAGAAAGATAGTCCTGACAAAGACTTTCAACAACAAGATGTTGATGAAGAAAATAAAGATGATACATCCATTGAGCTGGATAAAGAGGAAGATGATACAATAGGGAATAAGAATGCAGATATGGTAGATGAAATATGAGATGATACCACAAATGACAACTTTGTGGACGCCAATGTCATTGACATTACCAATGACCCAAGAAATGAAATCAATAAGGATGAAGATGTCATTGTTGTCAAAGACACAATTGATGAACAGGACACAACAATTGATGGAGCACAGGTGATCATTCCAGGAAAACTACCAATATTGATACAAGCTATCAATATCATGCAAGAATCAAGTAAATCACCTAAAAAGGAAACTCCAAAGGATGTAGGAGAAGAAGTAAATAAAGATAACATTGATGATCAGAAAAACATCAGAGATACTTAGAATGTAACTGACACTAGCAAGGTTACAGAAGGAGATAAGGACCAAGATGTGGATACTCAAGAGAAGAATGAGAACACCAAGGTAGATGATGCAAAGGAATCAAATGAAGGAGACAAACCAAAAGATGGAACTCCTGAGAAAATAGACAAAGGTGCTACCGATGATGCTAAGGTGAATGTAGAGAAGTCTGTAGACACCTGATGAGCTGAAACCAATGCAAAGTAGCAGAAAGATGCACAACAAGTCACATCATCAAGCACAACTGAAAAGGTTGAAAAGTTAGCAATGGTGCTCCACTCCACTGAATCACAGAAGAAAAAGAAGAAGAAGAAAAAGAAGAACAAGTTGGAGGTTACACTTGATGAAATCATTGAAATACCAAAGTGTGACCCGACTACACTTGACATGGATGCACTGCAATAATATGGAGAGATATGCCAAAGAAAGGCATTACAAGAAAAGCTGAAGAAACAACATAAGGAATCAATGGTCCTAGAGACAACATGGGACATTCTACACCAGATTGTACCTGATGTTGATATTGATCAAAGCAAGCCAATAATTGATCAACTAGCTATCCTCACCAACACCATTACAACTCAAAATGTTGATGCTGAGAAAGTAATTGAGGAGAGAGTAGAAATGAGGTATCAACAAAAGATTCTAGAGAACATTAGCCAAGAAGTGACCAAAAATAAGGTAAAGCTGTAAGAATTCATATCAGAATTAGATCCCATTATATCTGAAGCTATAACCTTAATCCTAAAGCTAAGCACAATTGAAAAGCTCACTCAAGAAAATAGTGACAACATAGCTAAGGTGGATACAGATCTAGCAAACAGTGCTAGTAGCCTAACAACCGATGGAGAAAATGCAGTCAAACTGCATTATGAAAAGATGATAGAGGTAAAATGGTTAAGGCAAGAGCTGTGGTAAGTAGAGACACGATTCAAAGAAGAAATAACTAAGCTATAGGCTCAAATTATGCCAAATCTCACACTACTAAAACATCATATCAATTCTGTAAGACAAGTGATAGAAACTCCCAAGATGTCTGTAGCCGACAACATCTATGATATGCATGCCAAGATAAAACTTGAGCAAATGGCTCTAGAAAACTTGAAGGAGCAATGGGAGAAAATGATGGAAGACATGAAGTCTTCCCATTCACACATTTTTGGTAAGCTCTAAGGTAATTGACATTTTCCCTTAATATCAAATAAAGGGGGAAACTATACTTGTACAAAATATCATTGAAAATGTTATGTACATTTAGTCAAAATGGGAAAAAGGTAGATATATATATGTACATTCATAAAGGGATAGTGATATGAAAAAGGAAAATATAGCATATGTATAGATATACCAACATATACATAGGGGAGTCATTAAATGACTAAGGATTATATGTGTTGTATTTACTTAACATTTTGTTAGTATTTTGCACATATCAATTTTTCATACTAATGTCAAAGGGGGAGATTGATGACATTAATTTTTCATTAGTATTCAAAAAAAACTTTCGGTAAGCTAACACCAAAAGATAGTAAAGGGAAAATCAAAGATCAGATTGGCAGATCACCAAAAATGACTAAGTACAGAAAGAACCGATGACACAAGGTCGTGTGTAAACTGAAAACCACAATGCAGAGAGTTAAAGTGGAACCTGACAGAGGAACCTGAAATTCAAGTTACAATGCAAACCAATGAAACAGATTCAGTGCAACTGATAGTAAAAACTGAAGGATAGTCAAGCATGACCGAAAGACAGAACCGACAGTCAGTTGTAGCTCACAAAAAGTGGATCTGACTTCCACGTCAGATAAAGAAAGGGTATTCTATTTATAGGATATTTAATTTTTTTTAAATCCATTTATTTAGGGACAAGAAACATTAATGTAAGTGTTTTAATCAGTCTAACTAATTTAAAGCACATAGACTAGGAGAGCTTGGTGCAAGTTGTAAACCTGATCTTAGAGTTAACATTGTTTTTGTCATCAACTCGATGAAATCAATCCATCTATAAATAGATGATGTAATCATTCATTAGAATGTGTGTGGAAGAGAGAGGAGAAAATAATGAGCACATATATGGATTGAATTGAGAGTTTCAAGAACCATCTCAGAGAAAGAAGAATTTGATTAAGTAGAATCAAGAACAAAGGAAACTGATAATCAGAGGTAATAATCAATCACAGTTAAGGTGATAATATTTTGTATGTGAACTACATAGGATCTGTATCAAAAATAGGAGATTTCACTTACCAGGTCAATTTGTAATTTTTTTTCATTCTAACAAGTGAAGCAAAGTGTAAGAAATCCTTTATTGTAAGGTGGATTTGATAGTCCTATATCAAATCTCTTAACTGAGCGCACACTTAACAATGTTTCTAAAAGCTCTTAACAGAGTAGACTTTAACAAGTCTCCACTGATACTCCTAATAGGGTAGATCATCATAAGTGATCAAAATTATAAGCCTTAACCGACCCCTTCCATTTTGCAGATAGTGAATTTTTGTGGGTGCCATCCCCACCATAGTTTTTACTTCCTAACAGGAGTTTTCTGCGATATCATATCTTGTGTTATGTGTCAATTATGTTCATGAATCTTTCTATGAATGATTCACATGTTTATTAATGTTATGAATTGATATAACTCACACAAAGATAGTATAGATCAGATGGAATGAATATGCAATTGATTACTAAGGTTAATTGATTAAAGGATATGAAAAAGTTAAAGAGGTACTGATTCACCCCTCCCCTCTCAGTACTACTGTCCATTAATCCCAACAGTTTACTATCCTATTACAAAATTTACAAGGTTAGTGGGTTAGGTTATGTTAGTGTAAAGAGTCATCATTAGGGTCAAGGGGAATCATGGCCACATACCAACATCCCTCAACCCATATGTTAGTAACCTAAGTTTAAATTGCTAAAATTTACAAGATAGGTTATTTTCCCTACTTGCATCTTGGGAAAAGAATCTAAACTAATAATTGGCTAACCAACTCGTTAGTATAATCACGCATTAGGGCAGGAGTCTTATAAGCCCTATAAATTATCATTGAAAGGGGTTGATATAAAATAACTTAATTACTCTTTTAATAAAGTTTGAAGATGGTAAATTATTTTATTTAAATGTTCAATGATGTTATCTCTCTCTTTTCAATGAAGTGTATTAAAGTTCAAAATTCATAGATTAAATCTATAATTTAAAATTCTAATATTTACTATTCCATTAATACCATAACTAATCTAAACCAACAATTCAACTATGTATCTTTAAATTCTAGGTTGCAGGTCCTTGTAAAACCTGCTGAACTCTTTGGTTTTTTGTAAAGGTTTCGGGTCCTTGTAAAACCTGCTTTTACTTAATCAGAACAATTCAACTATGTAATTACTATATCCTAGTATCAATAATATAGAATATGTTATTGAATTCATGTTTCATTGAACCTTTTAAATTTTATTTAACATAAATATATTATTAGAATAGATTTATTTGAAATCCTTTTTTATTATTTCTTAATTAAACCTCTTTACAAAAATTCAGTAATTAAACTCCTACACTAATCACTTAAACAAAACCATCTATTAGTACTATGAATTATTTAAAGAAATTTATGAACTAAATACAAACAATCAAATTCTTATGTTTACAAATTAAATCATGATACAACAAGGTCTTGTCTCTCATTAGACGCAACCTTGGCTTTAACTGAATTCACATATACCTATTCTTGGTTCCCCGATTTATTTCCATGGTCAAATTCCCTGCACACTAAAATTGAACATCATTAGTCCAAGGAAACAAATCATACATAAAATTGATATACATAATGAACAACTTTGCAACACATATCATTTACAACCTATACCACATAATTCACCAATAATTCCAAAATAGTATTCCCAAATTAATTCTCTCATGAAAATAATGGTACACATCGAATCATCATATAATTTTAATTGTCGTCAATATCACTTCAGAACGCAATTCACATCTCAGTGCAGTTAATCCTAATTTTGTCATCTTAATGATAATCTAATCCTACTCAATATAGTGCATATAATGATAATCCATCATAACAATCTCATGTTAGCCCTTTAATTTAACCAATCTAATATTTAATTGCAATTCCCTTTTAATCATTAAATGAACATCTCTACATACAATCATGACTCAACTCAAATGATCAGTTCATGTTCTTATGAAAATAACATATAAGCACCTATCATTTATTAGAATCATAACTTATCCATTGTGAGCACAATTTCCTTATTCTAATTCAATCCATACAATTCAAACACTTAACTGCTAGTCATGAAAATCAGTAAATCAATAAGCCATACTGCAACATAATTTTTTTGTAGAACCGTTAACATGAGTAAGAAGATATAGAGTGCATCGAAGTCCAGTCTTATCCCAAAATATATAATTCCATAATGTATCATAAAGGGTTCACATGTTAGGAATAGTCCCAAGAAATAAATGAGAGGGGGGGTCAATTAGTTATCTACTAGATTCAATTCTTTATTCAATTAACTACAAAATAACATTAAGCTTAAACACAAAAAGATAACACAGAATAGAACACCACAATTTTGGTTACAAGGAAACCCAAAATAGGTAAAAACCTTGGTTGGAATTCGCACCAACAAAGAATTGCACTAGAGTATAATGATCCCTGTTAGAAGATCTTACAACCCTATTAGGAGTTGATCTTTACAATGCAATAAGTATAGTGACCTGGTCAAAGGTTAGACCCTATTAGGAGTCTTTTACAAATAATCCTATTAGGGGTGAGGACACATTGTCCAATAGCACACTGCTCAAATGATGAAGGTTGCAACCTTCTGTACAACAAATATACACTATATCTGATATTGAACTGTTTAAGTAGACCTACGGTCTTGATAAGTTCTAGTGAATTGTATATTCTCTCTACTTCTTCACATAGATCTTTAACTAATAAATGATGTAGCTTTACTGTTCCAATACATCAGACATTCTTCTCTGTAACTGTCATGATGTTTCTACTCTCTTTTCTTTTTCTTTTCCTTGGCAATCACAAATGAACTACTATAAGTATCTTCTTTAAAGGATATGATTACGTCGGCTGTAGGAAACTCTTTAACAACTTCTTATCGGCTAAACTAAGCATGCAATAGAATTAGAGCCGTGCAACTCAAAATGAGTAGATGCATCACTTCACACAATCAGCTCCACCAAAATAACTGAAAAATAGCCCTTCAGATGAAACACATTAAGCGTACTTGGTTAGACATTCTGAACTCATAACTAAACATGAATCTGAACATGCATATCCAAAAGATAGGCGTAACTGAATAAATAATGAAATTACTATCAGCTCTTAATAACAATCTTCTGAAACTCTAGCTGGTCAAAAAATCAACATAACTCAACTTTAACTACACTACTAAATTTGCGTGTATGAACATAGCATAATAAATATGTCTACAACATACAAATAAATACACAAGGCTCCAACATGTCCATACTGATAATTACATACAGAACACTGTTGTATACTATATTTTGTCATCAATGACAAACATACAGTCAACTATTTGCACAAAGGAAAATCTCCAACAATCTCCCCCTTTGACATTGATGGAAACATATGATATGAAAACACCATCAATCCAAAATTATCTTCTTTCTTTTTACAATCTTCTCAATATCCTCATCAAAAGTTCCTCTTAACTTCTGCATCTCTTTTTATTGTGTTTTTATTTTTATGACTGTATACTCTCCCAGAGTATATGCTCCCCCTTACTATATACTCCTCCTTTGACATCAATGGCAAAGGATTCCAAATACAAATAAGCACAGGTACTACTCCTAAGGTAGAGTAGTCAACAATTCATCAATCACCAAGGACTGATGTATTTCTTGAAAATTCTAATCTAATTTAGGGAAGGGAATCACTCCCCACTTCTCCCTGAGATACTCAAAAGTGTCTTTTGATAAAGGCTTCATAAATATGTCTGCCAAATATTCTTTGGTGCTCAATAATCCAAATTTACTTCTCTTAGCAACTTTTTCTCTTAGAAAATGATATTTTATTTCAATGTGTTTTGTCTTTGCATGCATCACAGGGTTCTTTGACATATTGATAGTGCTAGTGTTGTCACAATGAATAACAAGAGGATAATCAATTTGAATTCCAAAGTCTTTAATCATCTGTTTGATCCAAACAATTTAATGCTGCTGCTACATACTCAACTTCTGCTGTTGATTGAGAAATAGAGTTCTACTTCTTTCTTGTCCATGTAACCAACCTATTTCCAAGAAATACTGCTCCTCTTGAGGTACTATTTTTGTCATCAAGACAACCTACCTAATCTGCATCTGTATACACATGAAGTTCTACATTTTCTAAGTTAGGATACCATAAACCATAGTCCATAGTCCCTTTTAAATATCTGAATATTCTTTTTGTTTCCATTAAATGATTTTGTTTTGGTTCAATTGCAAATCTTCCAAAAATGCCAACTGCATTAGAAATATTTTGTCTAGATTGAGTGAGATATATGAGTTTTCCAATCATAGATTTGTATAGTGTTATGTCAACTGTTGTATAATCATCATCTTTAGAAAGATTGCTTCTTGTTACCATGGGGGTGCTTACTGGCTTACAATCTTCCATCTTGAATTTCTTCAGTATCTCCTTCACATACTTAGACTGATTTATGAATATACCTCTGTCTGTCTATAGTACATTTAATCCCAAAAAGTAATTTATACATCCAATCATGCTCATTTAAAACTCGCTCTACATCTCTTTAGAAAAATTTTCACTAAGCTTGTCATTACCTCCAAAAATAATGTCATCAACAAAAATAGCAACAAGTAATAATCTTTCAGGTGTCTCTCTTATGAATAAGTTATAATCTGCTGCCCCTTTCTTGAAACCAATCTTAGTTAAGTATCCATCTAGTCTTTCAAACCATGCTCTAGGAGCTTGCTTAAGTCCATAGAGGGATTTATTTAGTCTGCATACCATATCTGTTTTGTCTAATAAATTAAATCCTTCAGGTTGTTCTATGTAGACTTCTTCCTTTAAGTCACCGTTCAAAAAGGCTAACTTGACATCCATCTGATATACCTTAAAGTTCTTGAATGTTTCATAAGCTAAAAAAAATTTAATAGGTTCCATTCTACTCACAGGGGCAAACGTATCAGAGTAGTCAATTCCTTCTCTCTGAGCATATCTTTTACATACCAATCTTGCTTTTTTTCTTACCACTGTACATCTTCATTCATTTTGTTTCTGAATATCCACTTAGTTCCAATCACATTTTTGTCACAAGGTTTAGGGACCAATTCCCATGTGGAATTCTTAATTATTTGATCTAATTCTTCTTGCATTGCATTCTATCAATCTGAATCATTACAAGCATCTTCAACACTTCAGGGTTTAGTTTGTGAAAGTAAGCATACCTCTTCATCAATGGTTAAAACTTTTACTTTAGATCTTGTCAAAACTTTTCTGATCTAATTTCTAATGATATCTTCTTTTGAATGGTATCTAGATGTGTATTTTGTAATTTTAGGTGTGACACTCTCATCTATAATTTGTGAGTCCTCTTCACTTGGTTCAGGGTTATTGCATGATACATCAATACAGTCAAACATTTCTTCAGTAACTATTTATTTACCGATATGCCTAGGTTCATCTTCAATCATAGGTGCATAATCATAGTATCTCTCTTGAATCATGAACTTCTTGTAAATCTTCGCATGTTCACTTTCAATGATTTTCTTCAACCTCAAATTAAAACATCTGTAAGCTTTTCTTTTAGTAGAGTAACCAAGAAAAATATCTTCATCACTTCTAGCATCAAACTTACCAACACCATCATCTCTCTTGATGTAACACTTGCTTCCAGAGATTCTGAAGTATTTTACTGTAGGCACATTTCCAAACCAAAGTTCATAAGGTGTCTTGTCTGTGCTTGGCCTTAGTTGAATTCTATTGATAGTAGAGACTGTTGTATTTACTTCTTCTCTCCAATAGGTGTGTGCAAATTTTTCTTCAATCATGATAGTGCGCGTTGTGTCAAGTATTATCATGTTTCTCCTTTCTACAATTCCATTCTACTGAGGGGTTCTAGGTGCACTTAGCTATCTTTTGATCCCATGTTCTTTGCACTACTCATGAAAATTTTCAGAGGTGAATTCTCCTCCTCTATCAGATCTTAGATACTTTATCTTTAATCCAGACTCATTTTCAACTTTAGCTTTGAATATTTTGAACTTCTCAAAAGCTTCAGATTTATCTTTCAAGAATGCAACCCACATCATTCTGGAGAAATCATCAACAAAAAAAATAAAATACCTTTCACCATAGTATGATCTTGTTTGAGTAGGTTTACATAAGTCTGTATGCACTAGAGCCAATTTGTTCTCTGCGGAGTTTTGTTTTCTTCTGAATGAGTTCCTCACATGCTTTCTCATCACACATTCCCTGCACATAGTATCAACTAGTATTGCAATACTAGGAAGGTCTCTTACTGCCTTTACATTGTTTATCTTTACTATGTTGTCAAAATTGATATGACAAAGTCTTTTGTGCCATAACCAACTGTCATCCACTTTTGCAACAAAAAAACTTACTTCGGAGTTGAGCTGAAAGACATTACCTTTAGTCTTTGAACCTAATTCAATAATGTCTCCTTATTTTTTATTAATGATGCACTTTTTATTTTTGAATTCCAACTGATATCCTTTATCAAGAAATTGTCCAACACTTAGTAAGTTATGATGTAAACCATCAACATATAGAACATCATCTATTTTGTTCTTTCCATCTAGAGTGATAGCTCCTCTACCTATGATAGGTTTAGGAGTGTTATATCCAAATCTAACCATGCCACCTTTGTACTTATCCAAATGTACAAATCTATCTTTGTCTCTTGTCATGTGATGTGAACACCCATTGTCAATGATCCAGTCTGTTATGATGTCTACTTGGGAAACTAATGCCAATTCTTGTTCTTTCTTTTCATCTTCAATGTCCATTTTATCAAAAAAAAATTTCAATATCTTCAATTGCAATGAATCCAATTTCATCTTCTCCTGAATCATCATCAGTCACACCATCTTTAGGATAGTAGAATTCCTTTTTATATTTATTCTTGTAATCTATTCTAAACTTCTTGACTCTTGTAGGACACTTGGATGTAAAATGGCCAAATTTGTTACATGAAAAAAATTTGAATGGTAATTGTCCTCCATATTTTCCTTTTCCTTTCATTTCTTTCTTAGTGATCATAGCAATGATTTCTTCTAGTTCTTTATCCTCTTATTCTTTCTCAATATTAATAGAAGTGTTCAAAAATTTCTTATCATGGACTGAGGCTTTGAAGGTTGTTTCAATTTTAGGTTTTTTCTTCAATCTTGATATCTCAAATGTTGAAATTTTGTTGATCAAGGTTTCTCTTTTGAAGTATTTTGAAAATTGCATAGTCTCATCCAAGATGTTTATTGCTCTCATAATCTGTTGTCAGTGTAGTCATCAATTTGTCCATTATGTCTTCCTCTGAAATTTCTCCACCATTGTTTCTAATTCTTAAAATTGCTTCATTAATCCTCTAATTGTAAGATCTGATGTTTTCTTTAGGTAGCATCTCTAAATTGTTGTATCACTTCTTCCCTATCTTTCTACACACATTCTTTTCTTGGATGTCTCCTTCAAACATGTCTTCTAAGTACTTCCATATTTAATAGGCTTTATGTGCTTTCTTAATCTCAGAAAATTCACTGTCAGACAAGGCACTTATAAGGGCTTCTTTGGCAATTGCATTTTGGGTGAATACTTGCTTTTGTTTAATAGTAGAATATTCTTCTGCAAGATCTTTCATAGTAGGAACATAAATTTCATGAGTAGATACCTCATAGATCTCAAAACCAATGCACTATAGGTGTGTTATCACTTTGTTCTTCTAGTCAAGATAATTCTCTCCATCAAACTTAGGACTCTCTTTTATGAAGTACGCCATATGATCTACCTTAAGATGTTAAGCTTTCTCTCCAAGGCACTTGGCTCTGATACCAATTGTTAGGAATAGTCCCAAGAGATAACTGAGAGGGGAGGGGTGAATCAGTTATCTACTAGATTCAATTCTTTATTCAATTAAGTACAGAATAAAATTAAGCTTAAAGAAAACAAGATAACACAGAATAGAAGACCACAATTTTGGTTATGGGGAAACCCAAAATAGGTAAAAACCTTGGTGGGAATTAGCACCCACAAAGAACTGAACTAGAGTATAATGATCCCTGTTAGAAGATATTACAACCCTGTTAGGAGTTGATATTTACAATGCAATAAGTATAGTGACCTGGTCAAAGGTCAAACCCTGTTAGGAGTCTTTTACAAATAACCCTGTTAGGGGTGAGGACACACTATCTAATAGCACACTTCTCAAATGATGAAGGCTGCAACCTTCTATACAATAGATATACACTATATTTTATATTGAACTATTTAAGTAGACCAGCTATCTTGATCAGTTCTAGTGATGTGTATATTCTCTCTACTTCTTCACATAGATCTTTAACTAATGAATGATGTATCTTTACTGTTCCAATACATCAGACATTCTGCTCTGTAACTGTCATGATGTTTCTACTCTCTTTTATTTTTCTTTTCTTTGGCGATCACAAATGAACTACTATAAGTACCTTCTTTAAAGGATATGATTACGTCGGTTGTAGGAAACTCTTTAACAACTTCTTGTCAGCTAAACTAAGCACGCAACAGAATTAGAGCCACACAACTCAAAATGAGTAGATGCATCACTTCACACAGTCGGCTCCACCAAAATAACTCAAACATCACCCTTCAGATGAAACATGTTAAGTGCACTTGGTTAGACATTTTGAACTCATAACTAAACATGAATCTAAACATGCATATCCCAAAGATAGGCACAACTGAAGAAACAATGAAATTACTGTTGGCTCTTAATAACAATCTTCTAAAAATTTAGTTGGTAAATAGAACAACATAACTCAATTTTAACTGCACTACTAAATCTGCATGTATGAACATAGCATAATAAATATGTCTACAACATACAAATAACCATGCAAGGCTCCAACATGTCCATACTAATAATTACATACAAAACACTGTTGTATACTATATTTTTTCATCAATGAAAAATATACAGTCAACTATTTGCACAAAGGAAAATCTCCAACATCACATACTAGGTCCTTAAGGATAGAGGATTTGCTATGCTGACCCGAGTAGGGTCCCTCTAAAGTTTCAAGCACAATAGTGGGGATAGCTGCAAAATAAGAACAAGGCTAAATTGGACCAAGTGAGTCACATAAATGCCTCTAACAAGATTATCACAACATCACAAGATCATCTCAACCAAGCATATCATAACATATCAGAACCTCACAATGCATCTCAAGTCCAAGGAAGGTCTTACAAATCAAGTAGGCACAGATCGCCCCAAGAGTAAAATCTCACGAGAGTACTACAAGGTCTAAAATGAAATAAAAAAATCAATCCATTCCCCTCAGAATGTCAATCATAAAAGGGAAAGGAGGGAGGCTCTACATGATACAAGAGGATGTAGAGCGAGAAGCAAAGGTTTATGGAAGGGATCGAGGAGATCCTCTCGAACAACCTTCTACCCTCATTTTTGGTTTTAGGATGGCTCTTCTGAGACATGTACTTGACAGATCCCATGTTCGTATGTTGGGATCATGATTTTATGTTTCCTGTATAGGATGTCATAGATGTGAATGGTCATGTTTTTATAACATGTGTACTTGAGATGACCTAATCTTGGTTTCCCTATTGTTGAAATTTTGAGTACCCTTTTGGGACCGACCTAAGTAGAACCTTCTTGAGTTGGATAATTCTCTAATGTCAGCATCCCTTTTAAGCCCTTTATACTGCTTAGCTATTGTGTTGCTCTAGGTGTTGAGAGTTTAGTGACCCTTTCGAGGGCACTGGTGTGAATGTGTTAAAAATTGTGATAGTGATGTCACTTGCCTTATCTTGATGAATTGTATATTTATGTTGACCATTTTTTGTTGTATTTTTTAGAAGCCTATGGGTGGCTAGCTTAATTAAGTGTTTGTGCATGGTTAGTATTATTTATTGGTGTCCCTGAATGGCTGGAAGGTCTACTGATTTAATCCTAATGGACTGTGATGCACTACACTTTCTATGTTATTGCATCAGTGTGAGTGGAATAAGATGAAATTAGTTTGTACTTTGGCACCTTAAATTTATGCATTATTATGCTTTCCTCTTATAGAGTAATGTGTATATAATTCATAAATTAATAGAAATAGATACACATTATTGATGGAAAAGTGTTTATCTATGGTGGTAGGTCACTTGGGTTAGTGATCATTGTCCCTAGAGTGCTTGGTAGACTTGATATATGGGTAAAGGATGTGTTATTGTAGGTGTGTGACATCCCTATGGGTTACTACTATTTGTGGCATCATGTGTGTGTTCCTAGAATCCTTTCCTTGTGACCTCACCTTTATCAAGCACTGAGTGCATTGATGCCCTTGTGTAAGTCAAAATTATCCTTCATTATGTGGAGTGCAGTTTGCTACCAAAACCCTAGAGTTCTTCTTGGTGTCAAACCATTGTAGCTGATTTGGGTCTTGTATAGTAAGTTGTACAGGAGTGATGTGGAGAACCCTTGTGATTTCTAGTTGACCTTTCTGTGAGAACAACAAGCACCCCCTCCGAGAGTTCATGACTTATGTTGCAACCTTGTGATGATCCTTTGGCATAGGTTTTGAGGTGGTAATATCATGCTTAATGGAAAATATTGCATTTTGTGATTAAGATAAAGGAAATGTGTATTGATATTTATATTGCTATAGTTACTTGTAGTATAGTGGTGCGTAGGTGAGATACGTATTGTATTGTTTCTTGATGGGTGAGTTTGGGTATGTGCCTTAAGGTTTCTAAGAAGTGTTTCCCTCAGAATCCTCTGGTGGATACTATAATACCCCAAAATTGGCACCTTACAATTCTAATCAATTTTGGTGCATTTTCTCATCATCGAAGTCCTATTGTACTAGAAAAATTCTCCTTCCTAATTGTCTTTAATTGACTTGGTCTAAAATGCAGAAAACCTGAATTTGCATAAATCTTACACTATATTTAATTGCTAAATTTTCAAGATTTATTAGCTAAAAATCCCTATGATTAATTAATTTAATTCTAAAGTCCTAAGTGCTTTTAAATTAAATTAATTCAACCCCCTTTAGCTAATACACATCAAGGGAATCAAATAATTATTTGGTTATTTGAATGGACTATCCTCACTTAAAATTCAGTAATTCAAGATGAAAAGCCACCCATGTGGCAATAATTCATTCATTTAATTACATAATTCCTTCAAATTTGTCTCACCTTCCTCCATGTAAATGAAGAGTCAGCTGTTTCTTTCCAAGAAACTCTTCATCCTCTCTTTAGGATTTTCTATATTATGGACCTTCTTTTCTTCATTTGAAAGGAGCAATTTTAGATTATCAAAACTATAGAAAATTCTTGTCTCAATTCTCCCATGTTTTTAATCTTTTATTGCATAATTAGTTTAATCTCATTTAGATTAATGGCATTTTGCATCTTAATTAAGTTTGCTTATGTATCAAATAGCTTAATTCTATTCTTTCTTTCAAGCTTCTTAGATTAAAATATGCATTTCCATTCTTAGATTGTAATGGCATCTCTCATATAGAATAGTTTCATTTCAGTTTTTTTAATGCTTTCAAATCCTCCATTTTAGCAATGGTCATGGTTGTTGGCTCTTGTTCTGAGAGTAATTAAACACCCCAACTAAATAGGAGGCAATAGGTCGATTCAATCAATATTGTGGAATGGACAATTCATGTTCATTTTTGCAATTTGATGATTGAGCAATGACTATGTTGTGTTGTGCTTGATTTAGAGGTCACATTCAGACACACATTTTGGCACCCACCGTGGGACAGAAAATTGATTTCTGACCTCACTCTCAAAAAAAATTTGACAAAATTTTGTACTCTGCCATACGGTTGTACTTCTCTATATATGGATTCTTGTGCAAGAATTCTGAGCATGCCATGTGAAGTTTTTCACTTCCTCGCGCGAAGCATTGCACTTCCTCACAGAAAGCCTTGTACTTCCTTGCGCGAGACTTGGTGACAATTTTTCAAATTTCACAATTTTGGCAAGTACTGTTTCTATTTTTTTCTGATTATTCTAAGATGCTACTATTTTTATCTTTCTAATTTTTCTGACAGCATAACAGTGGGCTGCAGGTCTCTTAATAAAGGCATAAACTTGCTAACAGTTTGCTTGTAGCACGGTTGTTGAAGATCATAAAAAAACATTATGCTTTTTTATTGCTTTCATCACATAGTATAAATAGGGCCTTGTTAAAATTTCTTGGGAATCTTGATAGAAAAATGGGGGAATAGGCTCTTCATTACATGGAAGTGATGCCCATGGATGAATCCAAGACCCAAACATTGCTAGCATGATGGAGACCTAGGGAAGCAAGGAAAGTTAACGAACCTTTAGCACATTCACTTGTTAGGGGATTATGCTCTTCTCTCTTTGAAAGAATCAGAAACCCAAAGGCTTGTGAATTGGTTGGAGGAGAGTTATCTCAGTGATGAATATGTCTTGCATGTTTGGGTAAGGTGAAGAGG
>MU223049.1:754177-767112 GCA_018584345.1 Thuja plicata | reverse complement strand
GTTTTGTGTCACCTTTAGAGGGCCTGCCGGAAGTTGAACCTCCGGGAATGACCCAAGTGAGTACACACCTATCGCTGGTGATTCCACCTCACTATAATAAAGTCTACTTTGTCAAGTCCAAAGACTCCAAAGCCATGGTAACTTCTTTCTTAGGATTCTGACTATCATCTTGAGAAAGCCTTGTCTGTTGTACTGAGTGGTGCCACTCCTAGCCTTGCTTGCGAGGGTGTATGACTTTCAAGTATTGGTGTGGCTGTGAGGCTCTAGCCCTATATTGGGGACACCAAAGGTTATTGTGAATGAAAGCCCACAAAAAAATTTCTTAGTTAGATGCCTACCCAAATCACCTTTGAAAGAAGACATAATGTGTGTGCAAGGAGGGGGAAGAATCTCTCCCCTAGATTCTCAACATAGGTATGCACCTGGATTCTTGAGGTGGTATATGATGTTGGCCCCTGATTTAAGGGTAACCTTTGAACATATATTACTAAGTCCTTGGAAACACTAAAAACACGGGCGCCCTCTCAGGGGTGACATTGCTATGTGAGGTGCATGCATACGCATAAGACAGTGAGGCATGGATTTTGTCTTCTCTACCATTTTTTTGTAGGGATAACTAAGTGTTTGTTTTGAGACTTAAACTGTCTAATCATGATTAAAAAAAGACTCCCATGATTCTGCCAAGTTGCCTTGTCTTTGGTAGAACTGTTTGCGACTACTTCTTGCATCACTATTGCTTGATCAAAACTTTGTGCTTGTTAACGATTGCTTGTCACATTCAAACTGAGATTGCTAATCTGAACTATCATAAAACTATCCCAAATCTAGAAATTCTATCAGAGAACAGTCCTGACTGTGTCTTGAAATCTGATTTTTGTCTCAAAAATTGAGTTGATCTATCGAAACCTAGAGTTTTCTCTCACGAGATTCCAAAAACTGAGCACTTCCTCACGCGAGCTTTCATTTTCTCACACACAGTTATGAGTTTCCTCACGTGAAACAACACTTTCTCATGTGAATCTATCCTCTAGTGTCCTAAAACTGCAAGTTATTTCCCATTGACTGATGAGTTTTTCGCCTGATCTAATTTTTGTCTAAGATTTGATTGCCTATTTCCCTATTGTTTATAGTATGAAACTGATTGTCTTGAGTTGTGACTGACCAATTCTCTCTCAAACTTGTTTTGTCTCTTTTTTCTCTATCATACCTTTCTATGCTTTTGTACCTTGTGACGTGATAGTCACATCTCGGCTATTCTAGCCATACTCTTGATGATTCGTGTCGGTGCATTTCACATCTTGGCTATTCTAGCCTATTATCTCCTTTTCGCTATTCCTAGAGATAGAGTTCTAAGTTGGATCCTAAGTTCTCTCTTGTTTCATCTTTGTTTATGCCTATTACAACTAGAAGTGGCAACATATTTCCCATTCATGGTTCCGGAATAGGTAGAGGTAAACCTCGTAATCAAGGAAAAGGTCATTCTAAACCTGTTGTTCAATCTGATAGTCAAGAGGGATCCTCATGTTCCTCTTCTCCATTTAGTACAGATCCTAGTATGAATCAGAAACTGGTGTTCCAGCAGTGTTATAATCCCTTGTTTCAAACACAACCTGAACCATTGTTTCAAGATCAACAGAACTCATTTCTTCCAAATCAACAAAAATTCAAAAGGTCACCTATTTGGGTTGGCCCTATTGACGATCCTCGCTACCTTAGTGATCCTTTGAACATATCAATCCTTTTGATCCTATCAATCCCTTTTACCCACCAAAAGTTATATTAACCACGAACTCTCATCTCAATACACACACTCACACTGAACCTGTGCACACAACACAATCCCACATCAATGACATGGGAACTCCTTTTGATTACCTACAAGGTCAATACAATGAGGTCCATGACCAATCTCAAAATGATCAGGGTCACAAAAGTGATCAACATCACTATCGCCCTCCTCCACATGACCAAAGTCAAGATCTGAACCCAAGCATTTATGAGATCCTCGGTAATGATGATGATCCAATAACTCAAAATGACATAGAGGCTTCAAAATCTAATAAGGCTCTTGTCAAGATGATGGAAATTCTCCTTGCGAAAGATAAAGAGAAATATTTTCTAGATTCGGCAAACCAAGGAGTTAAGCTACCCTCATATTTCAAATTGGAAACACTTGTGGCTAAAGAGGAAGAGACTGAAACTACCAAATTGCAAAAGATGATTCAAGATATGCAAAAAAAAATTAGCCAACTTGTAAAGGATAAGGACAAACCCGCACAACAATTCATGATGGAGAGTATCAGTCTTTTTCCTTTTGATAGGAGTCTTCATATGCCACCTTTTTCCCAATGGTGTGGAACTCCCTAAGTATGATAAATATCTAGGTACCACTGATCCTCAGGATCATCTGAGAGAATTTGGGGCCCTATCTATGGAGTTCATTCATGATCAAAATTATTTAATGCATCTCTTTCCCCGAAGTCTGGGTGAACTTGCCATGGAGTGGTTTTCTCAACTACCCATCGGCATTAAGACTTTTGATGAGATTGCAAATCTCTTTATCTAGCATTATTCTCACAACATACAACATCTTATCAACATCAGGGATCTTTACAATCTCAAGCAAAGACAAGGGGAGCCATTCCTGACATTTCTCCAGAGATGGAGATAGCTTTGCACTAAGTATCCTTGTAAAATACCTGAATCTAAGAAACTCGACATCTTCTTGGACAATCTCACTCCTGATTTTGGGTATCAGGTACAACTTCAAGGTCCCCTCAATTTTGATAGCATGATTAAACAAGCTTTGAGGATAGAAGCGTTTATGGTTAAGAAAGGGGAGTTGACTTTATACAAAGACAACAAACAAGGTTCCTCCTCTTCCAACAAAGATAAAGGGAATTTTGTCAACAAGAATAGAGATGTTGTGAATGATGGAGTGGTTGATAATGTGACCCCAGCTCCTTCAAAACCAAATTTCAATCTTAATTCTAGTATACAAGCGATCAAAACTATTGAAAAGGATGCAACAAACACTCAACCACCTTCTAGATTCACTAGCAACAAACCTTGGGCCCCTCGACCCAAGTGTGAATTTACTTCCTTGGGAGAGCCACTTGATGTAGTTTACAAGACTTTGGTGCAAAACTATATTCTCGCTCCTTTGGACAAGTGTCCATATGATCCACAACCGCAACCCCATTGGTGGAACAAAAATGCATACTATGAATATCACAAGAACAAGGGTCATAAGACTTCTACTTGTCTTCAGTTGCGCCATAAGGTCCAAGATCTGATTGATAATGAGGTTATTGTTGTGGAAAATCATAATAATAGTTCAAATCACTAGGAATTTAAAGATCCCTTTCCTCATCATGAGAAAGGTGAGTCTTCCAACACTAAGAACAACAATGCCAAGGTTAACTACGCACATACCACTTATGACAATGTCATCAACATGATCGAACCTGTTGGAGTTGAGTATTGTGATGTGATTACTATAAAGGGGAGTGGGGATGCTCCTAAGCCTAAGACCCTATTTTTCTTGAGAGGCCCTGGGTCTCACTTGTCTGAATCTAAATTGTCTTAGAATTGTGCAAACATTGTTACCAGATCCCGCACTAAGATCACTCTCAAGGGTCCTAACCCTCCTGCTACTACATCCACACCGAAGCAACCCGCAGATAAAACTTTTGTTGGCCCTACCAACAAGACCACAAAAATGGTCCCCACACCTCCTACTACTAGTTATAGAATTCTCAACCAACTGCAAAGAACCAATGCTCAAATGGCCATCTTTGAGCTGTTGAAGATCTCGCCTTCTCACAGGCAGATTCTGGATAAATCCCTCACAGAGGCCAACGTCCCCAAAGACATTAATCTTGATCAGTTTCAATCTATGGTGGGTCACTTGAATTCACTGCACTATCTATCTTTCTCAGAGGAGGATGACCATTCAATCAACCACTGGCATAATGCTCCTTTGCATATAGAGGTCATTATTGGCAAAAAAATCATTTGTCGTGTCCTTATGGATAATGGTGCTGGCCTCAACATCTACTCTTCTCACTTGTTTTCTCAACTAGGCTATGGTGAAGATCGCATATATTCCCACAAGAAAATTACTATCAAAGCCTATGATGAAGAAGAAAGAAAGTCCAAAGGTTTAGTTGTGCTACCCATTCAAGTTGGACCTGTTGAAAGAGATATCACATGTCAAGTGCTAGACATTCCTCTTTCTTATAACATACTATTAAGAAGATCATGGATCAATGAAATGAAAGCGGTTCCCTCTACATATCATCATTGCATCAAGTTTCCTTTTCATGGTGCAGAAGTGATAGTTCCTGCTAATATGGACTCTTCTTTTAATATGCTCACACAGTCAGCTAATATTTTTGTTCCTGCTAATAGAGAATACAAAGAATTATATGATGCCAAGCCTAGGGATATGGAACAGACTTTGAAAATCAAATACATGGGCATGGGGGGATATCAAATAGAATCTGTGCTATCATTAGCGACTCTACCTCCATCTCCTCATTCTTATGGGAGGCCCTTTGAGAACAATAAAGCTTATACTCCTCCTGAAATAGTTTATGATGGTGCCTTTTTATGGAAATCAACACCATTAGAAGATGAATATGAGGAAAGAGCTATTAAAGCTTGGCTTTACAAAGGAAAGGACATATCTAAACATACTACCCCAGCTCGTGAACTATATCCCAATAGTGAAGGTCTTAAAATTATGAAATTCTTCGGATACAAAGGGAGTGGTCCAATAGGGGATTAATGGTAATGGGCTAGTTGAACCTATTAAAGCTATGGGTCAAAAGATGAAAGACACAACTGGTTTAGGCTTCAAGAAGATCTCATTCCATCTAGGGATTAACAAATTTGTGCCAAAACTAGATCCTCCACTAGAACCTGAAGGCACAGCTACAGTTGACACTGTAGAGGATAGCTCTGACAAGGATTTCTTTCCTTATCCTATTCCTCCAGATCTGGTAGTATTCTTTGCTGAGCCAGATGATGTCATAATATATGCCAGTATAGCCAAGGCTGGGAATGACTCCAATGTCACTATTCCAATCACTTCTCTGACATACAAACAATGGAAGGTGTCACAAGACCTTGGTTTCCAAGGTTAATGATACATACCATCATAGTTTCAAGAGAAGTTAGTGCAAGAATAAGCTGGTGTCACAAGAACTCTCAAACCTTCATGGTGCAAACATCCCAGTCAGAGTTTGGACACAGATTCCCATGAATATGAGTTTGACAATTTTTCAGAAGGATCCTATGAAAAGCTTCTCAACATAGGTGAAGGGTCTAGTGAAAGGTCTAATGAGTCTGATTCCATAAATGTTAATGTTTCTTCTACTACGGTTGCTAGGAGTCAAAGGGATTCAAATGCACCTTTGGATGAGATTTCTCTAGGTCTCAGCTTACTAGTCAGTGCTTTTGATGATTATACTATGAATGCACTTGAACCCGTCACTTCTCTCTTACTCCAACATCCCGAGCTAATAGACTAGAATTCCCCTTCCTCATCCAACAAAGTCCTCACATTCCAAAATGACTATGCTCTAGCCTATTACCTGCATGTTGTTGAACCTGTAATGTCCTCCATTAGTGAAGAAAGTGTCAACATGACCGAGGCTGATATCAAGTATCTTAGTCATAAAATCAAAAGAAGAAAAAATAGGCGCTCTGATGGTGAAAACCACATTGTGGCAGTTTCAGAGCCAAAAAAGTAAAAATAATAGACATATCTGAAGGTGAAAACCTCTCTAAGGTGCCTAAGGATGAGATGCTTGATGCGCTTCTGAGTCATTTCCAAGAACGATCATCGGTGCTAATTGAGCCGACGTAGCCAGTTATCTAGGTACAGAATAACATCCACACATTATTCATGTGGCTAAATCATTGTCTGCAGAAGAACTCAAAGAATTCATAGATTTCTTCAAGGAGAAAAAGATAAAATTTGCATGGACATACTCTAAAATGCTGGGTGTAGATCCTGATCTTATCATGCATCACCTGTCAATAGCTCCTAGAGTAAAACCAGTCAAGCAAAAACTTAGAAAAATGCATCCACATGTGGCTCTACTTGTCAAGGCAAAATCAGAGAAACTCCTAAAAGCTGGGTTCATCAGAGAAATTGACTATGCATAATGGATTTCCAACATAGTTCCAGTGTTGAAGCATGACAAATCTATCAGAATCTAAACAAAATTTAGAGACTTAAACAAGGCATGTCCAAAATATGATTTCCCACTACCCAACATTGATATGATTGTGGATATGACAGCAGGGTACAAAATGTACTCCCTAATGGACAGTTTCTCTGGCTATAACCAGATAAAAATTATGCCAGAGGACCAAGAAAATATTGCTTTCACTTGTGCATGGGGCACTTTCTACTGGAATGTTATGCCTTTTGGTCTTAAGAATGCTGGAGCCACGTATCAGAGAGAAATCACTACTATATTTCATGATATGATGCACAAAACAATGGAGGATTATGTTGATGACACCCTTGCTAAAAGTATGGATAGGAAAGCACATTTTACTGATCTAGGCCCTATATTGGATCATATGGAAAAGTTTAGACTACAGCTCAATCCTAAGAAATGTGCATTTCGAGTAACTTCGGGAAAATTTCTTGGTTATATCATCTCCGCAAAAGAAATCAAGGTGGATCCTGAAAAGGTGCAAGCTATCATGGAAATGCCTCCACCTTGCAATATTAGACAAATTAGAGGTCTTCATGGTTGGATTTAGTCTATCTGGTGCTTCATCTTATAGCTAACTAACAAGTCACATCCATTTACTTAGACTCTGCATAAAGGTGTGACCTATGAATGGAATAAAGAATGTGAACAACGTCTTCAACAAATCAAACAATATCTGGCTAATCCACCTATATTAATGCCTCTTATTTATGGGAACCCATTAATATTATACATCTTAGCTACAAAAACATCTCGGGGTGCTCTATTGGCCCAAGTAGATCAAAACAATAAGGAAAGAGCGATCTATTACATTAGCTGAACATTGGTCTCCTATGAAATGAATTATTCTATCATTGAGAAAGCTTACTTGGTGGTGGTGTTCGCTTCCCATAAATTATGACATTACATGCTTTCTCACACTACAAGGTTCATTGAAAAAATTGATCCATTAAAGTACTTACTCAGTAAAGCTACCCTCACAGGTAGACTAGCTAGATGGGTCATGCTTCTCAGTGAATTTGATATTGAATATGTCGAGAGAAAAGCTATCAAAGGGAAAGCAATTATAGATCAATTGGCTAAGACACCTATTGCAGACTATCAACCATTAAGGATTGAGTTCCCAGATGATTCCATCATGCTTCTCACACATCAGACATGGACCATGTTCTTTGATGGATCATTCAACCAGCAGGGGTCAGGTGCCAGAATCTTGTTCATTACACCTCAGCGGTATTCATTACCAAAGGCTTACAAAATGGTGTTTCCTTGCACAAATAACACTACTGAGTATGAATCCTTGATCAATGGATTAATTATTGATATTGAATGGTGTGTCGATGAGCTAAAGGTGAATGATATCTACCAAACAAAATATGAAAAACTAGTTCCTTATAAAAAGATGGTTGATGATCTCAAGAAATACTTTGCACACATTACTTTCCAACAAATTCCAAGGGTAGATAATAAAGCAGTTGATGCCATGGCTACTCTAGCTTCCATGTTACAAATGCCAGAAAATGACTTCAGACATGAATTTCTAGTGGAGATGTTATGCTACCCTGCTTATAATTTCCCTGAATCCTGGATTATTTGTTCAGTCATTAGACATGACTCATCCTGCTACCACCATATTTACTCCTACCTTTGTGACTAGATTATTCCTAAGACTTACAATCAAAATGAGAAACGTCACTTAATCTGCAGTGCTTCACAGTTTTTCAGCATAGCTAATGAATTATATAGGTGAGGTATAGACAGTACCCTCCTTAGGTGTTTAGAACCTGATGAGTCCAAATGTGCGTTAGTAGAGGTGCATGAAGGCATCTGTGGGTCTCACTCAAATGGTCTGACACTAGCTTGCAAACTTATTAAAGCTGGTTACTATTGGTCGGCTATGGAGAAAGAAGCTACACAATTTTCTAAATCTTGCAAACAATGCCAACTTCATGGAAATATGATCCACGCTCCTGCCAAGGAGCTCATTCCTTTCATCAGCTTTTGGCCATTTCAATGGTGGGCCTTTGACTTGGTGGGTCAGATACATCCGTCATCTTCAAGGGGACATAAATACATCATTACTACTACAGACTATTTTACCAAGTGGGTTGAGGCAATGCCTCTCATTGTAGCTGATGGAAAGTCTGTGGCCATGTTTATACTGAACTACATCATCTACAGATATGGTGTACCATCATCAATAATCACTGACAATGGGGGAAATTTAAGAACAAGGATCTAACAAATTTATGCGCTAAGTTCAGAATTATTCAGCACTGGTCTTCTATCTATTATCCCTAGGGTAATGGATAAGCGAAAGCTTCAAATAAGATGATTCTCAAGATCTTACACCGCATAGTACACAAATCTGGATGAGACTGGAATCTACAGATTAATCTGGATTTATGGGCTTACCGCACCAGTATATAGACACCAACAGTGGCCATGCCCTTTGCTCTATTTTATGGTGCAGATGTAGTGCTTCCTATTGAGGTTGAGATTCCTACCTTTCGAGTCTCTCTGAAGGGCCTCATTACTGATGATGATATCAGAATATCTCGGCTTCAAGAGCTTGAACTACTAGATGAATATCAGAAAGTGGCATTCGATCATCTCTGAGCATATCAAAAGAGAATATCTAAAAGCTACAACAAGAAGGTTAGACCCAGGGAATTCCAAATGGGTGATCTCATCTTGAGAGAGAACCCCAAGAATCAACAACAGCGGGTCCAAAAAGGAAAATTTGAACCAAACTGACTTGGTCTGTATGTTATCACTGCAGTATTTGGGTCTGGCACTTACTAGCTCTCTACCACATAGGGAGAACAACTCAAAGAGCCTATCAACGCTCTTCATCTAAAGAAGTTCTATAGTTGAGATGTATTCTGAGTGCTCATGTACATACTCTATTCTAAAAAAATCCTAAAATTTGCAAAATGTCTTGAAAAAATGATCATTTTAGTGAAAACCTAGCAAACAGGCGCTTTGATGTATCTATTATCCTGGTGGAAACTTAGTAAACAGGCTCCTTGATAATACAAAAAAAATACAAAAATACAAAAAAAATCAAAAATAAAAAAAAATAAAAAAAAATGAAAATACAAAAAAATAAAAAAAAAGAGAAAAATGTACCATTGATGAAAACCTGGTGAATAGGCGTCATGGTAGCAAAAATAGAATTTCTACCAAGATGGTGAAAACCTGGTAAACAGGCGCCTCTTGTTCCGCAATGCTCTATCTATCGATGCATGCATTGGCTTTCTTGCAATTTGCTCTCCTACTTTCCTACTTTAGTTTGCTCGCTCATGCATTCACTCTCAGTTATTTTTGAGATTTTTCTCGACTTCACATGGATTGAAATTGGCCACACTCGAGGGCATCTTCCTAGTCTATGAGGCACCGTCCTATCTTTTGGAGTCTCTCACATCAGTCACCAGTGGTTCTCAGTGAGTCTGCCTGCTGAAGCCTAGAACTCACGCTGATCTTTATACTTGAGAATCTTTCTTGTGTCAAACACCAATGGTTCTCACTGAGTCTCCTTGCTGATGCCTAGATCTCACACCAATCTTTATACTTGATAATCTTTCTCGCATTAGTCACTAGTGATTCTCACTGCATCTGCCTACTATCACTGTACTACTGAGATTTCTCACATCAACTCGCTATTTGCATATTTGACATCAATTCGTTCATTACTTGATTGAGGACACGACCATAGGTGCCTTATAATAGTAGGGAAATCACTTTAGTTCTTATTAAACTGGACCAACCAAGGCCCGAACCTCTATTCATGACATTGGCCCATCCCTATCTCTATCAGTAAAAGGGTTCCCTCATATTAACGTTTTTGACCTCCTGCCAAGCGAGGGAATACTGACACTCAAGTCAGTAATCTTGTCAGTCCTAAAGGGAAACTCTCTACTGGCACAAACTGGTGTTTCTCAACACCCCAGTCAAATAGTGTTTTTCAACACTATCTTTGGACACATCTATGTTTTTCAACACACATTGGACATCGCAACGTAAACATCTCTTGAAATCAATCAAATACAATGCACTCATAAGAACAACGGTGTTTTTCAACACCCTAAACACATGCACATTCGTAAACTTTTAAACATGATGAGCTATGATTGAATCTTTCTTTGTATGTTGTATGTTCTCATGAATTTCATTGATATTTTCTTTGCCTACTTCTTGTGGGTGTAGTTTCGATGATTCGACAGTGTCAAATAAACAGGGTGTATGTGATAAGAGCTTCCGCATTAAGGTGGAAAATCCTCACATCCCTCGATCTTGTTTATTTGAACGGAAAGGGGAGGTTGGAACTATCTCTTTGACTATTATTGCTTTGTTTGTTTTCTTGTGTACTCTTACTATATCAAATTGGAAACAATGTTTAGGTCATCTTGGCTTTTATGCCCTAGCGCTTACGTTCATTTCCTACATTTTATCTGATGTAAGTCATATTCATATTCTTATGGTTTCATTGGCACCAGTAAGGATTGTATCGACTTTGATGTTCCAAAACTTAATGATAATAATTATACAATGAGTCCAACAACCAAGTCCTAGGGTTGCATTTAGCTTATGCTTGCATTCACATTTTAAGCTTGCATAGCGACAGTTTTGGTGCTCTCTTCATTGTCTTCTCATTCTTTGAAGGTTCTCATCTTTTGTCCTAGATTCCTCTTGACTACACAAGTGTTCAGGTCTTATATAAATTTTGATCTAATTTTCAAAAGTTCTTTTTTTGGGATTGAAATCAAAATTTGACACTCCTAAGTAGCCCAAAATTGTGTTTTAAAATTTTGAGACCGACGGGCTCCGACGCTTGTGCAGTCCTCTTTCTAATGTTGCTTTCTTGTCAGAATCATCTCTCATCATCATTTTCTTGGCTTCTACAATATTTTCATCAAAAGTCAACTCTAGTCAATTCTGGTCAAACTTGGTCAACTATGGTCAAACCTAGTCAACGGGACCTCCTGATCACTCTAAATTGATTCTGCCTTATCTTGATCTGTCTCTGAGTTCCTCTAGATCTTTGATCTTACTTCTATCTACAATATTTTTTTGTCAATCATCTTTCTATTGTGTCATCTTTCAATTTCACTCTCGAGGGGGCAGGATGATTGCATCATTGAATCTCTTCGCATCATTCTTGAATCAGTCTGATCTGAATCAAAAGCCCCATTGCTAGGGGTATCTCATCACTTGGTGCATATTCATTTTTTTTTTACCTTATGGTCAAAATTGGATATTCCATGATCTTGAATCTCTAGGGGCATCTTGATGCCTCGCATCTTGTCATCTATCTTTCTAGGTATCTGAGCAATCTAACTCGGATCCTCAAGGATTATGCTTCATTCTGGAGATAGTCCTAAAAAATTCTATTAACTATCTTTTGGGACAGGTATCAGGGAAATCTAACCCTAACTCTTGAAGGTTGAGCCTCATTCTGGGGACAGTCTTGTGAAAGATATCAATCTGACCAGTGTCTGGGAAATCTAACCTAGATATTGGGGGACTAAGCTTCGTTCTGGAAATTATTCTTGAAATCTCATTAGGTATTGGGGAAATCTAACCCTAATTCTTGAAATTCATGCTTCATTCTAAAGTCGGCTCTCAAAAGCTCTTTTGGACCATTATCTGGGAAACCTAACCCGGATCTTGGAGGGCTAACCTTCGTATTGGGGAAATCTAACCCTGATTCTGGAGATAGTCCTAAATCTTCATCAGCTATTAGTAGACATTGGGGCATTCTAACCCCAATTTTAATTTTCTCTTAATTGGTATTTGGACTGTTGTCTTCACAATCTAACTTAGACTTCGGAGAATCATGCTTCATTTTGAAGATGGTTCTTCTTCTCGATCTGATCGGTGTCTTGGCAACCTAACCTAGACTTATAAAATCTTCATCTATCACATCAGACTATTCTTTGAATCAACGCACTGCTCGCACATCAATTCAAAGAGAGGAAAAATGTAATACCCCAAAATTAGCACCTTACAATTCTAATCAATTTTGGTGCATTTTATCATCATCTAAGTCCTATTGTACTAGGCAAATTCTCCTTCCTAATTGTCTTTAATTGACTTAGTCTCAAATGCACAAAACCTGAATTTGCATAAATCTTACACTATATTTAATTGCTAAATTTTCAAGATTTATTAGCTAAAAATCCCTATGATTAATTAATTTAATTCTAAAGTCCTAAGTGCTTTTAAATTAAATTAATTCCACCCCCTTTAGCTAATACACATCAAGGGAATCAAATAATTATTTGGTTATTTGAATGGATTATCCTCACTTAAAATTCAATAATTCAAGATGAAAAGCCACCCATGTGGCAATAATTCATTCATTTAATTAAATAATTCCTTCAAATTTGTCTCACCTTCCTCCATGGAAATGAAGAGTCAGTCATTTCTTTCCAAGAAACTCTTCATCCTCTCTTCAGGCTTTTCTATATTATGGACCTTCTTTTCTTCATTTGAGAGGAGCAATTTTAGAGTATCAAAACTATAGAAAATTATTGTCTCAATTCTCTCATGTTTTCAATCTTTTATTGCATAATTAGTTTAATCTCATTTAGATTAATGGCATTTTGCATCTTAATTTAGTTTTCTTATGTATCAAATAGCTTAATTCTATTCTTTCTTTCAAGCTTCTTAGATTAAAATATGCATTTCCATTCT
>MU223049.1:740797-754127 GCA_018584345.1 Thuja plicata | reverse complement strand
TAATTCTATTCTTTCTTTCAAGCTTCTTAGATTAAAATATGCATTTCCATTCTTAGATTGTAATGGCATCTCTCATATAGAATAGTTTCATTTCAGTTTTTTTAATGCTTTCAAATCCTCCATTTTACTAATAGTCATGGTTGTTGGCTCTCGTTCTGAGAGTAATTCAACATCCCAACTAAATAGGAGGCAACAGGTCGATTCAATCAATATTATGGAATGGATAATTCATGTTCATTTTCACAATTCGATGATTGAGAAATGACTATGTTGTGTTGTGCCTGATTTAGAGGTCACATTTAGACACATACAGATACTCCCTCTTATGTGTTTGATTTCAGTCACCTTGTTTTGTGAATGACTTTCTTTATTTATTTTCTTGGTGGAACTTTCCACATGTTGTGTGGGCTAGCATCTTTTGGGTATTTCTTATGATTGTAATTAGTCACAAAATTTTGTATGTATTTATTTCTGATAGTTGTCACATTGAATTTTTTGTTGAAATGAGCTCATTTTGAAACTTGCTGTTGAAATTTATAATTTCCCCATTTGGGCTTTTACTTTCCCTTTTGATCATGGTGACTATTTTGAATGTTTTCTTATGTTGGCCAGTACTATGTTTTGTGACCCTATCAAGTCCAATGTGGGCCACTGATAGTGTGTACAAGGGAGATCACCAAGGAGAACATACTATTTTTGCTTTTTGGGTAAGACCAAACTTGTGGGATAGGATCTCAACTCTATTTAAATAGGGTAGCAGGATTGGTAAATCTTTGAAACTTGAAAGTGAGTACCAGTGGGTAATAATATTTTTGATTAAGGTAACAACAAGGGTTTGAAGGGGCCCCGAACCCTTTACAATGGAGAGCAAGTAAAAATAATTAAGGCACCAAAAAAAACAACTATTGCCAAGAGAAACAATAGTGACAAAATAGGGCACTACCCCAGATATTACAATGTAAGAATTAAACCCAAAAAAAGACCATGCAAAATAGGACACCTTCCAACAGACAAAAGAAAAGAAAAAAAACCCTCCAGTAGCGCAATCACTCCAGCATCTTAAGGAACTCTTCAAACTCTGCCAGTTGTATCTGCATGTTCAAGATTGACTCCTTCAAGCTAGCGAGATCTTTAGACTAGGGAATGGTTTTCTTTTTAGTGCTTTATCTGGTCCTTGTCCCCGAGCCTGAAGTCTAAATTTCTTGAATCCCACCTTCATCTTCAATGTTGATTGCTTTTTTGTTAGTGTTTTTCCCCTCCATCATGGAATACAGGACTTTGAGATTGTCAATCGTAAATTTCAAGCCCATTTTGCTCATAGTTAGCAGCTTCCTTAACATTATGTCATTGTTGCTAACTTTTTCCATAATTGGGGTAATCCTATTTTCAATGGCACTATTAATCTTATCTTCTAGAAAACTAGAGTTATCTATTACCTCAAAAAATTAATTCTTATCTTTGTTGTACATTGTTGTGTCATTCCTCATCTTATCAACTATTTCTTCTAGCACATCATTCCTTGCATCTAGGGATCTATATTTGATGCGTAGGTATTGAATATCATGGGACCCCCACTTGTCTATGTTGAACAAAAAAATTGCCTTGTTTCTGTCTTCTTGTAGAACACTCATGTTAGTAACCCTTTTTGTATTGAAGTCTTGTTTAGAAATGGCTTCCTTAGAATTATTTTGAATTTTCTTGTTCTTCTCCTTCTCCATGTTTTCTTCCCTAGTCGGATTCTCAGGTGGATTGGAGTTAGTATTTTGGTTGTTAGTGTTTCTAGGAGAGTCCACATGAATGTTTTTATTTTCATTTTTCTCTTGGGTATCCATCTCCATAAACCCAGCATCATCCCCAATAAACACCTCATTCTCCACTTCTTTGTCAGTTTTCTCCATTTCCACTTTTCCTTCTTTAGTAACATCATCAGAGCCCATGTTTCCTCCATATAATCTTGAATAATGGTGTTGAATGGGTTAATGATCTCTTCAGGAATCTCCTATTGAAAGTCTCTGACAGAGTCACCAACAATACCTTTTTTCTGCTTCCAGCATTTTCTCATTCACATAATTTGAAGCCTTGTCCTTCTCAGGATTCTCCATAGTTCTCTACTCACCTCTCACTAAAGATTCATCCTTAGAAGAAACAAAAGAATTTTGATATTCCAATATCGTACCTTCCACTTCATCTAAAATGGACAACGTAACCTATTTTTTACTAGATTTACCCTTTCTGGTCTTCTTGCTGGGAGACAGATTTTTCTTCTTGTTAGCACTGGTATTCACAATCTTCCTCTTCAGAGAACCCACACTCTTAGGAGTAGGCTCCAGGATATGATCACACACATAATCTCCAATGAGATGAATCAGACCCTCATAGAGCACCGGTCTTGATTTAACTTTGTGGTTTGTGATGCTCTAGTTGAGGGAGCTCAGGAGAAAGCAAGGGAAATAAACCCTAACTTCATGACGGAAGTGATTCACAAGCACAAATTGAAAGTTATAAACTCTGGAAAATCTTCCATCTAGGGTAAATTATTTCATTATGACCCTAATAAATTTCACTCAAATGAGCTTAATGTTAGTAATATTAACATAATCTACATTTCCTTTAACAAGCAGAGCCTTTTATTCATCTATCTTGGGAAAATCCTTATATGCCTTATTCCCAACCTTTTTATCTTTGGAAAAGTTAATTCCCTCAAAAGGAAAACCTATAATCTCAGCAATGAGCTCTAAAGTGAGAGGGAAATATTTACCCGCTAATGTACCTTGTTGTTCTCCCAACCAACAATGAAATCTCTGGTAATCTCTTTGTCATGACCATGAAGATGTCTAAGATACTTAGTAACTCTACCCTTATTTAGTTTTCTCCACACCTCCTTCTCCTGGATCCATTTTTATTCTGTAGGTTCCTCTCTCTTGAGATCACCTCCCTTTTCGTCTTCTTCCTTCATGCAACTATCCTCACCAGTGTAGTTACTCTGCCTCCTCTCAGAATTATTTGGCTCCAAATTTCTCAAACTAAACTCGCAGACACCAAAATAAAAGGTTTTCAGCTCCAACTTCTTCTTGAACACCCACAAAATGTTTGTGACAAGACAAGTATTAATGTCAATGCAAACCAATTTCCACTTCGACTTAAAAGTACTTGAGCTCTGATTCAAATCATTCACTGTCATCATTAAATCTAATAACTCCCTCATTTTGGTTGATCTTATCATTATTAATGAGATTATTGATTTCATCATTAATTGTATTTGTTCCATTCCACTTGCTAATGTCGTAATTCTTAACTCCTATATTGTCCAACCCATCGGCTACCTGGTTAGCTTCACGATAGTTTTGGGTAACATAAAGTCTTTCAAATTTAGAGGCAATTTTGTTGATTTTTTTGTATGATGTGATCAATATTTCACAAGGGTTTGCTTAGTACTTTGATATTATTGATGATATTTAAGGAATCTCCCTCTAGCCACCCTTTTTTACACCCAACTCATCTACCAACATAATAGTGTTAAGGGCTGCCATAGATTCTACTCTATGATTGGATTGAATACCCAAAGGGACTGCCACTGCTCCCTTGTAGTTACCTTGCATGTCTCTAGCAATACCACCTCCTCTGACCATTCCTAGATTACCTTTAGCAGCCTCGTCAAGTTAGCTTTGACCCATCCATCAGGGCGGAAGTCCACCGGGCATTAGCTCTAGGATGAGGAGTATTGATAGAAGTGGTGCTGAAATGCCAGTTTCTGATGTTCTACAAATTGTCCTAGGAAGAAATTACTGCAGTATTATCATTGATCATAATGTTTAAATTCTCCTCCAGCCCTCTATAGATATGATTTCCTACCACCTCAGGTTTAGATAATTTCTCCCAAAAAACTTTTTTATTTCTTTCCTTCTAGATACGTGAGAATAAGTGATGAAGGAGAAGTCTCCAAAATATTTTCACCATATTGTTTGAGAGGGGACAACTTGATTGATTCACAAAATCCTGCCAAAGAAGAGGAAAAACCCAACAAAGATTCCATTTTCTCAAGATGATCTCCCAAAACTTACGGGTATAGGAGAAATGCATCATAGTCTGGTTATCTAGGGTTAAAGGTTTATTCTAATATAAAAGATAGAAAAATAAATTAACTTTAGGAATGAGAAATTTATACTAGACTTTGGAGCAAATAGGTATTTCCTCACCCGAGGTCAAAATATCACATGTAGAGGCCATAGTGTAGATGCCATCCGGATTAGAAGCCCATATAATTTCATCTGGATTTTTATCCTTGACAAACTAGGACTGAAGATCAAGCTAGAGGGATAAGAGCCTTCTGTCAATGTCTCCCAAATTTATCCACTTATTAACATGCAAGTAGTCCTTAACATTTTCTCCAATAGTTTGTTTACATTTTACTATAGCTTGTTTGAGTCTTGGTTTTAGAAAGGGGGTCTTTTTGTAACCAACTGTCTTTCCAGAAATAAAATTTCCTACAATCCCCAACTTCCATCCCATTCTCTTAATAATTAGCTCCTTTGAAGAGCATATGTTGTTTCTTATGCAAGAACCATGCAAGTTATCTCTAGTGATGAGGAAATTCTCTAGAGAGTTGGATTTATAGAGGTATTTTTTTCTGAAGATCACATTCCATTCTTTCTTCATCTTATATATTCTCCACAATTGTCTGGCAAGAAGGGCCTTGTTGACATTTTTAATAGATCTCAAACCAAGTCCCCCAAATTTTTTGGGTTTGCACACACTTTCCCATGGCACCAAGCTTAGTCTTTTCTTTTTTTCCACCCCTGACCACAAGAATATTTTATGGATTCTTTCAATCATTATGGAAAATTTACTGGGGATTTTAAAGAGAGTCAAGGCATAAACTGGGAGGTTTTGTAAAGTTGATTTCAGGAGTTGGACTTTCCCAACATTGCTTAAAAGGGCCCCTTTCCAACCAGCCAAATTGTTGTTGAATCTATCAAAGATAGAGTGCCAAAAGCTATCTGGCGGTTTAGAACACAATGGTAAACCAATATAGGATGAAGGAAATGCACCAGAACTGCATCCCAAAATATTATAATTTTTTCTTTGTCTCACCTCAAGGGTGTTGATAAAGAAAATAGAGCTCTTATTCCAGTTAATAAGTTGACCAAAGGAAAAAGTGTATGTCGATGGTGCTTTCTTCAAATTTTTAGCTTCTTTAATAGTAGCAGTCCCCATGATGAGGGTATTATCTACAAATTGCTCATGGGAATAGACAGATCTTGCAGAAGATAGTTGGAGACCAGAAATTAATCCTTCTCCTACAAATTTATTAATATACCTTCCCAAACATTCTACCAGGATAGAAAAGAGGATAGGGGATATTGGATCATCTTATCTTAATCCTCTCGTAGGTCTAAAGAAATTGGAGGATCCCCCATTGACGATGACATAGGAAGACATAGTAGTGACTAGCTGCATTATTAATTTAGTTACTCACTTATCAAAACCAAAAGCATGGAGGACTTTTAGAAAAAAGGTTCCAGTCCACCCTATCATACGCTTTTGAAAGATCCAACTTCATAAGGAAACCTTATTTCTTAGCCACCTCCAAGGAATGAATGTTTTCATGTGCAACAATAATTGAGTCTAGGATTTTCCTTCCAGGTACAAAGCATTCTGCTGAGGTGAAATAATTAAAGGCGAGATCGACATAATCTTTGAAGTTAGGAATTTTGATATGACTTTATACAAGGAGTTACAGAGACCTATATGTCTGAAAGAATCAACCATGTTGTATCAAGTTTTTTTGGGAATCAAAACCAGAAAGGTCTCAATGAGTTCCCTAAGGAGGATTTTAGTTCCAAAAAACTCTTTGACTGCAACAATCACATCTTTCCCTAAAATCTCCCAGTACTGCTAAAACAAGACCATAGGAAAAATATCAGGACCAAGGGAATTCTCACCTTCAAAAGAGAATATAGAAGACTTAATTTCCTTATCTGAGGGGATATCTTGAAGTCTTACATTAATTCCTACATCAATCAAAGAACGGATCACAGACATGATTTTATCTTGATTCAAAGAGACCAGGTTATCTTCCCTCAAAAGGAGGGAGGAAAAGTAGCTAACTATTTCTTTTCTGATGTCCTCCTCTTTCCTAATATTGTTTCCATTAGTAATCATGCTTGAAATTATATTAACCGCCTTATGCTTCATATAATTCATGTGAAAAAATCTTTTGGTTTTTTCCCCTTCCCTTAGCTAGAGGGCTCTTGACCTTTTTCTCTAGAAAGTCTCCTCTTTGGATATGATGTTTTGATAATTCGCCAGCAAGATATTCTCAGTACTTTTGAGATCATCAATGAGACCCTCTTTCTGAATTTGATCTTGGATCTCCTTGATTTTAGTTTGCACCCTACTTTTGGATAGGAAAATGTCACCAAACACTTCCATGTTCCAAGTCTTAACATTTATTTTGATAGTGTTAAGTTTTTTAGAAGCTCTAAACATGGCTCCTCCATCCAGAGCATAATCCCACCAACCAGCTATACTATCCTTCAAATTGGGGTGAGCCATCCACATCTTTTCAAACCAAAAAGGAAAGTTTTTCTTGCCAGTCAAAAAGTTAGCAGTAAAGGAAATGGGTAAGTGATTAGAACCAATTCTCAGCATAAAGGATAGGGAGGAGTACCTTGAGATCCAATTAGGATAAATAAGGGTTTTGTCAAGTTTTACTTGGATAAGATCCTTTCCCTCCATTCTTTTCTAGAGTCTTTATTTTTCTCCTTTTCCTTTTGATGCTTCAGTGCACATTATTTTTCCCAGTTTCCTACTTTTTTGCACGAGAAGCATGCAAAAGGGATTGATTCATATTCCACTAGCTAAAAATATTTCCCCATCTTAGACATTATTTTTATCACCTCATGGATATGAACGAAAGCTCTAGCATAGACTAGACTTTATTTTGCTTCTCTTTTGGGTTCAATATAAAAAATTTCTCCAAAATATCCTGCCAAACCAGCAAAAACATCCTCATTCAAGTATTCCAGAGGAAGGCATGGGAATCGCACCCAAATAGGCATAGAATCAAAGAGGTCCACATTCAATTCAAGGTTGATCACCCACTTTTGCAGAGCCATGGATGAATTTCCAAACATCTATCGGCCTCCACAAAGGACTCTAGACAGATCTTCTGTATTGGAGAAAACAAATGAAAAGAAGCCCTTATGCATCGCAGCTATATCTAATTGGCCTTTAATTCTCTATTTCCTTCTAGCATAGGATCTAACCATATCAATTTTGGGTCTTGATCTAGTAAATTCACCCACTAGTGTTAACACCATAGATGTTACAGTATGATCTACTAATCGGTCTAGAAGTAAAATACCAAAAATGCCCTTCTGAGGCTCAGAAATATTATTGATACATTGAAAGGATGACTTCCCTGTAGGTTTCACCTAGAAAAGAGATGACCAGCTTCCTCTACCCTATGACCTAGAAGAAAGATTTCCAACAGAAATTGAAGACTTTGACTTACCATCTGATGATGAATTTTTAGGCCAACTACCTTGGGAAGGAACAACATCTATCTCCTTGTCCTCTTCTAAATCCTTTGTGGAGTCCTCATCTGATGTTCCTCCATCCTTCTACAACTTGCTTGCACCATTTCCTGAAGGAATCCTACCATTACCAAGATTCCCGCACTCTCTAGAATTCAAATTCAAACCACCTCCCGCTCTCCCGCTCTCTTCCATTAAATGTTAATGCATGGTGCATAAGTTATTCCAAACATACAAATTGAAATTTGGCCTTGTGTGGGTGTGCATACTACATTACATGATTTTTGGTATGTATGTACCATGAAAGAAGGAATCTAGTGGTATGATTATAATTTTAAACAATTAAAGGATAATTGGATGTTTCAACAACCTCTTCTGTGTAAAAATTAGAATTGATACACCAATGTTACTCCAATTGATGACCTTGTATACCTTATTCAATATATGTCAAACATTTAAATATGACATTAATATCTAGTGTGCATGCTCAGTGGAACTCCTTCTTTCCCTTGATGTGAGTTAGGACTTGTGAAGTTCCCTTTTAGTAACAATTCTATGATGAATAGTTGGGAAAAATTTAGTCTTCTTGTGAGTTTTGGTCCATGTCATGGGCCTTGATGATCATGTAGTGATGTAATGATTGCACTTTAACTTCATAGATAGATATTATTAAGTGTTGGTTAGGTCTCTTTTTTCTCTTGGTGAGACTCCATGTTGGAGATTTGGGGTTACTAGAGGATGGATTTTTAAGCGACATTCCTAGCAATGGGATGGAGGGACATGAAAATTCTTAGGCATAGTTTACCCTCTAATGAGTTGGTGAGAAGATGGGTGTAAGAGGATGCCCACCTTATGGTACCATCGCCACCTGGAGAAAGGTAAGACTCAGATCCATTAGGTAAGTGATCTTGGCTCCCTAGAATGAATGATATGTCATCGCTCTAAGATCACATTTCTCCTATGTTAGGAAATTCAGTTGTGCTCTACTTATCCCTTTGAATAAAAGGAGTACATTTTTAGACTCTATTTTGGTATGTACTCTTTCTTATGAAGGGAAACCTTATGTGTATTTTTTTCAGTACGCTTGAGTTGGGGATGGTATCCCTTTTAGGAATGCAATTTGGATAGAGAATACTCACCCTTTTCAAGGGCTTGGGTGAGTTAGTGAGATTCTATTTGGATGTAAGGGTGCTCCAAGAAAATGTGGTAGTGCCTTAATGTTAATCGAGAAAAAATTTCACAGTTTTCCCGAGTTGATAACTTGGAAGTACTTGGCACTGCAATCAAAGAAGAGACTTATAGGGCATTGCTCACTATTGGATGCCTCTTGGTGGAGTAGTGAGGTTTATGTTGTGTTATGGATGGTAGAGACCTTAGTGGATGTATTCTTGTAGATTGATTTTTTCCATGATCAAATAAACTTGTTAGAGTGTTGATGCTCTTTTAGTGTGTGATAATTTCCTCCAGCTGATATCAAGTTGGGTGGTTAGAATCGGTTATGTTTTGTGTTGACATGAATGAAACCGAATATGTGTACTTGCATTTGGATTAGATATTGATTCCACACCTTGGTGTGCTACCTTTGGTTGATGCATTAGCTTCCAAGAGTAAGCCTAGTCCTTGGGGGATGATGTACAGCCTCCCTCATTTCCCTTCAATGTTTGACATCCTGAGGGGTGTGGATTGGATTTACTCTTGTATTATTGACCATGTTGAACCCTTGTGTGATTTCACCCTCAGGGTGAACTGTTGTCTTATTAAATTATAGACCTACCTAGGACTTGAGATGCGAGGTGAGGTCTTGCTATGTTCTGATATGACTAGTTGAGATGATCTTTTGATGTTGATATATTCTTGTTAAAAGCTTTTAGGTGATCCACTCGGTTTGATATACCACCCTAGTTGTGCTTGGTATTGGCAGAGACCCTGCCCTGAGTCGTTATAGCAATTCATTTATCCTTATCATGGACCTAGTATATGAATTCCTTATGGGGTTATATTTTATTGTATTAGACTTGATTTTGATGCACTTTATTTTCTTCCTTACTCATGTGATGATTCTATGATACATTATGTTGCATTAGGGCTAAATGGTTAACTAATCATTATAGCTAAGCAGTTGAGTGTTGATTTGTGTGTATTGATTTGGAATAAGGAAATTGTATTCACAATAGGATGAGTTGCAATTCTAATAAATGTTAGGTTCTTAAATGTTATTTGAATGTGAATGTGAATTGGTCAATGGATTTGAGTCGTGATTGAGTATGTAGTGATGTTCATTAAATGATTAATAGGATAATGCAATTAAATATTAGATTGGTTAAATTAAATGATTAATGTGACAATGTTATGATGAATTATTATTATATGCATTATGGTTAGTGTAATTAGATTATTATTATGATGACGCAATTGGATTAAACTATATTGGAATGTGAATTGTGTTCTAAAGTAAAACTGATGTCAATTGGGTATTGTAGGATGATTTGATTCTGCATATGCTTTAATGTGTACTTGTTTTTTCAAGAGGAAATTGATTTCTCATATTGTTTTGGATAATTGGTGAATTATGTGAATGTAATTGTAAAGGATATATGCTTGGATGTTGCCAATTATTTAAATTGATTATATGTATATTTTCTCCTTGGACTACTGATATTTGAATTGAGTGTGCAGGATCGTGACCATGGAATTTTAACGGAGAACCATGACTAATCCCTATGTAGATTCCATAAAGCCAAGGTTATGTCTATAAAAAGAGACAAAATATCGTTGTGATGTGTTTTCTTTCATATAGTTTATGTAGTGTGAACATTAATTATATTTTCATTTATAATTTGTGTATGATTACAAGTGGATGTTCCAAGTGTATTGTGATGTGTTATGTAGTGTCAATTGACACATGTGTTGTGAAAATGACATGGCATAAAATGTCCACTTGGAGAGCTTGAGTGTCCACCTTCCCCACTTGGTACATAGTTGTGTTTCCCTTAAGGACCACTTGGTTTGTGAGCCCAAAGTGAGGTCAAATCCATTGGAACCGATAGGTGAACTTAATTGGGGTTTTCAAGGGGTCATATGGTTACCCAGGGTTGATTTTAACCCATTTTGACTAGTCCACTTCATATACCTATGGGTAAAGGGATTTTTTAGCCATAGGAAATCATATTTTGACTTGGGGAAACCTACAAAAAGTTGATTTCCAAGGATGAATGAAAATCAACTTTTGGAAGCATGGTCTTGGGTAGACCACCTTCCATTTGGATGACAAAATGTTGTCCAATTTTCTAGCCACATTTTTATGAACCCTATTTTTAGTAAGTGTAAGGGGTATGGAGAAGAGGAGCCAATAGGAACTCACATCTCTTCCAATAACTTGGATAATGTGAGGGTTTTTAATTTAGAGGGGAAATTCAAGTGAGTTTCTCTCAATCACCCACTCTCTAACATAAGAGACTACTAGTGAAAATTGGAGAAGGATGGAAATGGACAAGAAAAATGAAAATCTCTCATCAAAATCTTTTCATAACTTCTATTTTCAAGGTTGGTGGCCTCCAAGATCTCTCTCTCAATAATGGTGTCCTACATATGGCTTCCATGAATGAAGAAAGAAGGAGTTGCATTGATAGTATGCATTTTGTGTAGTTATGTTTGGATTTGTAGTTGAATTTACTTGATGTTGGAATACTTGTTCGTGTTTTGAGAAATCTGCACTATGTGTATGTGTTGTAAATATTATGTGTATGGGCATTGTTCAAGGCCAAAATCACCCTTGGGAGGGTAGAGTAGCCTTGAGGGTGAAGGGAATATATGAGAACCATTTTGGTGTAGAGTCTCTCTCCTTGGGAGAGATGGATGCACCATCGATTATGGGGTCCATGGTAGGCTAAAATTATTTTTTTCTTTTGGATTCATAAGGGTTATTGGCCATATTGTTAAGCATGCTATGGGAGAAATAATGTTAAGTTGAATTGTGAGAATGTGAGAAGAATGCCTTGTTGAAGGCTTGTTTTTTTTGTATTGTCTTATCCTCCCATTCGGATACTTGGTCCACCTTCACCCTTGGGAAGATTTACGTCAAGCTCCTTATGTTAAACCATGTTAGGGTGTGTTTCTACATGTGTTCATTTTGTGTATTTCATTTTGGCTTGTGTGTGTCTCAGGTTAGCATTGGGTCTCCAAGCTCGGGGGTGGCCTTGTAATAGGCCTATGGATAGGAGGAGAGATTTCCTTGATCATTAGTTTGTTATTGAAGGTTTTTCTTGTGGGTTGGATTAATATGAATATGGTGTAAAGGGAGCAATGAAATTAATCTATGTGTGGATTCACATTTTTAGTCCATGTAGTAAAAGTTGCAATCCTTCATTTGTAAAAGCTAGAATATTCTTGAAAGGAAAGGAAATAAAAAAATAGTTTCCTTTTGTATTCAAAGGATTTTGTGGATTTTTTGTTAAGAAAGGAAAGGAAATAAAGCAATAAGCTATCCATTTGTATTTTAAAAAATCTGTGGTTTTCTGTTATGAAAAGGAAAGAAATTTCTTTGTGAACAATGGAAGTTGTGTTATAAAGTATTGCTATTTTTTCTGCGTTAGTATTCAAAGAAAAAATAATAATGTTACTCCAAATAAAATAAAAAATTTCATGAAAAAATTGTATTCTTTAAGGTGCTGATTTTTCTACTGCATTATGTGATTGATGAGTATGCTAGTTTGAAAAGAAATATATAAGTCTAATTTTTACATCAGCAAGTAAATATGGTTGGAAGAAATTGAATTTAACCATTTTGGTTGCAAAACTATAGTTTGAATATTTTAACTAGATGCATTCTTGCAATATTAGAATATATGTAAATATACCTTTAGACGTGCATATTCATATACTCCAAATAAGATAGCTTCTTAACTACCCATTTGAAAGATATTTATATATATATATATATATATATATATATATATATATATATATCCATTCATTGGTCATTCTCTATCAGAATAGGTACAATATTATATGAAGAAATGATCCCTTCCAACTCGAAGACTAAAGCTCTAATCTTGTCAAGGATGGAAGCCAACTTCCCCAATAGAGTCCCCGGTTAATCTACTGACTACCTATAGAATGGTAGGGCCCAACTATAGTTCCCTTCCTTTTCTCCCTAGCTATATCTCCCATAATAATCCCCCTACTATTGCCCCTTCTTTCTCAGGGCCCGGCCGGGCGAATAGTAGGGGTCCTATGAATGCACACCGCTCCATTTGGAGAATCTATATCTAAGCATGACAGGCCTACGTCAAGGGAACCTTCTGATTTCTACCTCCCAGATCGATGTGAGGTGAATGTGCTAGGATCGGAGGATCTTAGGTAGGGGAAGGCCTCATATTTAGGAAATATTCACCTGTATATATACATATATATATTTTTTTGTAATATATATAAATGATGTTATTCTTTTGAAAGTTGTATGTGTGTGTGTGTGTCTATATATATATATATATATATATATATATATTGATATTAATTTTAAACACAAAAAGAAAAAATAACTTTAAGAAAAATGTTTAAAAAGAAAGGGGTTTTGAATTAAAAAATTTGAAGCATGTCAATAAACCTACATATATATACATACATACATATATATACATATATATACATACATACATATATACATACATACATACATACATACATACATATATATATATATATATATATATATTAGTAAATTGTTTGTGTTTCAATGTTTTTACATATTATAGTATCATGGTCGTGGTTGTACCTTGTCACCGTGGTGGGCA
>MU223049.1:706968-740724 GCA_018584345.1 Thuja plicata | reverse complement strand
TAGGGGGTGGATTTTTTTCCACCTGCGGAGGATGCCATAGGGGGTGGATTTTTTGCCACCTGCGGAGGATGCCATAGGGGGTGACTCAGTCGCCATTTGCAGTAGACACCATAGGGGTGGCAGTTATTTCCCCATTTCCCCATAGCCCTAAATTATAGAGGGGAGAAAAAAAATCAAAACCCACTATGTATGGTTTAAAAGAAAGTTGAAAGAAAAGAATCCATACGTTTTAAGCAAGATTTAATTTAGAATTATATATATATATATATATATATATATATATATATTGGAAACCCTACAACTTTTCAGCCAAGGAAATCTTCAAATTTGGCATTCCTCCATTCTCAACTTGCAAACACAAAAAAAAGATAAAGTGGCACTAGTACATTTGAGGCCATTTTGACACTCTTTGTCATAATGTCGACGGGAAATGCCGCTAGTATAATTTTGTCAAAAAATCCATCCCCAAAAACAATCGTGGCAATTATGACACCCCTTCTAACAACCCCCATGCCGCAATGCACCATACACAGGGGTGGTTTTCGACACCACAAGACATCAGAAATCATCAAAATATTTGGGAAAAGAGCATCGAAACCATCAGAATGGTCATTGCATTCTGACGGAACATGTCATCAGAGTCTAATGGCATGTCCCATCAGAGGTACAACATACCATCACAAATATTGTCGCAAACCAAAAAAGGTTCTAATGGTGTCATCTTCGCCTTTCGACAGGTTCGATAGATATGCCCATTATAAGCCAATAGCATGTTTAGAGGTTTGAAATGCCATCGTAAAATCTATCACAATCTGACATATTTTTTGACAGTATACTTGTCTTATCTCAACAAATATTTTGACAGTTTTTCATTTTCCGAAGAAATAGTCATCGTAATTATGACGATATGGCACACTAAAGATAACAGAGCTCAAGAGACCATCATAGTTGGTCTCCGTATTTGGTCCATATTACTAACAAAATGTTTTAGCTTTCATTATATAGCTCAACAAATGCGGGGATCTAAATTTAATAAAATATTTTCATGATAATGTATATTATTCAAGTTGACATTACATGAATTTATCTACTTTGTACACTTGTTGACTATGAGGATAGCGATAATGAAGCATCTCCTCCCATGGCTTACATTACTTAGGCCATGGGTGAGGATGCTTATTTATCATTGTCTCTGTAGTTGACAAGTATGGGAAATAGATAAATTTGTGTAGAATCAAACTAAATAATGTATGTTATACATGAAAATATTATCTATTAAATTCTTTCAGATCATCACATTTGATGAGCTAACAAAAGGTAAAAGATTTCCTCAATCATATGAACCAAAGATGAAGATCAACTATTATGGTCTCTTGAGCTCTGCTATCTTTAGTCCTAGCTACTGGGTAAGGCCTGGAATAATTATAGCAGATCATCGAGAATAATCACCACCTTGCCTTTATGTACACTATAGAGTATCCAATATATTACTAAAGATGAAGAGAAGGCAAAAAATATGAATGGATAACAGAAATGAAAGATACAATAATATTATCTTGTTTTTTACCTTCTCATAATTAACCAAATAATTGATCCCAGTCTTGTAAAAACCTTTTACACTTGCGCAACTCATCAATACTGGAGGCCTAAAGGAATTTTATATGATCACTAGCACAATTTGTCTTCTCAGAATCTAAAAACTTTGATCATTGATTCTCATCAATGCAGGAATGTGGTAGTGGTTGTATTAAATTCCTTCAAACTTTCTTGCTTATATGCATTATGTGATATGCCAAATTGTCTCCAATAAATTGTCAAATTTGTAGTGTTGTAACAGCCCCTGCAACCAATTTTGGTCAGTCCAAAAGTGGATAGTGAGTGGACGTAATATGTGGACAATAATATAATAGTGAACTATGTCCATATATTATTGTCCACTCACTATTCTTGTTCTAACATAAGGAACAATACCTTTACACCTTGTAGGAACTTGTATCAGGTTCATAGGGACATGTTTGTAGTTTTAGTGCTATAGGCATCCCAACTGAATGCTAAAGGTATTGTTCCTTATGTTATAACAAGAATCAAATTGCGAAGACACCTTCAAAATAGAAGTACGGATTTTTCAGTAAGTTTGAATGTGAATTACCTTGAAGTTGATAGGAATGAAGAACCCATCATATATTTTAAGATTCCAAATCTTTCTTTCTTATGTGCATAATGTGATATGATAAATTGTCAAATTTGTAGTGTTAGAACAACCCCTACGACCAATCTTGGTCAGTGTGAAAGTGGATAGTGTAATATATGGACAGTAATATAATACTATATATTACTATCCAATCACTATCAACTTTCAAACATGAACAATAATAGTGAGTTCCTACAAGGTGTAAAGGTATTGTTCCTTATGTTAGAACAAGAATCAAATTGTGAAGACACCTTCAAAATAGAACTAAGGATTTTGGAGTAAGTTTGAATGTGAATTACCTTGAAGTTGATAGGAATGAAGAATCCATCATATATTTTGAGATTACAAAGCTTTCTTTCTTATGTGCATTATGTGATATGACAAATTGTCTCCAATAAATTGTCAAATTTGTATTATTGGATCAGTTGATCCTTAGGAAATATTATGAGTTCATTAATCCTTTGCATCACTCATAATGTTTCCTTTTGGGATTTTCATTTTCCCTTATTATGTTCAAATAATGGGTTAGAATATTCATTATTTAGGACATGTTTTGATGACATTAATTTGCCATTAGTATACAAAAAACACTTTCGGTAAGCCTAAACCGAAAGGTGGGAAAGAGAAAACCAAAGATCAGATTAAGAGATCACCAAAGATGACTAAGTACAGAGAGAACCAATGACACAAGTAAGTGTCTAAACCAAAAATCACAAAGCAGATAGATAAAGTGGAACCCGACAGAGGAACCCAAAATGCAAGTTATAGTGCAGACTGACAAGATAGATAAAGTGCAACCGACAGACAAAACTGAAGGATAGTCAAGCATGACCAATAGACAAAACCAAAGGATAGTCAAGCATGACTGATAGACAGAACTAAAAGTCAGTTGCAGCTCACAAAAAGTGGATCTGACTTCCACGTCAGATAAAGAAAGTGTATTCTATTTATAGGATATTTAATTTTTTTAAATCCATTTCTTTAGGGACAAGAAACATTAGTGTAAGTGTTTTAATCAGTCTAACTAATTTAAAACACATAGACTAGGAGATCTAGGTATAAGTTGTAAACCTGATCTTAGAGTCAACATTGTTTTTATCAATACTCAATGAAGTCAATCCATCTATAAATAGATGATGCAATCATTCATTAGTATGTGTGTGTGAGAAAGAAAAAGAGAGAGGAGAATAGAACAAGAACATATATGGATTGAATTGAGAGTTTCAAGAACAAGAACATCAAAAGGAGGATTTGGTTAGCAGAACCAAGAACATAGGAAACTGATAATCAGAGGTATAAATCAATCACAATTAGGTGATAATATTTTTCATGTAAACTAAATTGGATCTGTATCGGCAATAGTAGCTTTCATTTACCAGGTCAATTTGTAATTTTATATCATTCTAACAAGTGGAGCAAAGTGTAAAAATCCTTTCAAGGAAGGTGGATTTAACAGTCCAACATCAAATCTCTTAGCCGAGTGCACACTTAATAGTGTTGCTAAAGCTCTTAACAGAGTAGACTTTAATAGATCTCCACTGATACTCCTAATAGGATAGATAATCAGAAGTGATAAAATTTTAAGCCTTATCCGGCTCCTTCCAATCTGCAGATAGTGAAGTTTTGTGGGTGCCATCCCCACCATAGTTTTTACTTCCTAACAGGAGTTTTCTGTGATATCATATCTTGTGTTATGTGTCAATTACTTCCATGAATGTTTCTATGAATGATTCACATGTTTATTAATGTTATGAATTGATATAACTCACATCAAGATAGTTTCTATCAGATTGAATGGAAATGCAATTGATTACAAATGTTAATTGATTAAAGGATACAAAAAAATTTATAGGTATTGATTCACCCCTCCCCTCTCAGTACATACTTCCCATTAATCCCAACATGTTCAACATTATTTATATGAGGAGGATTGTACTTTGTTGTTCAGCATTCTTTCTGTGAGGAGGGTTAGCAAATTCATGAATGGCTTCATTTAACCTCCTATCCATTTCATCTTATACATCTTCTCCATCCTCATCCCTCATGCATAGTGTGCATCAATGGAGTTCAACCCAATAAATTAGACACTTGGGGACCTCAAAATTGGAAACTCAGTGCAAAAGTCACTTAATTCCAACTTTAAGAAAACATCATTTTTGTTTTCTTGTTATTTTTTGAATTAGTTTCAAAATTTAACTCAATATGGTTATTGGTTCCTTTGTGTAGAGATATTCTTCCCCACATGTATTTTAATTTGTCTTAGGAATTGATTAAAAATTTTGTAACAACCCCTACAACTAATCTTGGTCAGTTTGAAAGTGGATAGTGAGTGGAAAATAATATATGGAGAGTAATATAATAGTGAACTATGTCCATATATTATTGTCCACTCACTATCAACTTTCAAACATGTCCATATGTTTTAAAGTGGATAGTGAGTGGACAGTAATATATGGATAGTAATATAATAGTGAACTATGTCCATATATTACTGTCCACTCACCATTTGCTTTCAAACACGTCCATATGTTTGAAAGTGGATAGTGAGTAGACAATAATATAATGTTGAACTATGGCCATATATTATTCTCCACTCACTATCCACTTTCAAACATATGGGACACTCATACATATGATCTCATTGAGAAAGTAATATATGGATAGTAATATAATAGTGAACTGTGTCCATATATTACTATCCACTCACTATCCACTTTCAAACATGTCCATATGTTTGAAAGTGGATAGTGAGTGGAGAGTAATATATAGATAGTAATATAATACTAAACTATGTCCATATATTACTGTCCACTCACTATCCACTTTCAAACATATGGGATACTGATGCAGAGTGCACTATTGGAAGTCTATCTTAGACTGCCAATTTTCCCTACACCAGATCTCATACATATGATATCATTCATAGCTCAATTAGAATTAGCAAGTAATGTTATAGTCCATTATTTTAGGTTATCAAGGAGTTACAATGTTTAGGTACTTAAATCTACATCAACATAGGATTGATAAAATGCATCACTCATGATGTTTCTTTTGGTATTTTCAATCATTTATATGTTTGTTCCATTCTTAGGAACAGATTAAAACTTCTGTAATAGTGAGTGGATAGTAATATATGGAAAATAATATAATACTGAACTATGTCCATATATTACTATACACTCACTATCCACTTTCAAACATGAGCAATAATAGTGAGTTCCTACAAGGTGTAAAGGTATCATCTCCAATAAATTGTCAAATTTGTAGTGTTCTAACAACCCCTACAACCAATCTTGGTCAGTTTGAAAGTCGATAGCGAGTGGGAAGTAATATAGGGACAATAATATAATACTAAACTATGTCCATATATTACTATCCACTCACCATTCTTGTTCTAACGTAAGGAATAATACCTTTACACCTTGTAGGAACTTGTATCAGGTTCATAGGGATATGTTTGCAGTTTTAGTGTTATAGGCATCCCAACTGAATGCTAAAGGTATTTTTCCTTATGTTAGAACAAGAATCAAATTGTGAAGACACCTTCAAGATTCAATGTCTAAAACATAAGTATTCAACAAAACATCAAGGATAAATTGTCCTAACAAGATTCAATGTCTAAAATATAATTATTCAAAAAAACAAACAAAATAATTTATTTTTTTGAAAGATTAAAATATACAAATTTAATTTTGAACAAAATTACATACTATTATTTTTTACAACATAAATAGGAGGAAATATAATAATATTTGTACATGTACACATGTTTTATTAACCAACATTAAATACTACATACCTAAGTTGTGTGTGCATGCTCCTTGTTCCTGGCTCTAGTCCACTCAAACTCCTGACCCACCCCAAAGCCTGCATAATGAAGATGGGTTAGATCCAGAAGATCTAAGAAATAACTGATATCAAACTACCTACCTATATCTATTGTTATGCATGCATATGCATAGCCATAAGCTATCAAATTAAACCATGCTCAAGACAGGTGTAAACTTGAATCGATGCAAGGATGAAAAGTACCATGTTTTCACTAAACGTTTTTGTTCCATGTGCAGGTGCAGAAGAAGCTATGAAATTCTGTTGATTTTTAATAAATTCCCTTTCTCAGACAATAGGAATCCTTCAAGGGAAGCATCACAAATCCACCCTTGAAGGACAACTATTGTTTGAGAAAAAACACTTATGAAGAAGTAAATGCAGGAGTGTCTTGAGAAGAATAGGATGCCTACCTCTTAAACTTAAAACTTTCCATTTAAATCTCTAACAAATCTAGATCCTTCTCAGAAAATTAGAAACATCTCCAAAACAATGGAATCATTCCCGTGGAAGCTGCAGTTAGGGCTCGAGTTCTTTTTTTTACAAAAGTGGTATAGGAGTATCAAAGACCAATAGTGTCATTGGACCATTAGTGTGCCCTATAGAATGTAATGAAATACACAATAAAGATAAACATCTATTGTAATGCCAATGATGGCAATAAGGCCTATGAGGGCTAAATAGTGAATTCATGAAGTCATGAGGGCTACTAGGCTCAATTTTCCTAACAAAGGTTTTGTTATTGTTTTGGTGCCAGTGACTGTTACGATTAGTTTGGTGTCTAAGAGAGAGTGATTAAAGTTTCTTGGATAACCTATCAGGTACATTTGGGACCCTAGATTAGAAATAATCTAATTGAGCTTCACTTTTTTTCAAGAATATTTTAATATTATCTACTAAACAGGGTCAACCACGTGAAGGTGGAAGGTCATTTGGCCCCACCCCCCTAACATCACTCTAAATTCCTTGTTAACATCTATAAATTCATTCATTCTTTCACACCTTAATAAAATGTAACATTCATTCATTATCACATAACATTCATTAACACATAAGATTCATCAATATTCATTAACGCGTTATAAAATTCATGAACTTTCATTACCACATAATAATATTCATTGACACATTAAATTCAGTCATTATCAAATAAGGTAGACTAAATTCATTTATTTTTTCTCTTGTTTTTTGGGTCTATGTATTTTCTAAGAACATTATCGGTGTCATCATCATTTCTCCCCGCATCAATTCTTCTACCCTCAGCTCATACTCTCAATATATGCCTAGTCCTATGTTGATGTAAAGGGAGGTCCTCTTTAATAACAAATAAAAGCGTTAAATTAAAAATATTTTATTATAATTGTTACAAGTATTTCATTAATTTAAACAACATAACCGTGGTTCTCTTCACTTGATCTGGCCACATCATTTTGTGTGGCCTCAAGCTCTACATTCTCATGGACACCAGCCTCAACTAGATCCTCTGGAGTTGCAATACAAAATGTTACATTAATCCAAACACCAATTTCAATAAAATTTGTATTACTACACCAATTTCAATTCAAGATATTTTCTTGTATTAATAATTACAAAAAAAAATTGAATAGAAAATGTATACCTCCACCACTGGTATGCACCACATTCAAATCTTCATCATCCATGTGTTGTGTTATATGATTGGCAGGCTGCATTCCAATGTCATGCACATTGTTATCATTGGTTGTTTATTTCAAACAAATATAGTCAATTTATGTTGGAACTTAACATAAAATAGACTAATTGGTAAAGTATTCAATTTAAAATAATTTTCATTTAGCTTATTTACCTGTTCAATGGATTCATCACTAGAACCTTGCGCACTCAATTCTCATATTCATTCACTGACAGCTCTATAGACTTTGTGGTAGCCAATTTTCTTATCTTCTTCTATAAGTGCTCTTTTGAATTAAGAGCCCTGCATTTTTTCTTGGTTTCATGAGTTTTTTTTGCATTGTTTCATCAAAACAAAATTGTTTGCAATTTATAAATATTTTGACACGATTTTTCATTTACTAATACTTACAAATTGTGTAGCAAGTTTTGAATTAGGACCAGAGCCAAGCTTGTGTTGGTCGTGATTTTCTAGTCTTGCCTTGGTGGCCTTTGATGTGTCATTTATCCTATGAAAAGTTTGAAATATTAGATCATATAAGTATAAATAGTAATGAGTACATAATTAATTACATTCTTAAGAGTATCACGTACCTTCTTGTGGCGTCTAGTGGTATGTTTCCTACTTTCCTACCAATTTTCTCCTTCGCATCCAAAATCAAACCCTCCCACTCTTTCACAGGAATTTTAGGGGACACTCGTAGTTAGAGTCTTTTGCTAATGCGGTCCTATACTCATTCCTTAGATACTTCAAATATAAGCCAATTCTCTCAAGGAGCCTATTTTGGTCAAATACTTTATGTCATATTCAGTATGAAAATTTTCTTTAAGTTCATATCTTGCTTGTTCCACCTTGTAAGCAAAAAAAACCTATTAGATTCATAAGTGAAGTGAAGCTACCTTCAACGATGTCCACAAAAAGGATCAAAGGAAAACTATTCTAGCAATTATATGAAATCAAAATAGTGAATTGGTGTTTGTTTGGATACGATGTTCCACCATTCACGTATGGTGGGCCCGAATATCTTCAAACTCAATTCATTATGTTTTCTCCAAAAACCATTATTCCCTGCAAAAAAATCAGGGGATCATTAATATTTGAAAAAGAGTGATTAATAAGTAAATTACTATTACACTATGTATCACAATAAATTTAAAGTACCTGGAACCTCAGAAAATTTTAAGAGAAGTGTATCTTCTTTTGACACATGCAATATGTAGTCTATCATTCCTGTACTATGAGTACGGGAACAATTAGGAATTAGCATTGAATTGTCGTCTACTAAATATCCTACTACATAAAATGAATCCATTATGAAATGACCCCAATAAAGAATGCTTCAATAGAAATAAACACATAAAAAAATAGAGGGAGAGAGAGAGAGAGAGAGAGCTGCAAACCAATAGATGGTACAGTATCACATGTGTGAATGCTATATGTTGCTAACATTTGGGTCGGTGATACATTTGAGGATGTCCTCCTCTGAGGTGGCATATCCACTAGAGGCTCATTGACAGTGCCTTAAGAATAAGATTGTTAGAGCATAAAAAAACATGGAATAGCATGGACAAGATTATTAGAGCATAAAAAATTATTGTTACACCATATTGTCATTGACTATGATCATTCCTATATATTCAATAAAAAAAAAAGTGGGGGATCGAACATGCAATCTACCTGAAGCACGTGCAATATTGTAGTCATCAAGGCCTTGACTAGTTTCCAATTCCCGCAAAAAAGCCAGTAAAAACAACACGTTCATATTTTACTTAATGACATAAAAGAGCATAAAATAAAAAACCATTATTGATATTTTCTTATAATTAAAAATTTCATTAATACTTACTCTCAAGTTTTGTGCATGGTGCATCAATCTAACCACCCTCGCTTTTACCTGAGGAGGTTAACGGAAAATGTCAAAAAAATGACTAATTTCATTTCCAATTCTTTTCAGAGTCTTTTTTATGGATCTGATAGGGTCATCATCTTGTGTGAAATCAACATCCATGAGGTCATCAACACCAAATTTGTCACCTTCAGTGACTGCAGGTTCCTTTTTAGGTCTCCTTCCCTGCTTTTGTGAAAACAATATTATTAGCAATATCAAAATTACTCCAAAATAGTCAAGAAAAGAACATAATAAAAAAAACATTTTTCTTCTATCTAATTTGTACAATTACAATGAGGTTTACCTGATCATGAAAATAATATGGGGATTGTCATCATTGTCCCCTCTACGTGGATGCTCCATAGTGCCCTGTGAATAAGATCAAATATTTTTTTTAAAAATGTTAGCGAAAAACTTAATAATAAAATTGTGTGTTGGAGTCATTGATTGGAGGTTGGTTTAAATGGTGCATAAAACATACCAATCCCGTGGTAGTAGATTTTTTTGTATCTATTCGATTCAAATTGTAATTGATAATCAGGTCTTCCCCTGCACATATTGATTTTATCGCACATACAAATACATGATTTCCCTCATGCACCTCAAATATGCAAGTGGGTTTCTTACTAGTTTACCTAGGTCACACACTATTTGTAAAACCTAAAATATTCCCTATTACTTTTGGCCTTCCGTCAATGTATGTAGCCATTCTGTTACTTTGATTATTGTCTTTCGGTTGTATATAATTTTCTGAGAGTGCATACCTACGCATACTTTTTTATATCAAAAAATATTAATCCAAATTTTGTAATGATAACAAGGACCAACATACTCCACCAATTTGACAACTTTGTTGTAAGAGACCTCTATGTCGTCCATGGAGAAAAGGCCCAAACCATGTAATGATGATGGAGCTATGCGATATATCCTATCGTTAACACAAAAATCAGTGTTTATTGGAGGATGTTCCTTGGGTACCCATTGTTTTTGTAGATGTTGGTACCTCAAGGGGACATCGATGTCTCCTTTGGTCTCATCATCATAAGAACATGACCCTCCTTGAGCAAGGGAAAATTTCATGTGTTTATTAAATTTTCTTCTAGTCTTTTGACCTCTAGTTGATCTCTCTATTTTAGACCCACTACATATCCCACTGTCATATTCTATTCCTATACTTCCTTCACTTGTGGATGACACATTTGAAAAATACATAATTTTTGTTTCCTGCACTCCATCAAATGAGAGAGATAGCTAGTACTGAGAGATATTTTTCAAATGGGAGAGATATGTTACAAATGGGAGAGATATCTTACAAGACATTAATCTTACTATTGATAATTGTATTAAATAAAATATCTCTATAGGGTGTATTCACTATACCTTTCAATGAATGAGACTGTGTGGGATGCTCCTACAGAAAGGAGTTCTGGTGCCTACATGTAATTCAATTATCTTATTTTAGCTAAAAGTATCATGATACGTAAACTAAAAAATACATAGTAGATAACACAAACATTATGCAGTCATCGTAATCACATCCATAATAAGAATCAATTATGAATTTAAAACATTAAAAGGTACATCACTTATACATAATGAATAAACTAAGTAACCTTATAAGTCAAATATATTTATTAGACACAAATTAGAAAGTACACAAATCTTATTAGACCTAGTTATATATAGATATTGAAAAATTTAGTTATGAAATTATGTTTTAGTATTGTATTATTGTTCACATAATATTTCTCATGTTTGAAAGTGGATAGTGAGTGGACAGTAATATATGGACATAGTTCAGTATTATATTACCGTCCATGTGTTACTGTCCACTCACTATCCACAACTATGTCCATATATTATTGAACACTCACTATCCACTCTCAAACTGACCAAGATTGGTTGTAGGGGTTGTTACAGAAGTTTTAATGAGTTCCTAAGAATGGAAAAAACATATAAATGATTGAAAAGACCAAGAAGAAACATGATGAGTGATGTAGAGGATTAATGATCTCACAATATTTCCTAAGGATCAACTAATCCAACTCTACAAATTTGACAATTTATTGGAGATAGCTTGTCATATCACATAATGCACTTAAGAAAGAAAGCTTTGGAATCTCAAAATATATGATGGGTTCTTCATTCCTATAAACTTCAAGGTAATTCACATTCAAACTTACTCCAAAATCCTTATTTATATTTTGAAGGTGTCTTCATAATTTGATTATTGTTCTAACATAAGGAATAATACCTTTATCATTCAGTTGGGATCCCAATAGCACTAAAACTACAAACATGTCCCTATGAACCCAATACAAGTTCCTACAAGGTGTAAAGGTATTGTTCCTTATGTTAGAAAAATAATAGTGAGTAGATAGTAATATATGGACATAGTTCAGTATTATATTACAGTCCACTCACTATCCACAACTATGTCTGTATATTACTGTCCACTCACTATCCACTCTCAAACTGACCAAGATTAGTCCTATGGGTTGTTATAGAAGTTTTAATGAGTTCCTAAGAATGGAATAAATACACAAATGATTGAAAAGGCCAAAAGGAAACATGATGAGTGATGAAGAGGATTAATGAACTCACAATCTTTCCTAAGGATCAACTGATCCAAGTACTCTGACAATTTAACAATTTATTAGAGACAGTTTGTCATATCACATAATGCACTTAAAAAAGAAAGATTTGGAATCTCAAAATATATGATGAGTTCTTAATTCCTATCAACTTCAAGGTAATTCACATTCAAACATTCACAATTTTATTCTTGTTCTAACATAAGGAACAATAACTTTACACCTTTAAGGAACTCACTATTATTGCTCATGTTTGAAAGTGGATAGTGAGTGGATAGTAATATATGGACATAGTGCAGTGTTATATTAATGTCCATATATTATAATATCATGGTTCATATTTTTATCAAATTAGGTGAAATAACATATTGTGTAAATTGTGATCATCCTCCCTAACTAAGAGGGAGTGTCAATGTTGTAGCTTCGGTCGTATGATACACATATGCACGTGTGTGCTAATAATAGTATCTAGCATAATGTATAGTATATTTGGAAACATTTAGTGATATGTATGTATAGGTATATATGTACATAAATATATTTACTTACATACATATATACACATACATATACATATATTTATTCTAAGGATGATGGGAGAGTCAAAGTATAGATATTTATAGAGAGATACTTGGACGTAATTAAAAATAAGTGGAGATCATGAGAAATAAATGGACCTGGAGAAAATTGCACAAGGGTGAAGGAATTATTAGCCATATTAGGAATAATGGGGGAAATCATATCTAAAAATCACCTTCATATCATATAGAAATTTCTTAAATATTCCAACATAAGATATAAAAGAGATGCTAGAGAAACTTCTCAACCCTAATGGATTGTGCAAAAATATTTCAAAAAGATATGGCACTTACAAACACTACATGTCCCATGATGGATTTTGCCACAAATTACCCTCATTAAAACATGTGAATAAGATAAACTAATCAAACCACCAAGAAATATTGATAATGATTGTAGATCTATGATGGATTACAGTGATTGTGTTGAACAATTCACACTTCCCATATAAGAAAATAATTCTATGAAGTGCCCTAAAATTCTCAGAATTTGTAAGATGTTGATTTCTTAGGGATTTGAGCACGTCATGAATAACCCAAAAATAAAGAAAAATAATTTAATAAAGTAAGGTACCTAAGCATTTTCCTTTTGATATTTACTAGAGTGAATGTAAAATCTCTACATGCTTTTTCAGGCCCTTAGAAACATTCCCAAACATTTCTAATGTAGGGAAAGGGAGCCTTTGGAATTTCTCCTTAGTTTGCACCGCAATATGAAACTTTATATTTGAATCTTAGTCTATTTGAATATTTTCATTACATGAGTATCTATGCCAAAGTATGGGTTTATAGGTTTTTCTAGTATGTTCTATTACAACTCCATCATGCACTAATCTATACTAAAGTGGTTCTTAGATTATTGTAAGTTTGATAAGTTAGGCAAGGGGGAGAAAGATAGTTTTTAGTTATGAAACTAAAAATACAAACATAAACCCCCGCACAATAAGCATGATGAAATCACCCAAGATGGGCTTGAAGAAGATGGAGGAAGAAGAATAAGTTTGGAAGCATTCGCTAGCCATGGCATTTATATGCCCCACATGTGGCGGTTTTCTTTCCAGGAGAAAAAGATCCCACAAAAAATCCTATCAGATTAACTATAGCTCATTTCATTAATAAAGACAATTTCCACCTAAATATTCACCAGGTAAAAATTGGAGATTGTGCAAATTCTACTTAGGTTGTGCATAAGTGGATTCAACAAAAAAAATGTATGAATTTGTGTCTGGATGTGAAATACCAGCTGGGCTACAAAATTTCATAGCAAAATGAGGTTTACATTATCCTTCATAGTTTAGAGCACAAACTGAAGATTGCATTAAAAAATAGAGCCAATCAAACATATGAATTTGTTCCCTTGGGAGGTCTAGGATATCCTTCAAACCAACTAGTTCACCTCCTACAAAATAATTTTAGAATCATAGAGAAACCCCAAAAAATAGACAAAAGAGATTAATCAACCAATAGGGTTGTAGCCTACAAAATGTAGGATTAGTTGTCTTTCTAGGGAGGCTTCTGTACTTGTACAACTGAAATTTAGTGTTCTAGAAATTTCTATACTCGTTTATGTTTCAAATGTGATTCCAGAAATGTTGATGCAATCCTAAGCCCCTCAAATTAGATTCGTTCAATTCTACACAAATCACTCTTGGAACTTGCAAGAAGGCTCAACATTTTTGAGACATTTAAAAATAATAACTATTCATAGAGTTTTGTACACCCAACATCTACTCTATATAAACAATAGGGAATTACATTTAGCCTACTTATTCCACAATTAACCCTCACAATTTAACAAACCTAATATTACAATAGAAATATAAATTTGTACTAAGGTATTTGAAGCCTTCCAAATTGAAAATTTTGATCATCCTCCCTAACTAAGAGGGTGTGTTAATATTGTATCTTCGGTCGTATGATACACATATGCATGTGTGTGTTAATAATAGTATCCAACATAATGTATAGTATATTTGGAAAAATTTAGTGATATGTATGTATAGGTATATATGTACATAATTATATCTACATACATATATATACATACACACATACATATACACATACATACATACATACATACATACACATACACATACACATACACATATTTATTCTAAGGATGGCTCAATTCAGTAAACTATGTTGAGTATTATTATTCATGCATACATTCATTTATCTACTATACGACCTTATTATATGAATCCAATAAATTATAAGATGACTAATTTAATTATCTTATATATATATATATAAGACAATTATAATAATCATCAATTATGCATTATAGATTAGTCAAATGTTTTGGAGACCGGGAATTGGGAGATCACTTTGCAAGTTGGCCTGTGGATCCCTTGGTTTTTGTTCTTTTCTCTTGCAGTAGGAGGACCTGTGGCCCTCTGTACTGCTTGCGTGGTGTGGATGGTATCCTTGTTCTCTACTTCTTTCGCTATTGTGTGTATGCTTTTTCTTTTTGGTTTTTGTGTTTTGTGTTCTCTCATTTTTTTTCCTTGTGCTCGTGTGTGTCCTTGATGCACCTCTTTTGATCATTTTTTGTCCCCCGCTTTGGCCTTGTTCATTTGAGAGTGCCATTATTTTGAGTTATGAGAGCCATCTAGTTGCTTGATTTTTTGTTTTTCCACGAGTTTCTCTCTGACAAACGCAGAGGTTCTTAATGATGGAAATTATGGCTCCAAGGGAAATAAGGAGGAAGGAATGCAGAATATTAAAGCAGCTAGTGCATAGGTTAAACCATCCTATAAAGTAGTTGTTGCAGAAGAACTGGTTTTACCAGAGGTAGCACAATTCATAGTAGTTGACAACAATGGAAGAGAGCCATCCTATCCCAATGGAGATAGACAGAGAGGAGGTAATTCTAGAAGCCCAACATAATGCGTGGGAGAGGGTAAAGTTGGAGGAGAGGAAGGTAAGATCCCGTCGCCCAGCTCCAAGATTCTCAATCTCTCTCCAAACATGGAAATGGTAACTGCTATAAAATCTGAGCAATCCCATTTAAAAAATGTAGCAATTTTCTTTGTTTGCATGAATATGAAGTTTCTCCCCACTAGGAAGTTCCTAGATGATTGGATAGGGAATGTTTGGGGAAAAAAATTGGGCTTAATGGTTAGTTTTAGTCACATGGTGCAAAGGGGCTTATTTGTTATTTTTTTCAAAAATCATTCTATGCAAGAAAAAGCTTTAAATAATGGATTGTGGAATGTTGGTCAAACTATTTTTAGAGCTCTCCTATGGGCTCCTAGTTTTAGCTCGGACAATGTTATTGCCCAGGCCTCCCCTTCGTAGATTGAAATCAGAAATGTGCAGCCAAAATTCTGGCATTTTATTCCTCTTCTCCTCAAACCCCTAGGATTGGTGCTTCAAGTTGAAGAGGCTAGAGTAACCCTTCCTCATCTCAACACTTGAGCCCTTGTCATTTTGAACCCAGAGGTTACCTTCCTCGACAAAATTGCAATGGAAATTGAAGGAGAAAAGTTTTTTGGCCCACGGTTAAGCTAGGGGACATTGGGGCCTGCTTCCATTGCAAACTCAATGGACATAATAGATGTGACTTTCCTCTCCTTAAGAATGTTCAGGAGGACTTTAATGGAGATGAATTAAACAATAAAGACAATAATCATGTGCCTAACATGAATGTTGAAAATGATAAATAGAACACACAAAGGAAAGATGATAATGTCGCGAGCACCACTAAGAATAACAGGGTTAATAACAAGGATATGGTGGACTCCCATCTGGAAAAATTCGTATCCCTTTCCAACCCTTTGTTTGAAGATGAATTTTTTGTCCAAATGGCCACCCCGAACAAAGAGGTTCTGAACCCTTTTACATGTCAGCCACAATACATCCCGGTTCCTAGAGAAAAAGGGAACGAGGATAATGCCCCATGCCAAAATGCTCAGCAGATAGCCTTATCCAAAATTAGAAATAGAAATTCCAAGATTTTATCCAAACAACATCTGATTGGACAAGGTGAGGTATGTTCTGATGCCACGACTCATGAAACACCCATCACTCACCTTGTTGATGAAAATTAGAACCTAAATTCTGGTGAGGACTCCTATTCTCCTCTCGATAACCTATCCTTGACAGTGCATATTGAAAAATACAATGAGGAGGATGGCTTTGTAGAAGTGATCTCCAAGAAAAAGAAACGAAAAACTTATGAAAGGATAAACAGTCTAAAAAACAGTGGTAAAAACCTTAGAATCAAGAACAAGGAAATCCCAGAGTGCTTTAACAGACTCTGTCAAAATCCTAACCCCCCCAAATCTTTATGATGATGATGAACATCTTTAGCTGGAACATCAGGGGTCTGGAGATGTTAGATAGAAAGTACATTGTGAGGAATTGGTGCAACAAGATACCCTACAAGGAAATCATCTATTTCCAAGAGATCAAAGTGACTAGATTCCAAGCCCTAAATGCCCTTCAATTCATATGGAATAAGGCCACTTGCATATATTCAGAACATGCTAGAGGGAAAGGAGGTGTGGCCATGTTGATTAGTGACAAATGGGCCATCAAGATTATCTTATAAGGTACATCCCCTTGTCAGAGGGATATTTGGGGGATCTTCAAGGATAAAAACCAAGAAATAGGAATATACAATATCTATGCCCCAAATGACTACTGAGATAGGGCACAGTTGTGGGATTTTTGGCATCTAACTTACCTGAGTCCAAATGGATATTCATCAGGGACTTCAATATGATTGAGAATAGAGAGTATAAATGTGGTGGGAATAAACACAATTGGAAAGGAAATGAATTCTATTTCTGGGCCAAGTTTAAGAGAAGATTCCAAGTTAAGGATCCTTTGGAGAATATGAAGAAAGATTATAACAACATATGGTTCACATGGTGTAACATCAAGCCAATAGTAACAGAGTTTATTGCAGACTGGATATGGTGTATTTCAACCCCTTATGCTTTAACATTAGTAAACATTCTGGACAGAACCCAGTGGAAGTGACCACTATGAGTATGTCTGATCACTCTCCCATTCATATTAATATCTCTCTAGATAATTTTCCCTCTCCTATCCTCAAGAATAAGAGGAAAAGCCTATTCAAACTAAATACATCCCTACTCAAGGAACATGACTCCCCTCAATCTCTGCAGACTGCTATAGCCCTCTCCAAATTTTGCAATTCTGAGCTCTCTACCAGAGACAAATGGGTTCAACTGGTCAAGGTCTGGACGAAGTTATTCCAAATAATTGGGACAAAAGAAGCCCTTGATAGGAACAAGGAAGAAAATTTTTATAAGAGGTAGCTGAACCAAATTGAATCCCAACTACAAGATAAAGGTCATGACTTGGAATTGGAAAAATCTCTTATCAGTACTAAATCCAAGCTTAGGAAGATCCAAAACACTAAAATTCAAGGTCAAAAGGTTAGAGCAAAGGCCAGATGGATGAAGGATGGGGACAGAGGTTCTAAGTACTTCTTCAACCTTATCAAAGCTAAACAAAGAAGAGAAGATATCAATGGCATCCAAAAAGACAATGGTATTACTTCCAATAATGAAGAGACTTTGCAAGATTTTGTTGAATACTACAAGAAGTTGTTCTCCTCTGAACATAACTCTGAAAACTTTGAAGTTATGAAAAGATACATCAGAATGATCCCTAAGAAAGTGTCCCAAAATCAAGGTTTGGAACTTGAGCAAAGAATCAGTCTTAGAGAAATTGATGAAGCCATCAGGTCCTTATATAATGAAAAATCACTTTGGGTGGATGGTCTTCCGACAGAATTTTACAAAAAGAATAAGGAATGGATATCAGGGGAACTACTCAAAGTATAGGAAGAAGCCTATGAATATTGGTCCCTTGGGAGGGACATAAACAAAGGTCTGATCAAACTCCTACCCAAAGAGGGGGACAAATCTCAAATAAGGAATTTGAGACCCATTACCCTTCTAAACATCTCCTATAAGATCATTGCAAAAATTTTGTCAAGAAGAATTAGTGAGACCTTAAAGAATGTGGTATCAGTCACCCAGACCGGCTTTATCAAAGGAAGATACATATTAGACAACCTAATTACTAGCTGGGAAGGTATGCAATGGGATAAAATGGATGGGCAGGAGGTGGCTATGATACTCCTTGATTTTGAAAAAGCTTACGACAGAATTGAGTGGTCTTTTGTTCTAAAAATTTTAGAGGCTTTTGGATTCCCATACTACTTCTACAAGTGGGTAAGTATCCTACTGAAAGACTCCTCAGCAGTCATTGATGTCAATGGAGAGATTTCTGAACACATCCCCTTGGAAAGATCCATTAGATAGGGATGTCCCCTGGCACCTACACTATATGTCATAGTTGCATATGCATTGACCTACATTCTCAGGGCAACAAATATAGGTCCCACTGTCAAAGAGATAAAATTACCTAATAGTGAAGATCTCCTTGTTGAGCAGTTTGTTGATGACACTACTCTTCTCATTAATCTTGAATAAGATAACTTTAATAACACTCTTAGCTGGTTACATTTGTTTTTCTCAGCTTCTGGAGCAAAAGTGGCTCCTCACAAATCCAAGATATTAGGATGGTTAGACAAGCCTCCCAGGTGGCTAGAAGATAAGGACTGGGAATGGGCTGGCCCTTCTACTATTGTTAGATATCTTGGCATCCCCTTTGCCATTGAACCCTCTATTAATGACATGTGGACCTGGATATATAAAAAAGTTGAACACAAGCACCTCAAATGGAAATCTTACATGTTGTCTCTTACTGGCAGAGCTCAAGTAGTGCAAAAAGTTCTCTCCTCTCATGCTGTTTACTATGCCTCTTTGTGGATGTTGGGCAATAACCAAATTAACAAACTTGGGAGAATTCTTAGAGAGTTCCTATGGTCTAATGGAATGGGAAATAGAAAGAGACACTGTGCAAAATGGGAATGGTGATGCATTCCTAAAGGAAGAGGTGGTCTGGGTATGAGGGACCTCTAGTCACAAGGATTGGCATTGGCTACCAAATGGATCCTTAAAGCCCTAAAAGGAAATGAGCCTTGGAAATTTTTGGTTAGGAATAAAATTGAGAGATCTAGCATCAAAAAAGTAAAATTATGGAAGGACACCCCTTTGCGTGATCTTTTATTTGGAGACTTTGAAATAAAATTTCATGGTTCCAAAGTGTTTCAACCCATATGGAAGGCATGGTGTCAGGTCAGGACTTAGGTTTGTTCAAGGGGTGTTGTTTAGAAAATTCATGCATGTACAGTCTTGGATAGGTCTATTTGGTGGGGGTTATATCAAAATGGCAAACTGCTGGCACTAACTCAGTCTTTCTCTGCAAAGAGTTGGCATATGAAAGGTATCACTCTCATTCAGGATCTGTTGAGGGATCAAAAGCTGAGAACTTGGGATGATATCCAAGGTACCTTCAACATACCACAGTCCCAAAAGAAAACCTATACCCCAATTTTAAAGGTTGTGGGAAGATGCTTCCCTAGTAGGATGGTGTCCTCTACCTAGATGCTTGACTTGATTAAATGGAAAGGTGGTAACAAGGTTGTTGATTTCTCCTGCAAAAAAATCTATGCAGTGCTTAAAGAAGACTCAGTAACTACTCTCAGAATTAACTCCAACTGGAACTTCAACTGGTCTAGCAATAGATGGCTCTCTTTCTTTGATTTTTTCTAGCACTCCCCAATTGAACCTAACTTCTTATGCTTTAGATGGCTTCTTTTGTTAAAAAAACTTGTTGTCGAGTCCTTTCTTGCACACTCTGGAAACCAGATTATTACTTGTTCTATTTGTAACTGCCCGGAATCTTTTGAACACCTTTTTTTTTAATGTGAATTTGCTAAAAGGATTTGGGCTAGTTTCCTTGGCTACCCCATTAGGTGGAATTTCCTTAATTTTTTCTCATGGAAAGAATTTGTCACTGGTTTTGTGGATGCTTTTGACTTTAAAATGAACACTTGTTGGTTTTCTTTGATTGCTGAAATTCTTTGGGTCATTTGGAAGTAGAGAAATGAGGAAATTTTTCAAGCCAGGAAGCGGGACCTTACTGATTTTTTCATAAAACTCACACATCTTAACATTGTTTCTCAGGTCACAGCAAGGATAGATGTTTCAAAAGAAAGATTCCTATCACTGCTGCAGGAAGGGGCTATGATTGTGTTCAAGAGGGACATCCAGTCTGCCAACTATATAGAGATAGCACAAGCAAAGATTTCACAAACAGAGAACCCTACCCTAGAGAACCATCCCAATACACCCAATAGCTAGGTAACCAATGCAATAGAGGACATCAGAACAGTGACCCAGGAGGGCACATTCACCAGTGATAACTAGAACAATCAAGACCACAATGATAACTAGAACAACCAAGATCAAAGGAGCAACAATGATGGATGGGACACTACAGACACCAGGGTCAATACAGATGGATGGGGAGATTCTTAGAAATAGTCATTGTTTAAAGCTTAAACAATTTTTTTGATGTATAAGCTCGTACAGTTGTGTTATTAAGATTACTTTGGACATGTCCCAAAACTCTTATCTAGCTTAGGGTGGTATCAGCAGCAACAAACTCATGCTATTTGTTTTTCTTTTTTGGTAATTTTGGATATCTTTTGATATAATCTGTAATGGCTCCAGTTGATAAACTATCTCAATATAAAAAAATAATCATCGATTATTGTTACAAAATTTCATTATAACCTTTACACCTTGGAGGATATCACTATTGGAGTCTTCTCTCATAACTCTACTACATTCCATCACCCTTCCTGTACACACAAATCATTAGTTCTCATAACAAAACCAATATCATTGCTCATATTTGAAAGTGGATAGTGAGTGGACAGTAATATATGGACATAGTTTAGTCTTATATTACTATCCATATGTTATGAGAGAAGACTCCAATGGTGATTTCCTACAAGGTGTAAAGGTATTGTTCCTTATGTTAGAACAAGAATCAAATTGTGAAGACACCTTCAAAACAAAATCAAGTTAATTTGATAATATTATTTCTCATGTTTGAAAGTGGATAGTGAGTGGACAGTGATATATGGACATAATTCAGTATTATATTACTATCCATATATTACTGTCCACTCACTATCCACTTTCAAACTGAACAAGATTGGTTGTAGGGGATATTAAAAAAGTTCTAATCAGTTCCTAATAATGGAACAAACATATAAATGATTGAAAAGCCCAAAAGGAAACATGATGAGTGATGTAGGGGATTAATAATGAACTCACAATCTTTCCTAAGGATCAACTGATCCAACACTATAAATTTGAAAATTTATTGGAGACAATTTGTCATATCACATAATGCACTTAAGCAAGAAAGCTTTAGAGTCTCAAAATGTATGATGGGTTCCTTATCATAGATTGTAAAATGGATTTGATTATGTTAGCCATTACTTTGGTAATAATATTATAAACTACATTGCATAGTGAGATTAGTCTATAGTCCTTCAATGTGTCAGTTGACTCCTTTTTTAGAAGTGAAGTAATAAAGGTATTATTAATGTCCTTACACATGTATGCATTTTCTATGGATTCTTCCACAACCTCCCACAAGTAAAACTTAATGATTTCCCTTGATTTCTAGAAAAAAATAGCTAGGCATTCAAAATAGACACCACCATAGGAACCTACCACAATCATACTCCATTATTTTATATATTAACTAATACAAAGGAACTTTGGTCACCAGAGAAACATATCAGGGGTTTTGGGTATTTTCCTTTTTCTGCATTATTTCATCCTAATTTCCTTTTGGATGCCACATATTTCTTTCAACCTTGTTCCACTCGTGATCTTCCTACTCTATTAGCTTCCCATAACTATATCCCATCTTCGAGCTCAAATTATCTATCTTTGATGTTATGTGAAAAACCCTAGGTTGTCTTCTAGACTCAATTCCAGCCCTACCACGATATGAAAGATCACTTGGCCTTTCTCATTTAGGAGGTTTCTAAGGGGAAAACATGTAGGTATTCATTGGATAGACAATATCCAGATAATAATGATCATATTAATAGTTGTATCTCTATGTAATATTGACAGGAAGATTTACCATAATCACATGAATGAAATCTAAATAATCTAAAATTTTACCATAAATATTTGGGGCTAAAATAACACTTACCTAGAGAAGTCACCTAGAAATTGTAGTCAGATTTGCAACCTTGAAAGTGAAATAATTGACAATCCAGTTTGAGCTCCCTACATCTACATGCATATGAGAAAATGTTGGACCTTCTACTCCTATTTTCTCCTGCACAAACTACATCCACAAAAAAATGATTCTCTTTTGTCTTTTTTTTGTTATATTGCCTGAAACCGTCACAAGTACGACGATAATCAAGACATTACCATCATAATTACAACTTCATCGTGGAAAATTACAAAAAAAAAAAGCCAAATTCACTAAAAGGAAATTTTTCGTCAAAATTTATCGTCGAAAAAACCCCCAAATGTATTAGTATGGGTATGAGAAAACAAAAGAAGAAGAAGAGAGAGAAGGAGAAGAAGGGTAGAAGAAAAAGAGATTACGGTAAAATTCCTCCCCAAACCCTATTTTTTTGTTAGGGTTTGGGCAGAGGAGGAGAAAGAGAGAGAAATGAGAAAATGAAACTCATTTTCTCCCTTTGAGTGGAAACCCTAATTAGGGTTTTAATAAATAAAGTATTATTATATTTGGAGGTTGAATTTCAAATTTGAGAGGGATGATTTTTGTCACAATTTTTAATCCCCACTTTGAATGTGACAATTAGATTTTGTCAATTGTTTTAAAATGAATTTTAGCATAGGTATTAATTGGTTAAAATTTTAACGTTAATAAAAAGGGAAATAAATTAATATTGGAGTAAGATTTATTAATATAGAAAATTAAAATTATAACTATCATATTGTATCATTGATAATGTAATTATTAAATGTAATGAATCAAAGCATATGTTTTAATGTGAGTAAAATAAGGTTACAACGTAATGATTCTCTTATCCAATTATTATATGTATAATAATTATAGTAAAAGAGTCATTATAAATCAGGGTAATAAACTAATGTGTTATTATAGTAAGTTTTAAAGGGAATCTCCAAAGGAGTATTTTAATGGGTAATGATGACAAGGTTGTATCATGTTATACTGAGAACCTTATAATAATAGTTTATAATGAATCCCTTGATCCTCAGTTAAGGTTAGCATAATTAATCATCTTAATATTGTCTCAATAATGAAATGATGAGGTTAGTAAAGTGAGTAGTTTAATAGTGACATTTGAAGGATTAACTAAATTTGGGCTTGGTATAAGAAACTTTAATAAATTTTATTAAATGTAGTTATTAAACTTAAGGGTTCAATGACGTAACTTAAGGAATGATTGAAATTGAGGATTTCAAGGGAGGTTTTTAATAAATATTATGAAGGAGAGATAATTTAATTTAATGAATTTATTATTAAATGTATAAGGAGATTAATCTCCAAGGGGATCGATAACTTTGCTAACTAGGGTACAATTGGGAATATAACCCATTGATCATTATTGGATAATGATTTAACCTTGATGGAATGGAATGTTCTTTTATCAAATAAATTGTTTAGCTGAGACCTAGAATAATAACCTTAGAGGGAGGTAGACTAAGTCAACCATGTTGGTGGAAAGCCACACGATTGATGATGGTCATGATGCCCCAAATCTCAGTTGATTAACTGATTAAGTTAACCTGACTCTCAAATTGTAACCTTTAGTAGATGTTGAACATTTTAGTGTGTGAGCATAGTGAACTTTTAGTGTTAATTTTTTTTTGTTGGTTTTTTTTCTCCTTAAATTTTGGGCATGACAATCTGATTCACATTACATTATAATCTAATGACCTTAGGTAGAACACGATTTTATTTAAGTGTCTTGAATTTTTATAGAGCTTTGGAATTTGTGCTTTGAGTAGGCTTTGAACATGCACATTACACTTATTTTTATCTCCTATTAGACTTTCAAACTTTATGTTAATGTGTTTGATGTGATTTCTTATCATAATTGGTCACAAACAATAGTTAAACTTGGTCAAAACTTGTAGAAACTAAGAAGGATATTCAATTTCACTATACCTTCACATATATGCACCAATTCTACATATTTGTGCACTATACTTGATTTTGTTCCTATTCTTCTAAAATAGAGAGCTCAAAATGCATTTTTATTCTTTTTGGTCTTTGTAATTTATTTGTGTTCTTTAGGTTTGGCATCCATTAGTCATTCCACTTCCAGGTCTCACTATTCAGTTTGCATACTTTCATTCACCCATCATTAGTCAAACTAAGTCTCTAGCATGCACCTAGGTTACTCACTTATGTTCTAGAATCTTACATTGGCTATTACAAATATCCCAATCACTTAATATTCATCATCCTTGAGTAGGGAACCTATAAATATTTTTGGGTGGGGTAAATTTATTGGAGTACATTATCTCCTACTTATCATACCCTTTTTTTATCATTGTCCTTGTGTCTATCCATAATATCACATGCTAATCTTTCCTATATAATCATTTTCAGACCTAGAGTTACTTTGGTTAGCTTCATATTTACATCCTCCATCATAACAATAATATTAGCTTATCCTTTGTCTTTGTAATACATATGGAGAGATTACAGGACATAATAACCCGACCAAAATAACCCTAGACAGAATAACCCAGCCACAATAACCTAAGGAAAAAATAACCCAAGGCATAATATCTCAATCCAAAATAACCCGTAGTCAAAATAACCTGCAGTCAAAATAACCCATGGATAAAATAACCCCATAAGATTATAGAGAAAGGAAAACAAAATTTGTAAAATACAAGTATATTTCTAAAAAAAAATTTTATTCAAATTTTCAATTAAAGTGTCAATTTATGAGTAATGCCTCTTATATATTCTAAAATATTATTATTGTCATAACCATCAACTAGTCTTTTTAGTCTTTCTTTGATTTCACGGTATTTTTTCCTACTTGGTTGTGTAGTGTGTCCAACCATATATTTCTCTATTGTATTCTCTTGGAGACCCTATTCATTTTTCACTACTTTGATGAATTTCCAGATTGAGCTATGCGATGATTGAAGTAATTCACTAAATCCTCTATGTCGTCTCTCAATAGAATTATTGGTTTTGGGAAGATCATCTTGAGTAGTTGAACAGTAGTTCCACATTGTGATTGGAGACTTGGGTGACCATCTGTTGCCTCTTTTAGTTAGTCTTCAAATCCTTGTGTCTTCAAAATAATCAATTATGGGTTGCGAAGTCTCCTCATGTTCTATATAATAAGAAGATTTTAGAAGTGTTTTGAATTCATTGATTACATATATCTGAGGCACAAAAGCTAAAGCAACAAGTTTTCTGATCTCAAATGAAAATACTTCAACTATTTTAGGGGTATATAATGGATATATGGTCTAAAAATGACCTAAATATCCTCTACGATGCCTCACAATCCCTTTTTTAGCATACTAACTTGATCTAAAATGACCATGGGTTATCTTGTTCATGGGTTATTTTTGACCATAGGTTATTTTTTCCATGGGTTATTGTGACCTTGGGTTATTGTGTCCTTGGGTTATTATGGCCGGGCTATTGTGTCTAGGGTCATTTTGGATGGTTTATTATGTCTGATTATCAACTTGCATCATTGGGTAACAACTTCTTGGAGACCCTTGGATTTAGGTAACATTGATCCCTTCCCTTGTACTTAGGTAAGTTTTGTTTCTATTTTTCTTTCTTTAGAGGAAAGTGATCTGATGATGAGAAAGTTCTGGGCTTGGGGGAATAACTCTCTTTCTTCCAAACCCTGAGCAGTCTCCTTCAACCCCTTGACTAAACCACTTAGTGTGCATCCATTGTGGATTATAATTCACAATATTCCCCTTGGGGCAATCACTCTCTTTCATTCAAACCCTGAGAAGTCTCATTCAGCCCCTTGAGTGAACCAATTAGTGTGCATCCATTATGGGTTCAACTTGTCAATCTTCCCCTTCATTTTAAGTAAAACTCTCTCTTTGAGGCCATCAAAAATTCTATTGGTCATTTTCTAAAGGTGGATGATACTACAACTGCCATGGATCTCTCTATCTTTTCACGTTTTCTGGTTGACATTGGTATTTCTACTCCTCTCCCAGGAAATTTGGTAATCAGGGTGGGAGATAGGTCATGGACTCAATTAATGAATTGTGAGGACCTCCTATTTTAATGTCACTAGTGCTTCTCTACTCATCACCTAGAAATAGTTTATTCTCTCTTGTGGTGAATAGGAAATACCACTTCATGGAAGGATTCTAATTATGAACATTTGACTAGCCTAGCTTCTAATTCTTCCTATGATGGCATATCGTAGGTTTATGATGACTCCCCTCTAGATGAAGCTCATGTTGCAAATCTAGATGATGCTCCAGATGTGGCCTCTATAGTCCCTATAAATCCTACTCCTCCTATTGTTAATAGTGTGGCCCTCTATATCCATGTGGACCCTCCTCTTTCTACTGCTTCTCTCTACTTCAATCTTTGACTAGCAGTGTACAACTTTCTCAATACTCTGTTCTTTGTGCTGATAGATTATCAAATAGATTTTTACCACTTTCTCTCCCTTATGGTGAAGATATTAGTGATAGTATTACCTATATAGTTGTTCAACAACATACGAAAAATTGTTCTTCAAACCCTCATTCTCATCCCTACATTGTGGGTGAGTTGTCTACCCTCTCTTGAGGTGGGCTATTAGCTTTTTTGCTAGTGTTTTATTAATGACATGTCCTGGTAATAGCTAGCACCCTTTTTTTTAGTGTGTAGTTGATCAATATTGACACGTATGGGTTTTATTTGTGTAAGGGTCAACACCCTTATTTTTCTACTGATTTTATTAAAAAAGTATGAGCCAAGTCACATAAATTACCAAATTCTAGAAACTTCCTAAATTCTCTCAGGGTTCCACTTAACCCCTAAAAACAAAAGAAGATGAAAATATGATGGTTAAGGAAGAAATATAAATATTTTATTTGATTTGATATGACTTACGGTGTCATTGTATACTTTTATTACGTAAACTAAATATATAAAATTGTGATTTTTTATGAAAAAATTCATTTTTTGCTTACAGGAAATCAATTTTTTTATAAAACAATCATAATTTTATATATTTAGTTTACATAAGAAAAGTATAGAATGACACCATAAGTCATATCAAATCAAATCAAATATTTAGAGTTCTTCCTTAACTATCATATTTTCATCAACTTTTTCTTTGTTAGGGGTTAAGTGGAGCCCTTTGTGTTGCAACAATTTATTGATGATACATTCCTTTTTGGAGAATCCTTAGTGGTTGAGGAAAAGGAATGGAAATGAATTGTAATGGACTATGCCAGAGTTTTGGGGAAATGTATTAACTACAAGAAAAGTAGTCTTTACATTTTTTAACACTAGTGTTGATTTATAGTTCATAATCCTCAATATCCTCAGATGTCAATCTGCAAATCTCCCAAGTACTTATCTAGGGATCCCTCTTACTATCAAAGAAGTTACCCTCACCTTATGGAACACTATAGTGGAAAGGATTCAAAGGAAACTTGTAGAATGGAAGGGTAAATTGTTGAGTAGTGCAGGGAAACTACAATTTCTTTCTGCTTCCCTGCAAGGTATCCCGATCTACATCCTCTCCTTGCTCAAAATCTATGGTACGATGGTTCAAAAATTGGATAAAATACAAAGTAATTTCCTTTGGACTGGTATGAAGGAGAAAATGAGAATGTCCCTTGTTAGTTGGGACATGGTCTTCTTGCCTGAATATTTGGGCAGATTGGGAATATGGAAGCTGGTTAACCTAAACAACGCCTTAATTTCCAAGATCGGGTGGAATCTCACTGTTGGTATTGCTGATTGGTGTAAAATTATGGAGGACAAATATATGGAGAGGAGTTATTTCTTCATAAACTTGGATTCAAATGTGTTGCCCATTGGATCTAGAATGTGGAATAATATCCTCAAATGCAGGACTCTCTTAACAGATGGTATAAAATGACATTTTGGAAATGGTAGAGGAATAAGATTCTAGGATGATAAGTGGTTGGGGGATAAACCCCTCATGGATGGTCAATTTTCTCTCTCGGTGGATAGGCTAAAAGACCATTTTCGTGATTATATAGATGACTCTTTTGATCCATGAGGAAGGTGGAAATATCTTACTCATTTCTTTAGAGACATGCCTGATCTCGTGAATAAAGAATGTGAATTACAGTCTATGCTTTATGATATGATGATTCCATTATTTTCTAGAGAAGACAACTTCTTATGGAAAAATACCTAAATTGGGACCTTCAAAGTCAAGTATGCATACAATCCATTGATAAAGTTCTCTGGAGACCTCGACTGTTGGAAGAAAATCTAGAACTCATAGCTTATCCCTAAAATCATTTTTTTCTGGTGGGTTATGTTGCATGGGAATGTGCTAACATGGGATAATTTAATTAAAATAAAATTTTCCTTACTGATTAGATCTATTTTGTGTAAAAGGGAGGAAGAGACTATTAACCATATTTTCATTCACTGTTAGTTTGCCTCACAGTTATGGAAAATGGTCCTCCAAAAATTCAACCTCTAGTGAGTCTTTAACAAAAATATCAAGTAGTTCATTGCCAATTGGACTTCCCCATCAAACCACCCCCTTATTAAACAACTATAGAATACAATTCCTCCCCACATTTCTTGGAGCATCTGGAAAGAGAGGAACAATATGATCTTAAGGGATTTTGAAAATTTTGTTGACAATGTGTTTCTAATCTTCAACAAGATCTCACAGGAGAACCTCTCTATTTCAAAGTGGAAGATCCCCATCTCTCCACCCTTGCATGCTGACCGGTTGATTTTTGAATGTTGGAAACTCCTGCTGAAATTCAATAAGTTTGACAACTCCAAAAAAACTCGCTAGGAAGAGAACTAAATGGAAGGCTCCATGCCCATCATGGAACAACTAGACTTTGATTATGAAGCTAAACCTAATGGGCAAGAAGGTGGTGGAGTTATCAGAAACCAGATTGGTCATTTAATTGTTGTTTATTCTGGTAAGCTGAAGGATCATACTATGAACCAAGAAGAGGAATGACTCTTTTATGGGGCCTGAAATTTTCCCTCTCTATCGGTATTAAAAATTTAGAGGTTGAGGGAGACTCAAGATTAATCATTGAAGCAACCCATGGTACTATGATTATGGGATGAAAAGTGGAGACTATCCTGAAGGACAATCAAATACTTTTGGCCAACCTGTACAAATTTAGATTGGGACATACCTTTAGGGAGGGGAATGCGTTTGTCAACTCTTTGGCTTCGCTTGGGCTATTGCAAGATGGATTATGATGCTAGAGAAGTAAAGACTCACTACCTGAGTCTACTAAGGCCCTCCTATGGAAGGAAAAAAATATTGGCCCTAAAAATGATGATTGTTAAGCTCATTTTTATAATGATTTTACGATGTGGGATGAAGGCTGCTATGGGCCTTTCATGTGATAATCAAAGTTTGAATTCAAATTTGAAATCATTGTATCATGCTCATGTGATGATGGGATGCTCACAAGGATGGTACTTGTCTCCATGTCATCTATTTTATTCCTAAGACCATATGGGGTGGCTGAGAAATGATTTAATTTTTTTGAAAAGTACTGTGGTTAAGACTTGGAATAATAATTATTCTATCAACTTGCTAGATTTTTTCAGTTTTGATGACTGGTCCAAAGTTTTTTCTAGCCACCTTTCCTTACATATGGAAGATGACTTGCATGAGTGAGATGTCCCTTCGATTGGGAAAGAAGGTGGTATTCCTCATAATAATTGTTGATGTTTTGTAGCTTCTGTCAGATAAATCCTATGAGACTATTGAATATATATATATATATATATATATATATACAATGTGAGATATAATATATATAGATATATATCTAAAATAGTATTAGGAGAAATTAATATAATAATGATTCAGAGATATTACATGTGTGTGTGTGTGTATTTATGAAGTTACATATTCAGTTGTCATTGTAATAATCTCATAATAATGAATAGATAGGTCCCATGAAGGGACATGTCTCTCCTATCCTCATTCAAAATATAAATGAAACGGAGATTGTTGCATTTGGAAAATACATACTGTTAGCTCTCAAAAATGCACATTGTTAAGCTCACAAAAACTTAACTTTTTGGAGAAACATGGAAACACTCCTGGGTAGTGGGTTTCCCAAAATTGGAGTGAATCTCCGGGTTCTAGGCCGGTTCCTATATGATACTTCACCTGAAGTTCTATTAACAAGATAAAAACTTGGCTGGGAAAAGAGATGAGAAATATTTTTTCAAATGAACTCGGAGTACTGTAAAAACAGGAAGAACTAAAAGGAAAACTTAAGGTGATGCACCAAATCTGAAGATGAGAATGTTATTAATCAGACACAATGAAACTTTCCTAAAATCAGTTTGACATATGCACAATATTGAGATTAGAATACTCAGATAAAAATGCTTTATAAGAAGGATTGACCTCAATTCAACTGTTAACAGGAATAATGACATTCACTTATTAACAATGAAATGAAACAAAAATCACAACTTATAACCTACGTGAGTATCAGATATTCACTTACAGATGCTAAAACTGAGACATTTACTTCAAGGATTCAAAATGAATCACAAAAACAACATCAAATCAGTAACTCACATATCACAAGATGAGCTCAATAATGGCTTCCAAGCTTTATTTTATTTAAGCTTCAATGGTAACTTAATAACACCCTCATAAAACTGAGTTTCAAACAATCTGCAAGTGACCACCATGAAGGACACAAAAGATCACTCCAAAGGTTGTCTTCACATAAAATCTGGAACTGATACAAAATGAGTCCTCAACTCATACTTATGCTTTTTTAGCCAACTATATTTTGGAGATCAATAACTTCTGGGTCGGATTTGGCTTGTCCAGTCACCTTTTAGCCCTTCAAAAGTCTATAAAAATACAACTTGGTGACCCCTAAAGTCATACCTAAATAATATCAACATAAATACCCCCTCATAGAAGCAGTCTTATCCCTCAAAAGCCCATAAGGAGCTTCTGGAAATAATAACTATCTGCTGACTTTAACAACTGCAACTTCTGATCTTTCAAAAAAATCTGATCTTTCTATCTGAGAAAATATCTGATATCTTTCTGCCTTTAAAAAAACTCCAAGAATAAAACATAAAGATTTTCAATAAAACATATTAAATTTCCTTTGAAAATTATCTCTATGCATGTTTCAAAACTCTGCAAAAAACTCAAATTTATGCATATATTACCCAGAAATCAGCAGAAATTGGCAAGTAGCACCTTCTCATTCGCTCTGAAAAAATGGCTTTTCCAGCTCTTAATTGTCTTACCTTTGCCTTCTGCGAGTGAGTGATGAGCTTTCTTTAATCCTCATTTCATGTCTGTCACATACTCGCAGTCCTTTCTGCTCTGCTTTTGTCCTGTGTGTGAGTGAGACCGTGAGTGCGCGACAAGTCCCTATCTTTCTTCAGTCGCAAAATCATGAGCCCTTTTCCTTTGATCTGAAATGATCAGCGACTGAGTGACACTTTCTTTCCTCAGCTCATCGCAAACTTGTGGCTCAATTCTCCAGCGCCTGAAAACATCAGCGGGTGAGCGATGGCTTGAACAGTCTCTTTGGTCGCTCGATCGCCAACCTTTATGAATCTTGACGTACGCCTGTGCTACTGAGCAATGTCTTATGTTCTCTAGCCTGTCACATACTCGCGCTGCAAAACATAACCCAGTTAGTTCCTAAGCGAGTGGGTGACCTATATAACCATGACCTCATCGCGCGGTCGCACAACTTAAAACATTGACATAAAACAGTGAGCGGGTGCGCGACTGCTCGATTTTAAACATGGCTCGCTCAGTCGCAAAACAGGAGGTAGACAGTATAAATTTTTTAGCGACTGCGCGACATACATATTCTTTACTCGTCGCTGACTCGTGAACTCTTGACCCGACCCTCATAAGGCATCGTGACTGCGCAATCCACACTTAAAACATTGAACCCGCTCAGTCGTGGACAGATCAAGAACAGACAGAAATAGATCGCAATTGCGCGATGATCATTATTATAACTTGTCGTCAACTCGCGCAACCTAAAAGACATGACATAACTTCATCGTGATTGCATGATTCTCTTCCAAAAATAGCTCGTCACGCAGTCGCGCAACTTTAAAGACACTTGGCATAAACAGATCACGGCTGCGCGACTAAATTAAAACACAGGCTTTAAGTGGGTGGGAAAAGTAATTTTAAAAAGAATGCACCAATACTTGAGGTTTAAAATGTGATCATTTACAGCTGGCTGTGTTCTCACTCGGTACAAACCACCATGAATGATGAGGGTTTCTTGAAGGATTTTCTGGTCTTCCTGGAAGGCTCGAAGCTATGATCTGCACTCTAAAATTTTCACCATGCTCTTTCATACATGGTATGTTTCATTTTTTCTATGATGCAATCAGTAGAAAAAATGGGAAATGTCTTTGGCGATTTCTACTCAATGTGTGCCTGCTAGACATAAAAACCAGTAGCCTTATCCAGTCCATTGGGCACAGAGTCTTAACAAATCTTCAAATTTCTCTTCTTGCTTGAGTGACTGATTTTTTTAATTTCTACAGCTCTTCTGAAAACTTGGAAACTTTTAAGAAAGAAGGGAAACACTAGGAAAACCTAGGAAAACTGTGCATAAACAGCACTTAGGGAAAACCAAAACTAACCATGGTGTAATAGCACCTTATTGAAAACAGAAAAACTATACAAAGGACAGCAAAAGATCAAACCTCAAAGCAAGGTTTGAGGTGTATCCCATTAATTGAGATAGGTAGAAAGGTTCCATCCATTGTTTGTAATTGGAATGCATTGTGCTCCTTGCATGAAGTGATAACAAAAGGTCCAGACCAGAAATGGTCAAATTTTGTATGCTGCCCTGGCCTAGTCTTCAAAACATCCCATT
>MU223049.1:680322-700131 GCA_018584345.1 Thuja plicata | reverse complement strand
AAAACTGAGTTTCAAACAATCTGCAAGTGACCACCATGAAGGACTCAAAAGATCACTCCAAAGGCTGTCTTCACATAAAATCTGGAACTGCTACAAAATGAGTCCTCAACTCATACTTATGCTTTTTTAGCCAACTACATTTTGGAGATCAATAACTTCTGGGTCAGATTTGGCTTGTCCAGTCACCTTTTAGCCCTTCAAAAGTCTATAAAAATACAACTTGGTGACCCCTAAAGTCATACCTAAATAATATCAACATAAATACCCCCTCATAGAAGCAGTCTTATCCCTCAAAAGCCCATAAGGAGCTTCTGGAAATAATAACTATCTGCTGACTTTAACAACTGCAACTTTTGATCTTTCAAAAAATTCTGATCTTTCTATCTGAGAAAATATCTGATATCTTTCTGCCTTTAAAAAAACTCCAGGAATAAAACATAAAGATTTGCAATAAAACATATTAAATTTCCTTTGAAAATTATCTCTATGCATGTTTCAAAACTCTGTGAAAAACTCAGATTTATGCATATATTACCCAGAAATCAGCAAAAATTGGCAAGTAGCACCTTCTCATTCACTCTGAAAAAATGGCTTTTCTAGCTCTTAAGTGTCTTACCTTTGCCTTCTGTGAGTGAGCGACGAGCTTTCTTTAATCATCATTTCATGTCTGTCACATACTTGCAGTCCTTTCTGCTCTGCATTTGTCCTGTGCGCGAGTGAGCGACGGCATCCATTTTCTTCTCGGTCGCAAACTCGCAAGCCTGAAAACCTCATTTCATTATTGACCGCGAGTGCGTGACAAGTCCCTGTCTTTCTTTAGTCGCAAAATCGCGAGCCCTTTTCCTTTGATCTGAAATGATCGGCGACTGAGCGACACTTTCTTTCCTCAGCTCATCGCAAACTCGCGGCTCAATTCTCCAGTGCTTGAAAACATCAGCGGGTGAGCGATGGCTTGAACAGTCTCTTTGGTCGCTCGGTCGCCAACCTTTATGAATCTTGATGTACGCCTGTGCTACTGAGCGATGTCTTATGTTCTCTGGCCTGTCGCATACTCGCACTGCAAAACATAACCCAGTTAGTTCCTAAGCAAGTGGGCGACCTATATAACCATGACCTCGTCGCGCGGTCGCGCAACTTAAAACATTGACATAAAACAGTGAGCGGGTGCGCGACTGCTCAATTTTAAACATGACTCGCTCAGTCACAAAACATGAGGTAGACAGTATAAATTTTTTGGCGACTGTGCAACATACATATTCTTTACTCGTCGCTGACTCGCGAACTCCTGACCCGACCCTCATAAGGCATCGCGACTGCGCGATCCACACTTAAAACATTGAACCCGCTCAGTCGTGGACAGATCAAGAACAGACAGAAATAGATCGTGATTGCACGATGATCATTATTATAACTTGTCATCAAATCGTGCAACCTAAAAGACATGACATAACTTCATCACGATTGCGCGATTCTCTTCCAAAAATAGCTCGTCGCGCAGTCGCACAACTTTAAAGACACTTGGCATAAACAGATCGCGGTTGTGCGACTAAATTAAAACACAGGCTTTAAGTGGGTGGGAAAGTAATTTTAAAAGAACGCACCAAGACTTGGGGTTTAAAATGTGATCATTTGCAGTTGGCTGTGTTCTCACTCGGTATAAACCACCATGAATGATGAGGGTTTCTTGAAGGATTTTCTGGTCTTCCTGGAAGGCTCGAAGCTATGATCTGCACTCTGAAATTTTCACCATGCTCTTTCATACATGGTATGTTTCATTTTTTCTATGATGCAATCAGTAGAAAAAATGGGAAACACATACAACATAGAGTGCTATTACATTTGCATCTATCCTAAAACTTAACGTGGTATCAGAGCCAGACTGCAAATGTAAGAGAGTAGTTTGTTGATGGTGAATGTGTGACTGTCTCAAAAAATACAGTCTCAGTACAGGGACCATATCTCACAAATCCACTGGTGGATTTTTCTGAATTTTTGATATGTTTGTGAAAAATAATTTTGAAGAATCTCAGCGGAGCGATTAGAGAGAAAATTTGGGGTTCAAAAGTTATGATGGAATGTGTATGGGTCTATGTGAAATTCCTGAAAGTGGCTTTCATCAAAGAGATATATTAATTTGTTATGATCATGGTCAAGCATTAATAAAGAAGAACATATTCAAGGAAGGGTGTATCTTTGTATAAAGAAAGAATTAATTATAGAGTGTCACCTATCTTGGAGAAATCAAGTCATTTCAAAATAAGACATGAGAATCGTTCAACGATATAAGAGTGGGAATTGTATATTGTGGGGGGGTATAATAACCAATGTTACATTCCCATTTGAACCATCTTTAGTGGGGAGATGATTCAAAGGGGAGATGTCTCTCAAATAATCTGAGAAGGTGTTTTCTGATTTGATGTATGTGGACCCTTATTAGGGAAACTTGTATCAAGGATTTGATGCGCAAATAAGTATTTATTATCCTTGAGTATTACTTTATCTACTCAATGTACTATCTCTTTTATTTGTATTTATATACGTACTATAAAAGCTATTTTCCTTGATCTTTTCCAGAGATGCTCTTGCAAGAAAAGAAGATTGATATAAGATTTAGAGGGAGTCTGACACTTCAGAGGTAATGAGGAGCTCAGAAGATTGATATCAGATTTAGAGGGAGTCTGTCAGTTTATCTTAAGAAATATTGGAAGAAAAAGATCAACAGATTGATATCTTATCAATGAATTCTTCTCTGTGAGAGAAGTTCGAGGTGAAATCCCTTGTTTCCACCCTCTACACTGAGGCTTGGTGGATTTCATGTGTATGACTCCATTTTTTTAATGGACCTTCCCCCTGTGTACATCATGAGGAAGTGGCGACTTCCAAATGATTATCACTTGTATTTGTAAAAGTTATTGGAAGGTGACGATCTTACAATAACTTGACCTTCTATTTTGATAGAAATCTTGTGATGGCTGAAACATATCATAATAGATAGAGATTGTGGATAGAATCTTTGATTAAGGAAATCCACATTAAATCTTGAGAAGCTTGTGGATAGAATCGCTGATTGAGGCAATCCACCCGGGAACTTGTGGATAGAATTTCCGATGGAGGCAATCCACTCTAAAGTGCACGTGAGTTTGTGGATAGAATCATCGATGGAGGAAATCCACATGAGAGCTTCTGGATAGAATTTCTGATGGAGGCAATCCACTTGAGAGCTTGTGGATAGAATCGTCGATGGAAAAAATCCACCTAAGAGCTTGTGGATAGAATTGTCGATGGAGGAAATCCACCTGAGAAATTGTGGATATAATTTTTGATAAAGGCATTCCACCTGATAGATTGTAGATAGAATCGCCGATGGAGTAAATCCACTTGAGAGCTCATGGATAGAATCATCGATGGAGGAAATCCACCTGAGAGCTTGTGGATAGAATCGTCGATGGGGGAAATCCACCTGAGAACTTGTGGATAGAATTTCTCATAGAGGCAATCCACCTGAGAGCTTGTAGATAGAGTCATCGATGGAGGCGATCCACATCTTGAGATTATATTTCTATTGATTACATCATGAGGATGATGCTTTTATTTCTTACATCATATGATTGATGTTGTCAAGTTTCATATAAGTGTTGACATTTATCCTCCCTAGATAAGAGGGAGTGTTGATGTTTTGTAGCTTCTGTCGGATAAATTCTATGAGACTATTGAAAGTATATGTATATATTTTATTATGTGAGATATAATATATAGAGATATATATCTAAAATAATATTAGGAGAAATTAATATAATAATGATTTAAAGATATTACGTGTGTGTGTGTGTGTGTATTTATTTATATAGTTACATAATTAATTGTCATTATATTAATCCCATAATAATAAATAGACATGTCCAATGAAGGGACATGTCTCTCCTATCCTCATTCTCAATATAAATGAAAGAGAGATTGCTGCATTTGGAAAATACATACAACATAGAGTACTATTACATTTGCAGCTATCCTAAAACTTAACAACAATTATTAAGTTTATTGCTTTCTTTTATTATGGAGTATTGTGCCTGTTTATCTAACATTTCCTTTTCGGGTTTTCTCTTGCTCTGAATTCACAATACTCAAAGAAGCCATCTTTTCACTTTCTCTGCAACTCTGGATTGAGATACCATGGGAGGAGATTGGCTTCTTCTTGATCTCGACAAACACAATGATTTTAAGAAAAAAAAGCTACAGTCTGGTTTGTGTGCACAAAAGGGGAAATCAACTAGCTCATTGAAAGTATGACAGGTTATGATGAAATTTTATCTCAGAAGACTATCTCCTCCTAGTCTGTTCAGAGGGTTACTATGGGTGGCATTACCTTCAAAGTGAATGAGGATGTAATTTATCAAGAAACGAGGCTCTCAACTGAATGAAGGAAATGGAAGAAAATGACCAGGACCCCTTATGTTTCAAGCCTAAATTAGTTCATCCATGGGAAAGAGTATCCTGTCAAGCGAAGGGGTGGTTTTGATCTTGAGAAACTCTCACCACCATGGGACCATGTGTGTACTATAATAATGAATTATTTTATGCTTGAAGGTAATTTTAGGGTATACTAATACTATCATTTGTCTTTCCTTAACCACCTTAGGAATATGGATATTATTTCAATTCTCTTATTTATATTACATTCTATGGGGTCTAATATCAAAGACATTGTGAAAGCTAAGATTCGGGGAAATAAATTTACAATTCTAAACCAAAGTTTAATCTATAAGATTTACAAGTTTCACCTTTCTTTATGCCCCCACATGTTATATCTATTTAGGAAGCCCTGACCTCAACATCTCCCCCTTCGGCTAGTGTTCTTACGACCCTGGGGCTTGGAAAAAGTTGTGCTTAAAAATATCTCCCTTAATGTTCCTGCCAGACCCCATGATACATTCCCTACTTCTTACTTGACTATAAAAGAGACTAAGAGAACCATTCCCCATGGGGAGGTTAAAACAAAGGCTCCTAAGAAATCAAAATTTAGCATTCACTAGATAGATTCTGACATTGAAATCACTGAAGAAACTAGTACCCCACATCGTTCTGTGAGGTTGGCCACTATAAAAACTTGAAGGAAGAATCTACTTTTGGTGACTCGAAGGAGATTGACAGTAAGGATATGGAAAAGGAAACCCTGAAGAAGGAAGCCCCATTGACCAATGCTAGTAGTTGGTCCCACATTTTTGAAAGCCTAAAAAATGATCACATAAACCCCAACCCTGAATCAGTTACTAGGGATAATTCTCCCTCCCATACACTTGTCTTGGAAAAAATGTTGCAGAGGGGGAGTGCAGTGTCAAAGGGGGTGTTCAAGGTGAGTATGAAGAAATCGAGAAAATTTTGGCTGATTTTGATGTGAGGTTACAGGAGGTTGTCCATGACATTGCTTCCATTGAGAAAAGAATTCAGGAGGTTGGTCGCTTTGCACTGAAAGTTATGCACTTCTCGGTGACCAATCTTTGTTTTTTGCAAGAAAAGATGAATGAAGGCAAAGTCAGTGATGAGGACGATTTCAAGGAACTCTTCAAGTTCCTGACTGAAGATTGGGCTAGGATGCTACTATTGAAGCCTTGAAACAAAAAGAAGAATTGATCTAATCGTTCCTAGTTTTTTAAGTTTCTCAAGCTTTGGGGCCTATTTGGCCTTTACTTTGTAAAGAATTTTAGTAGTTTTAAGTTTCATGTTAAAAACTTTATTTGGTATAGCCCTGTGTGGCTTAGTTTGTATATTTGGTTAATACTTGTGATGGTATAGTTAGAATAGCTAGGACTATTTCTTATGCTACTATGGTCATACTTTGTTTAGTTTTTGATAGAGTGAAGTCATGGTGATTGCCTCTATGTTTTGATGCTAATGTGTTGATAATGGTTATTTGCTGATTGTGCCATCTAGGCTATGTTTTATGGGACACCACCCTTGTTTTTGCTTCTTCTAATATAAAAAACCAATAGTAAAACAAAGAAATGATATTTCTAACTCATTTCAAATTAAAATTAAAAATAAACTATAGAAGTTTTGTGAAAAAATTAAATTCTCTACAATGATTGGTTAAATTAATTAAAAAGTAGAATTCAATGAATGCAATCGCATCTTGTCTTGGCAGGAACTAATAATACTTCAAAAAAAAATATTTAAATAATTGATAGTTTTTATTTGAATAGTTCTTAGAATTTTATCATGAATATGACATCACATTATCACACTTGTCTGACTATTATTGATTAGAAAATTATTCAGAAAAATCATCCCTCCAAAAAACTATTATTTCTAGAATTTTATCATAAATATGACATTGTCACACTTTGTTGACTATTATTGATTGGAAAATGGTTATGAAAAAATATTCCAATGAAAAGCCCATAACCATTATTCGCAGCCAAAAAAACAAACATAGAAACTAGCATAAATTATTGTATGATGCTTTGCGAGCAGATCAGGTAACTCCAAATCAAATGATATCACTTCTCAACTTCTCAATGCATGACTGATAGTTTTGTTGATTATCTAAACGTTCTCAACACTTAGATTCATAATATGAACAAAATAGAAGATGACCATGTCAACATTGTCAATTGTATAGCCATGCATTTAGAAGGGTGAAGAGGATATTTGATAGAGAATTGGTAGAGAAATAATGAGCCAAAGAAGTGTACGAAAAAATTGCTTCATTGTGATTGAAACTATTCAAAATACATTATCTCTTTTATCGTGATAACTCCTACTAATTAAATTACATGGATTCAATTCAAATTATTAATAATATGTAAGGAGTCCCTTCTAGATCTATTTTTTTCTACTGGGTCTTATTATTTCTCTGTAATTTTTTTCTCTATAGATACTAGAAAGGAGCAGCGAAAAAGATAATTTTGATGCCCAAATCGTTGGAATTTCAAGTGATGTGTGTCAACTTTGCCAAAATAATATAGAATTTACATGGACAAGTGAAATGTGTGTCATATGTTTATGGAATATTGCTGTCACCCAAAAAAAAATGACAAAAATGGAAAAGAGAAGTAATTTTTATTTTGTGAATTACATTCCAATATATCAAAGAAAAGAATGCACAATGACAACACAAGACCAAAATCCACATATGTTTATGGAATATTGTTGTCACCCAAAAAAAAATGACAAAAATGGAAAATAGAAGTAATTTGTATTTTGTGAATTACATTCCAATATATCAAAGAAAAGAATGCACAATGACAACACAAGACCAAATCTTGATTTGAGGCATAAAATTTGGAAAATTGTCAATTCAACCCCTCCTACCTAATGGGTGTCAACCATAAATGTCCCTTAAGATCTTCTATAGTTATTAAAGGGAAAGATGTTTGAGAAAGGTGTCATAAATTCTATGGTTTAATATTTGTATATATTTATTATTTTTTAATTGATTATGATTTTAAAATTTATTCTATTGTGATTTGGTTTTAATTGTGATGTGCGAGAATATTTTTTGATTAAAAAAGCAGCCAGAACAAGGGGGCTGACCCGAAAATAACACAGCCAGCATGAGAAGTGCAGACTACTAGCACACCATCAGAGTCAGCGGACCCTCAACCAATCCCTTTCTTGAAAATCAAAAACCAGAAACTAGAAATAAAAGGCCCCAACTTCACCATGAAGTTGGTAACCGGCCTGTTAACACCAACAGACCCAACTTCACCACGAAGTTGGTAACCAGTCTTTGCATGTTAGTATCAACAGAGTTTAAAAAGCCAAAAGAAAGATATAAATTAACAGTAATACGGCCATAAGAGTTAAACAAAGTAACCAAAAGGCCCAAAATGACCAACCAATGAAAAAAGCTAACAGAACCAAACATAAAAAAGGAACCAAAAACTACTTGGGGTTTTTACCCCCTCTATTAAGCATCAGCTTAAGCCAATCTTCCACAAGGAATTGGAAGAGCTTCCCATCATTTTGAACCTCCCCTGGGGTCTTCGCTTTCTCCATGTGCAGCAGCTGAAGAGTCCTTGCCACCGAATGCATGACTTTGACAGCGAACTCAATAATTATGTTGAAAATTTCTCCCAGCTCTTTAATTTGCTCCTTAACCTCCCGAAGGTCCTTTTTGGAGAAAAAATCCTGAAAGGAGGTTTGAATTCTCTTAACATCCTTCTACATTTGGATAAGGTCACCCTCAGCTTCAACCTTATCCTCAGCCTCCACCTTTCTTTCCTCCAGGGCCTCATCCTTGTTACCCCCGGTTTCCTTCTTAGTATCTGACATCACCTACAGACTAGACAACGAGGTAGCCGTAAGAGGCGACTCTGAATGCTTTCCATAAAACAACTTCTTTTTAGATAAATCAATTTTGGGTAATTTGAAACTTGTCAAAATATGGGATGATCCTTGGATTTTCTCGGCTCCATACATAGACTGGGAGACTTTGTCTATATCTTTGTCAAGGTTGTCCTCATCCTTCTTAATTTTTTTCCCTTTCTTATTATCCCCTCTACTTGCTTTCTTCTTCTCTTCTTCCTCCTCTAAGTCCCCCTCTTCCTCATCCTCTTCCAGATACATTTTTATGACATCTTTCTGCTTATACCAAGTGTTAGAGGCAATTCTGTGGGACTTCCTCCTACTTTTGTATTCATCTTCTTCCTCCTCCGAATCAATGTTGATTTGAGTTCCTCCCACTGGACCCACTTTATCTTTCTTGGGTTTATACACATAGGGGTTTTGCATTTTGGAGGACGAGGTAGGGTTAGAATGAGAAGCCATTAACTCTTTAGGAGCATTAGTAGAGGGAGTGTTAATATCCTGCAAAGTGACAATTCTAGGAGGGCATAAAGCAAGGTGAAAATTATGAAGATGCAAAATCAAACATTGTTATGTGTGGAAAGTGTGAGCTTAGTCTTCTTATGGAAAATGTGTAAGAACATTTATGATAAAATTAGTGGTGTTAGAGAATCTATGATGTATGTAAGTACATGTGGGAGGTGAATTATATTAATGGATTGATTTTTTGACCAATTTATTATGCACATTAGGAAAAATCAAATAGCATCTTTGAATGAAGATTTTCAAGATAAAATAGAATCATAAATTGGTCAAACATTATAGTCAAATTTTATCAGAACCAAGACGAACACTTAAGTCAAAACTTATCTAACTTGTGCCGCCAAGAGTGTCGGAGGGACACAGGGCACGAAGGTCAAATACATCTCGGTTCTAATCCATCTGGAAGGGGACAACTTTATCTAACTTGTGCAACAATTTTGAATCATGCAAGAACCATGGCTTGTGATTTATTTTGTTTTTAATGATTTTTTCTCTATTGATTGGATACTAAATACAGTGTTATAGTGAGTTTGTAGGTACAATTACAATGCCAAATTTTCTCTAGATATAATGATAGTGATTTATCTTAGAAGAACTTGAACCCATAGTGTTAGACCTATTGAGTTGTTTCTGGCATTGGTTGTCATTGATGTCAAAACCCTCATATTGATATCCTGACAGTATCGGTTGGTAGTTAACAGTTTTGGATATGCATAAGATGTTTGTAGATTATATAATAGAAATTTATATTATGGATAGTTTTGATAGTGTATGGCAGGTGTACTTGGTTATACTCATGGTCTACATGTTGCGGTACACTTGTTTATTTTTGGTGATCAGTTTTGTATGAAGTTGCTCGTTGATTTTTGGTTATTTCTATTCTTGCAATGTTCTTCTAGTTGTTTATGATAGTTGGACAATGGTTTTGTTCATTAGATTGGTTTTGGTATCTTTATCTGGACCTTCTCTATCTTGTTTCGCCTATCAGTTGGTTTTGATATTTTGGTAATCAAGACATGGTATTGGTTGTGGTGTTTCAACAGTATCGGTAAAATGTAACGTGAAGTGTAAACATCTTATGTACAACCTATATTTGGTCTTGGTGTAGCGTGTTGTAATGTTTTCTTAGGTGTGTCCTAGATTTAGGACCTACGGTAATGCATTTAATGTATTGTAATATGTTTTGTAATTGGGGTCATCACACACGTTTGGTGTGGCCGACATATGTATGGTCGGATATTCATATAAATAAAGGAGAAATTTTTTTTATCATGGAAATGGTTGACATGTGATGGTGTAGTGCGAACAGTGAGAGTTATCGAAGGAGAAATAGTGTGAACCTATGACGGTGTTGTATGTGAGAAGAATTTTTTGAGGAAAATTAGTGAAGATCAAGAAGTGTCTGGTTATAGTGGATCTGAGAGTTACATACATAGAGAAGATCAACATTCAGATCTACCGCTAGTAACAATAAGTGAGCTTAATTGTTGAAATTTTTTAGACATATTTAGATGCAATTTTATCAGTTCATCTTTTGTGAATGATATTTTTATTACCAGTGTTTCATTTCATGAGAATTAGCTTCTCTGTGGTTTTTCCCAGTTTGGGTTTCCATGTAAATCTTGATGTTCTTTGTGTTGGTGTTTTTGTGCTTTCATGTTCATATTTTTTATGAATGTTTAATGAGGGTAACTAATGGATCATAAGTTGATATTTTTGTTTTTTATGAGTTCATTGACAAATTAAAAGTTTTATGAAGTGCGTGAAAATAACTAATCCCCCCCCCCCTTCTCAGTTATTCAACTTTTTCAACAACTGGTATCAGAGCCTGGTTCCTTATAAATAGAGCATAACTGCTTGAGGGAGATCTTGGATGTTTGAACAGATGGAAGGAGGATACTACACTAAAGAAGATTGGAAAATCATGATGAGTGGCATTTAAGGTATCAAATCAGAGAATGAAGATCTAAAAGAAAATTGAAGGAAAAAAATGCATCGATCACAAAGTTACAAGATCAAATCAGGAAATTCAAAGCAAGACATAAAGAAGTCAGTCGGTAATTAAAGGAGTCAAAAGAAAAAGTCGCGGATCTGGAAAGAGAACTAAGGAATCAAAGGAAAGAGTAGAAAACCTAGAAAATAAGTTGAATGGAAAGACACATTTTGAGGAATTTATTAGAGATGGATTGAGGAATAAGATGAAAAGTTCTTGGATAGAAGGAGAAGAACTAGAAGTTACAATGAAAGAATGGAAAGTATCTAATGAAACTTTCAAGGAGATTATCAAGAAGAGTTTGCGAGGAAGATTACTGAAGATCAAGAAGTGGCTTGTTACATTGGATTTGATAGTTATATACATAGAGAAGATCAACATTTAAATCTATCGGTGGTAACAATAACTAAGCTTAATTGTTGAATTGTTTCATGCATAGTTAGATACAATTTAACCAGTTCATCTTTCGTTAGTGATATTTGTATTTGCAATGATCCTTATTCATTTGTAAGGGTAGTTAGCACAATCAATAGTGAGCCAACCGATAATGAGCCAATAGACAGTGAGCCAACCTGTAGTGAGCACAACCGGCAATGAGCCTTTGTAAAAATTACCTTAGTTGATGTATCATTTCATAAGATTTAGCTTCTCTCTGGTTTTTCCCAATTTTTCTTTCCATGTAAATCTTGGTGTTCTTTGTGTCAGTGTTTTTGTGCTTTAATTTTCAAATCTATTATGAATTTTTAATGAGGTTAACCGATAGACCATAAGTTGATATTGTTGTTTTTTTATGAGTTTACCGAAAAAGTAAAAGTTTTATAAAGTGTGTGGGAATAAATGACCTCCCCCCTCCTTCTTAGTTATCCAGCTTGTTCAACACAAAGATTGTATGTAATTGATATTGGTGGTGTTATTACAACTGGCTCATGATTTTTTTGGCTATTTTTTTTCTTAAAAGGGTTTTCTAATGTATAACCATGTGTTATAGTTATTCTGTGTATATTATTCTTTTCTATGGTTGTTGTTCATTTTTCTATACTTTTGTTCTCGTATATTAATGGGAAGTGTTTATGTAATATTAAGCTTATACTTACCCAAAAAGAACATAAAATATAAAACCACGAAGATAAACCCCTAAACTTTGGTATTTCTATCATTTTTTCTAATTCTCTAGAGAATCATATGATGCTAGAGCATACTCAAATTTTCAAAATCAATCAAGTTTTGCAACCTATATTGTTGGGATTAAGGGGAAGTAGTACTGAGAGGGGATGGGTGAATCAGTACCTCTAAAACTTTTAACACTTTTCACCTTACTTCATTAGCAATCAATCTTTATTATATTACCAACCAAATCTGATGTTCTTTCTTATGCATGCAATATTAATTCAAAATCTTAATTGGATGTAACATTCATAGAAACATTCATGAAATTAATAGACACATAACACAAGATATGATATCGTAGAAAAATCTTGTTAGTAAGTAAAAACTACGGTGGGGATGACACCCACAAAACTTCACTATCTGCAGAATGGAAGGGGGTCAGTTAAGGCTTACAATTTGATCACTTCTGATGATCTACCCTGTTAGGAGTATTAATGTGGAGACCTTTTAGGATCTACTCTATTAAGAGATTTAGCAACACCGGTGTAGTGTGCACTCGGTTAAGAGATTTACAATAGGATTGTTAAATCCACCTTCCTTGAAAGGATTTCTTAAGTGTACTACACTTGTTAGAATGTGTACAATATGTATGACCTGACTGTATGCAATCTATAATTTCTGATCACAGATCCATTAAAGCTTACAATATATGAATATCACCTATAGTGATTGATTAATACCTTTTCCTGCTTGTCGGTAGCCTTGGTTCTTGTTCTTGAAAAATGATTTGATCTTTGTCTGTGCTTCTGCATGTATTCTCTTGTCTGAACCTTAGATGCTCTCAGAGGCTACAATCACCATTGAACAACATGTTAACAATTAATTGAGCATCTATTATACAAGTTCTTTGGCCTATTTTAGAATCACGCATTACAATGTTAACTCTAGATCCAAGGTATACAACTTGACCTTGATCCTTTAGTTTACATCTTTTAAATCAATTTGACTAATAAAAACAATAATAATTATATTGCTTTTCCCTTAAGTAATGGATTTAATAACAAATCAAGAAGCTAAATATAAAAATTTAGTGATTTATCTAACGTGGAAGTTAGATCCACTTTTTGTGGGATGTAACTAACTCTCGGTATCTGGTTGTCAGTGTGAACTGAAAGTCTATCAGAGTTCCTTCTTTGAACTATTCGTCGGGTTCCCTTGATCTGTCGGGTTCCACTCTTGACTATTTTGTCAGGTTGAACTGTTGGTTACTCATCGGGTTCCTTTGTCTTTTCTGTCATCGGTTAACAATGAATAGTGTTGCGTCCGGGTGCTTTGTACTTAGCAATATCATTAACCTTGGCGTCGGGTAGTGTTGTACCTTGTCTATTGGTGTAGTATAAATCGACGGTGTTTATCATGTTTTTCCTTATATACTAATCGCAAAATATAATGTCTTCAATCTCCCCCTTTGGCATTAGTATCTAAAGTGTTAAGTATGTACACTGTGTATATATCCTTGTCATTATATGACTCCCCCTAACTATATGCATTAGTATAGTATAATTATATGTACATGTATACTTGCCTTTGTACATTCCCCTTTTTCATAATCTTTCCTCCTTTTTTTTTATATAAGATTACTGACTGTACATATCATTTCGCCCTTTTTTGATAATCATGACAAAAATGTACAACTTATAAGTTGTCAAAAAATGTGCAACTTACAGAGTGTCAAGTATGTGGGAGTGACTGTTCTTGATATCTTCTATTATTTTCTCCCATTTTTCTTTGAGGAGTTCCAGTGCCATGTGCTCTAGTTCAATCCTGGCATGCATATCATAAATGTTGTCTAAGATAGACATTTCTGGGGTGGCAATAAGTGTTCTTGCCTATGTCATAAGGTGTTGCAGTAATGTGAGAGTTGGTAAGAGTTGAGCTTGAAGCTCATTCACCTCATCTCTGAAAACTTTGTTTCTGCAATATGAATATCCAGTCTCAGCTTCCTAGCTTGCTTGAGCTGGTCATTGTGCAATTTGATTGCATCTTCAGTGTTTCTGAGACATTGCGCACTTGCTTGAAGATCAACATCAATTTGTGCTATCTTTTTGGTATACTCCTTGGTGAGTTGATCCAACATGCACAATTTTTGAATTAAGGCTATAGCTTCTAAAATTATAGGGTCCAACGTGCTTACTAGTTCAGATAGCTTCACCTTTTGCAGTGCCACTTCTTGGCTTATTTTCTCTGCTAACTTGAATTCAAATTTCTTCTCAAGTCTTTCTTCCATAGCAATTTCAGCATCTATTTTTTTAGATGTGATAGCGTAGGTGAGAACCACTAATTGATCAAGTATGGGAGTTGTTTGATCAACATTTGTATTAGGTACAATTTGCTAGAGGATTCCTTTTGCAACTTCAAGTACCTTTGATTATTTTGTGGCCTTTCTCAGCTTATCTTGGATAGCTTTCCTTTCACAAAGTCTAGCATACTTTGTCAACTCAGTAGGATCCAATGTTCTAGGATCACATACAGGAATCACAATTATTTCATCCAGAGTGACTGGATTTTTGATCTTTCTCTTCTTCTTCCTTGAGACTTGTGTAGAAGCAGATGTATGAACTACCATTGCTAGTTCATTTGTTTTCTTTGAGGTTCTCGGTGAAGGCTTTGTAGATGAAACTTCTCGTTCCTTATGCTTAGTGTTCACCTGTCGATCAGGTGAAGACGTCTCTTCATCAACCTTGGGTGTATCATAAAATTTCTCTTCTACTTTATTTTGTGGATCATCTGTCTTTTCTTCTTCACTCTTCTCCTTCTTCTTTTCCTCTTCTACTTCTTTTTCTCCTTCTTGATTCTGATTAGTAGACTTGTCTTTCTGATCATTGGTAGAAGCTTGTTCTGCAGTTGTATCTTTGGATTCATCATTTGTATCCTTTGTTTCTGCATCACCCTTGTCTTTGGGTATGCTTGTCTCTGCAGTGATTCTTCATGTCCTAGAGGATTAATGTCCTTCATCAATACCGACATATTTTTCTGTGTGCCCACCTGTGCGACATCTATAGTTGTGTCATGTTCGTTGGATTGAGCTTGTTGAACAGTGACATCTTCATCCTTTTGAATTTTTTCTGTAGGGTCTAGTACTTTTATGTCAATGATTGAAGTGTCTAGCCATGTCTCATCAGCAACATCCATGTCATTATTTCCTGGTGTCTTCAATGCTTGTTTCTTTTATTGATCCTTAAGAGATATGAATATTACATCATCATCCTTCTTTGGATCCTTATCAGAATCATAGTGAGTAATATCTTGAATGTCAAGATCATCCATGACTTTATCTAAGTCAATGGGCTTAGTATCTTCCATATTATCCAAAGCAATGTGCTCTGGACTTTCTTTTTTCTTTCTTCTCCTCTATATGAGGTGTCTCGATGAGAAGCAATGGATTCTCATAGCTTGTTGATTCTGCAAATAGATCAATAATTTCTCTCCATTTAGCATTTTTCATACTGTCAAGCTCTAAGAACTTCCCCTTGTAGCACCTTGTAGGCTCTTATCTTTGCCACGAATTTATTTGAATGCTTTTTTATCATTTCATTTATTTCTTCCATTTTGGATTCAGGAGGCATGAGTGTTACAAGTATCCTCTCCCTTGCTTCATTTTCTGTGTTCAAAGCATAAGACCATCGTGCTGAAATTCTGTCACTTAGTGGTTTGGGTATTTTGTTAGCAAACTCAACTGGTACATATTTGAATTTGGCCATAGACCTGATTATTGTATCTTCTATTTTATTTTGGTCCTCAGGGTCCAGCTTTACCCATTGTCTAATTTTCCTATTAGTCATGGTACCTGTTGTAGCAATCGATTCAACAATCTCATCAATTGTTTGAGGGGTTAAGCTCTTCTTATCTACTTCATACTCATCTTTCTTTGAATCTTCAATGTTGGCTTTGGTTCTGATGAGTTTTCTCCTCCTTTTGGTAGGTGTTTTCTTCTCTTTTTTCTACTTCCTCTTATAGGTCCTCACTTGACCTTTCTTAAGAGGTGTTGTATCTTTCTTTGTAGTTTGGCTCCTTGTCCTCTGAGATGTTTTAGTCCTTAGTTTCTTGGTTGGAGGTGGAGGCATATCAGACTCCATGGATTTAGAATCTATTGCTTTCTTATCTTCTTCTTCACCAATGGCACCCTATTCCTCGGTGTCCTCTATTTGTTCTTTATCCTCCTCATTTACCGACAACAACTTCTCAATATTCTTTACCATCTTGATTTTCTTGTTGACAGTCTTCTTTATGACTAGGCCTATTTTTATTTTAGTCTTTGCCTCTCTATATGTTCCAAATCTTTTTTGCTTACTGTCAAGTGGTTCATTCAACAGTGCATCAATTGCATTTGTTTCTTGATCTATGTTTATCTAATAGTCAAGTGGTGGTAACTAGGTTGTCCTTGGTACAATTGGCTTAATATGAGTAAAATCTGAATCCACCATAAAGAATATCTCTTCCCTATGCTTTTCAATTAACTGTTCAGGGATCCTTACTCTCTCCATCATCTTTTCCTTGAAATCAAGAAAGTATTCAGTCATCAGTGAATCAAAGTTGTCACCTAGTGACTTGATAAGGTCACTTATTTGTAATGTGACTGTCTTGGTGGTGTCTCACTTCACTTTTCCAATTGAAAGAAAGTATTCTTGAAAATAAAAGAATATACACATTATAACTGAGCCAAACTTACATGTGTTTGTCTTGGAAGACCTGAATGTTGTCATATTTTCATCAAGTTGCTTCAGTAGGATCTATCATAGATCCATTTGTATTCCTTTCATGACAATCTTGTAAGTTGTGCTTACTGTTGTTGATGCTATGTTGTTTATCTTGCTAGCTTGAAATATTTTGTACCCTATGACACATGCACCGAACCTCAGTTCCTCGTTGGTGATGGTGTTCACCTTAAGTCCTCAGTTATCACATACAACGTTGGTGAGTTTCTCAACTTTTGGTCGAGAGGGATGCTTGTGAGATTTTGGTTTTCTAGTTATAGGGTAACCTGTTATAGCATGTAATACATCCTTTGTAATTTGTTTGGGTTCATCCAACCATAACTTTTGATTGTGCATTCTGCTTAGAACTAACCGAATCTAGTCAGTTTTGAAAACCCTCAGGAAATATAGGGCATTTGTTATCCCTTTTACTTGCAAGTGTTTGTGTTCTTCCTTTAGGTTCCCTTTATCATCACATAGCTTCTTATAAGCTTGATCTATCTCCAAATCACCAATCTCAGTGATCTTGCAGTGGATATACGATCTAACATATTCTATCAACAAAACCCTAGGTGGAATTTTTGAAAATGTGCCAAAATCATCAGGTTGCGAGGCAACCTCTGGGCATATCTTGTATTTTGATTCCACACAAGTGCTATTCTTGATTAACTTAACGACATTCTTCTTTTCACTCTTCAATTTGGCTGTTCTTGAAGTCCTTGCCATTGTGTTTCAAATATAGGTCTTTTTTGAAAATAATAGCAGAGTTCTCGGTACGCTTGGTACTTACTTCAATCCATGTAGCTTGTGAGTGATCTATTCAGAGTGCGTTGGATCAAGTCAAGGATGCTCTTCTAACTGTTCTCTTTTCACTCTGCTCTATTTTCTCAATTCATGTGTGAAGAATGAAGTGCTTCTGTCAAGTATTTATAGACTTTTTCCCTAATTTTGTCATAAATTCTCAACAACTCATCGGGTCATGAAGATGGATTTTGTCGAGTAAACTCTCAAATAGAATTCTCAGTGTTGATAGGATGCTCGGGATAGCTGTTAAGATTATTTCTTTCACCGACAGATCTCGGTGGTGTCAATATAACATTCTAACTTTGCTTCCTTACCAACAGGTGTCGATTTACATTAGCGACTTAGCATTTTTATGTGTTGACCGACGATTCTCGGTAAGTGTAGATAGCTCATCCTTTTATGTTCACCGATGATTTTTGGTATGTCTTTACCGATGGGGTTGTTTTCTCAGAATTGTAACAAGTAACATAATATCCATCTTTATTCATGCAGATTTTGACTATCTATCAATTTGTATAATAGAACTGATGCAAAATATGACTTGGTGTAGTGCAGTTTCATACTTATTTGTTCATCTTTAGGCGGGGGTGGTGATGTCACCAGATCCATGGGATGAGGTGTCACCGACTGCATTGCTTGGTCCAGCTTCCTCAATGGTTGAAGCTTTCCTCCACATTTGCTTTTTGATTGTATTAATGTCTTCAATGGTGTTACCATTTGCAAAAGTGGCAGTTTCTGTTATTTGGTCTCTGCAGAACTTCTTTAGATGTCCAACCTTATGATAGTGTAAACATGCCATTCCAGGGTTGGTCCAACCTCTATACCTTTTGGTCCATGTTCTCATGCAGTTTGCAGAAATGTGACCATATCTACCATGATGTGCAGTTTATCCATGTTTTGTAATCCCAAACATATGAATTACCGACTCTGCTCGGTTTATATGCATTTTCTTGATTTATGGGTTTCCATGCTTCAATTTTCTTCTTCCTACATTCAAGAGATGTGTACCCATGCATTTTGTAGGTGACACAATACTTTTCCATATGGGTTTCCTTCTTAGTTCTTTCACCTTTGATTTACATTCATAGGCTTTATGTCCTTTCTTGCTACAATTATAACATTGTCCTATGAATGTAAATGTGGATTTAGGAATACCTTTTTCTTTTCTCCTGCAAGCATTTGAGGTGTGGCCTTTCTTTCCAAAGTGATTGCATGTTAGCTTCCTTGGTCTAGGATTGATGTAGGCATATTTTGGATTAGCTTCATTTGATGACTCTCCATGCTCGGTGTATCCTAGTCCAGTGTTGGTGTTGGGTCTTCGTTGTGCATTCAAGAATTCATCCATCCTTTTTGTACTTTCTTCAACTCTCTTAATCATGGCATTATATTGTTGCTGAATTCTGACCTCATGCTTTAGTTTTTCATTCTCTTCTCTTAGTTCACCAATAATCTGTATTCTTTCAATGAGTTTTGTATTCATTTTTTTTGCTTCTTGACTCATAAGAATAATCTGATTTGTAACCTCATGGTGATGCTCTGTAGGTTTTTATATCTTAGACTCCTTTTCTTGTAGATTTTCTGTGATCTTTCTTCTATCATCAATATCTAGTGTTCTTTCTTGTTCATCTTTCCTAGCATTGTTCATGACATCAATCATCCTTACCATCTGTGTCTCTTGACTAATTTGTAGAGATTTGACTTGTCCAACCAGATGTAAATTGATTTCAGTTAGGCTTGTGATGCTTTATTCTGATGTATCTGATGCTTTTCTTGTATTTGATCCTGAAGACTCAAAGAAATCTCAAATCTCTTCCTCATGATAATCTGTCTCATTACAACGAGATGCCATATTCTTTCTTTCATCCAGCAACTATCTCATGTTGATCCTAGCTTCTTTATGTTGTTCATAGAACATCTGAATTTCAAGCTTTTTATTCTCAATATTTTTATCAAGTTTGTACTTTTCCATTGTATGATCTTTTCTCTTAAGCCTTTAAGCTTTCAAAGAAGCGAATCAACTTTGATACCAATTGTTGGGATTAATGGGAAGTAGTACTGAGAGGGGAGGGGTGAATCAATACCTCTATAACTTTTAACACTTTTCACCTTACTTCATTAGCAATCAATCTTTATTGTATTACCGACCAAATCTGATGTTCTTTCTTATGCATACAATATTAATTCATAATCTTAATTGGATGTAACATTCATAGAAACATTCATGAAAGTAATAGACACATAACACAAGATATGATATCACAGAAAACTCCTGTTAGGAAGTAAAAACTGCGGTGGGGATGGCACCCACAAAACTTCACTATCTGC
>MU223049.1:622983-666628 GCA_018584345.1 Thuja plicata | reverse complement strand
ATGTATAAAATCCTCTAACAAGGTCACACCTAACAGTGTGTTTGTAACCTTTAACAAGGTTGGCTCCTAACAGGGCTCACTTTAGAAGAGTGAAAATTTGGGGTACCGGTCCCAGTGGTTTTTTCCCTTAGTAGGGTTTCCACGTTAAAATCCATGTGTTATGTGTGTATAGTTTATTACTTTACTATTTTACATTTCACATATGCATTTCTAGATTGATTGGTATACTCTGCATATTTACTAAGTATCGGTAAATAAGTTTTACTGCTTATCGGTTATCAAAGAGAATAAGGACAGACAAGGAAAATCGACAGACAATTCATTATTATAAAGTATCTCATGGCATGCATCTTATATGGACTTAATAATCTGAGATTTATTTGATTGGTGGTTAGTGATTAAAGGATACATTTTTGAGGTCACTGATTCACCCCCCACCTCCTCTCAGCTATTACTAACAAACACTCCAATCTTTATACTTCAACCTACACCTATCAAAACTAAATCCTCCAACTCTTATCTTCAATCTTATGAAATGTAATGCCATGAATAACTACCCTTTCTACATTGAATTGTGTCATAATGCTACACAAGTCCAACTAAACTTCTGCCAATGAAAAATAACATACATTATTAATGCAAAATCAGATTTTCTCCAAATACCATGTCCAAATAAGGAGGTCACTATTAAATAGTAAATAAAATTTGAGATGCTTCATCAATGTTGTCATAAGCCACCGCCTCTAACAACCAATCAAAATCCATAAATATTACATTTGTTATATTTAAAGAGCATCTCTCCACAGGTGTGTATCCAAGTGACAAGTGACATTGGATGTCTTCCTACTTGAGGATTTATGCTAGATTAACCATTAAGACCTAGCCAAATGATTTATCAAATGTTTTTGGCCTCATTACATCAAATTTTTTCGCAACAAATATTAAAACTAAACCGTTGTAAAAATTATTCCTTATATATCATGACCTTAGGCTTTTGAATTATTCTTTTGATTCAGAAATTCTTTCATTTGCAGTGTCAGATCACTTCCCCATTCCCTTGGTAATTAATAGATTGACTAATGATTCCTCTTTTAAATCTTCTTTTAAGTTTGAGAGGATGTGGTTTACCCATCCTCATTTTCACTACATTTTGCGTCAATGGTGGGTTAGTGCCCCTTTTTGCAAGGGAACCATAATGTTTCAGTTCTACAAAAAGCTGTTATTTGTAAAGTCTAAAATAATTGTCTGGAATAAAGAAACTTTTAAGAACATCTTCCATGAGAAAGATGAGGTCGAAAAGGATCTCAAAACTATCAATGATCACATCATTAATCTAGCTATGAAAAACAAAAAAAGTCTCCAGGATTATTGGGAATAACTTTGCACTAGATCATAAATGTACTGGAGGAAGAAATCTCATGAATTGTGGTTGAAGGAAGGAGATAAGAATACAAATTATTTTCATTCTTCAGCTAAGATCAAAAGAGTATCTTTAATTTTTTCGATAAAAGATGCAAAAACTGGTTCTTGTCTTTCCTCTGAGAAACAAATTAGAGATGAAGGTGTTTATTTTTTTAAAGATTTACTTGCTCCCCATGTGCTCCCAACTAGTAATGATTCCAATATGGAAGAACTTCTAAAATCTATTCCTAATTTGATCTCTCAATATGACAATGAGTTATTACTGAATCCTTTTTCCATAGATGAACTTCACTCAGTTGTCTTTTTCTATGGCCCTAGACAAATTTGTTGGTCTTGATGGCTTCACAATAATATTCTTCCAAAAATGTTGGGATGTTATCATTTTTGATCTTCTAATGGCTATTGAAGAGTCTCGTAGAGATGGTTATGTCCTAATAAACTTTAATACCACTTTTCTTTCCCTAATTCAAAAATCTAAGGATCCTAAAACTTTTGCGGATTTCAGACCTATCTCACTCTATAATTCTATCTACAAAACCTTTACTAAAGCAATTTATTTAAGACTGAATCCGCTTATTCCCAGAATTATCTCCCCCCAGCATGGTGGTTTTGTTCTAGATAGGGAAACTTCTTATGGAGCTCTTGTTTCTCTTGAGTTTTTACATTCCATTGGCTCTCAATGCATTCTTTCTTTTATTATAAAGCTTGATATGATGAAAGCCTATGATAAAGTCTAATTGTCTTTCTGACCAAAGTTCTTCGTAAATTTGGCTTCGCTGACCATTGGTGTAAGTGGATTAATAATTGTATCTCTGGAGCATCTTTTTCAGTTATTATAAATGGATCCCCATGAGGATACTTTACTGCATCTCAGGGGGTTCGCCAAGGTGACCCTTTGTCTCCATTCTTATTCGTCATCATGGATGAAGCTTTCAACAGGACCATTCTTAGGCATAAAGAGTTAAGTTGTTGGAATGGTGTTACTATTCCAAATACTCATATTACAGTTACTCATAATATTTTTGTAGATGATACTTTATTATTTGTCTCTTCATCACTTCATGAAGCTAAGAACATCAAACATATTTTGGATATCTATTCCTTAGGTTCTGGTCGGGTAATCAACCCTCAAATATCAAAGATTTTCATGTTTTACACCTCTGAGATCCTAACCAAGAAAATTGTTAGCATTCTTGTTTTTTCTTTGGATAACCTGCCTTCTACTTATTTAGGGATCCCCTTTTTTGTTGGCCGGGTAAAACCCTCTTATTGAAAAAGTGTCGTTTCCAAATTAAAAAATAAAATTTCGGTGTGGAAGGCTAGATGGCTTTCTTTATCTGGTAGAATTATTCTTATCAAAATTGTGCTTGTAGCTATTCCTAATTTATATATTTCGGTTCTTCAGGCTCCCAAATCAGTTATCAATCAAATTGAAAAAATTATTCATTCTTTTCTTTGGAAGGCTAACATGACCAATGAGAAGAAACTACCTCTTATTTCGTTACAAAAATTATCCCTTAATAAATCTATTGGTGGTGTTGGATTGCATAATATTGCTATCATAAATAAAGCCTTTGGAGGAAAGCTTGTATGGAATATGTATTCTAAACTTGAGGCTCTTTGGTGTCAGATTATGCAAGCCAAGTATTTAGATTCATCTAGCCCATATAGAATCTTTACAATTTCTAATCCTCTTGCTGGCTCTTCAACTTGGAATTTTGTGATTCCTTCTAGGGACGTGGTTTCAAATTTTTTGTCTTGGCAAATTCATTGTGGAGAAGATTTCTTCTTCTAGAAAGAATCTTGGAATGGCCTTCCTCCTATGAATACTATAGCTTTGTTGTCTGGAGTTATTGATATTTTTATTCATCATTGGGGAGAAAAACTAGTAGATATTTTTATTCATCTTCTCTTACAAATTCAGTTGGAAGGATCCATCCTCCCTCCCTTTATCACCAACTCAGGTTCATGACTTTAATTCCATTCTTCTTAACAATTTTTTTTATTGTGCCAGAGGTCATGATACCTTGCTCCGATGCCCCTCTAAAAATGGTAAGTACTCAGTAAAAGAAGGATGCAAGGCTATTCAGCAGATAGAACATCAAAATGTAGCTCACCGAGCCTTCTTTTTTTGTTGGAATAGTTTGGTCCTTCCCAAAGAAGGTGTCTTTTCCTAGCTTGCTCTCCAAAATAAAATCCTCACTAGTGACAGGTTGGTTAATTTGCAAATTTCCCCTCCTTTCAATTGTGTTCTTTGTGGTTTGGTAGCTGAATCTGTGGATCATATTTTTGTGCATTGTGACTTTGAATCCCAATGTTGGTTTTTCATTATGAAATTTTTTTTCTATTTCTTTCCCTATGCCACCTTCACTTTGGGATCTTTTTCAATCCTGGCCAGTTCTTTTCCCTAATTCATTATTTGCATGTCTATGGATAATCATTCCCTCTTCGGTCATATGGTCAATTTGGTGGGATCTAAAAAAACATATTTTTAGGAAATCTCCTTCTGATCTTACGTTGGTCTTAAAAATATTGAAAAACATATTTCTAAACAAGTTAATGCCTTCGCACAGACCCATTTAAACCTGAATACTATTTTTATTTCTTGGGATAGTCTGATTATTTCTAAATGGAAATATATTATTGTCCCTGTAGCTCCTATTTTTCCCAGAGTTAGAAAAATCCTATTGATAGAACTTCTATTAAATGGAAACCTCTTGACCCCGCCTTTATCAAACTAAATTCCGATGGCTCCTCAAGGGGAAATCCATGTATTTTGGGTATTGGGATCTGATTGCATGATTCCTTGGGGAAAGTTATAGCTCTTCTCCTATTCCTTCGGGAACTAACAATATTGCAGAAGCTCATGCTCTACTTGAAGGGGCTATTTTGGCCAAAAAATCACTGATCCCCTGTCTTCATATTGAGGGAGACTTTGCAGTTATTATCAATGCCTGCATCCATAAGAAAATTAATAATTGGCAATTGAAAGTTATTCTGGAGCGTGCTTGGAAATTCATTGATTCTTTTCAAAAATTTACTTTGTCTCATGTTTATAGGGAGGGAAATGCATTGGCAGATTGCCTGGCTAATTTAGGTTGTGATAAGATAAAGCTTGATACGACTATAACTAGTTGTTTGCTGACAAATTCCCCACAAATCCTAACTATTGTCCAAAAAGAGCCTTCTTCGTAATTGGTTTTAATATATGTTATATTGGCATGTGTTGAATCTTATATGTTCATATACTTGTGATTTTTTGGAAGCTTATCAAATACATCTATATATTTATGGGTGTTCATTCAGGTGGGCACTTTTACTACATATACTTGGTAAGTTTTTTATGATTTCACATTTATATGGAAATATAGTCTCTAGTACCTGCCTTTATGAATGCGTGTATTAAAAGCTGTTAGATTTCAATCTTTTGTCGTACTTCTTTCATTATTGACTTCATTATGTTATAAATGCAAATTGTGATGCAATTTGTGTCAATAAGTGGTTTTCTCTCTTGTCTGGTTTTTGGGTTATTATTTAGTTATCTTGGGATTTGCTACATCTTAGCCATCTTCTCGATATGACAGCTTTCTTTTCCATTGCCCTCCATATTTATCAACATATTCACTCTCTGGTATGAAGTTCCAGTAATTGGTTTTGGTGCTTAAGGCTAAAAGTGTGGTTTGGATTCTTTCACATTACTTGTTGAAGTACAATATCTATCGTAGTCACTGATATATCTACCAAGTCTTGTCACTCTTCCTGTCTGGTTTGTTGCCACATCTCTTTTTCTTTCCCTATGCAAAGATTTCTCACGTATTTGAGGGCTGCAAATGGTCACCCGAAATAATTTCATCTTGGCATGACTGTACTTTTTGTATATTGTGTAGATTGCGTAGAGCTTATGATGTCATGTTAGTATGAAGTGATTTGATTTTCACACAACTCGCCATAATTATGATTTTGATTTCATTTTTTGGTATATTATTCTCTTCACTGGCATTTTTTGTACTAGTTTTTTCTTCTTCTAAGTTTTACTATGACGGTTTTTATCCTCTCGTGTTCTTTGTCTGTGTTTCTTAATATGACACGACACTCATCACATCTTTTGAGTTTTGGTGTTGTAATGGAAGGTTGCTATGTTTGCAATGTGCTACATATGGATCATTATCCTAGAAATTATAGGTTACTAATGGAAGTTGAAGAATGGGAGTAGCCTTGCTTAGGGCACATTACTAATGATTTCTGGCACTTGTCTTCATTTGTGAACATCCACATATTCACAGGGCTATCAAGAGAATTGTGGGTGATGACATTCTGTTTCCCCAAGGAAAACGTATGATTTTCATGTCTCAAGTTTTATCTATTCTTCTATCCAATTCTTTTGATCTTCTACTGTCGTCGTTTCACTTGGAAATCATTGCCAATAAATTCATCAAAGCGGATTTTCTAGATGTTAAGAAGTTATGGAAAACTCTTAAGAAGTATGACATGTGGAATGAGGCAGCTCTGATTGGTAATTTGTTTCATCACCATGCACTTCTAAATAACCATGCGGTCTTTTATATTTTTGTTGGTATAAGAAAGGCTCTCGAGCGACATAATTACAGACATGTGAAGTTGGCATTACAATCCCACGGTCGACTTCTTAGTTCGAGTTGTATCGGCAATATCTAGCTTACGGTCTATGCTCTTTTTGACCTTCTTGAATTTGATGGAAATCGTGTCGTCATCACTTCCATGTCGCTTCCTTCTCACCAGTCGGTTCCTACTCTTCCCTCTTTTGGAATTGATGTGAATGTTGATGCAAGAGTAAATACTAATCTGGAACTTCAGTTGGGTTTGTTTGTTTCTTCTATGGCAAACATGGAGGCCTAGCTGCAGTTGTCTATATTAATTTTTCTTTTTTGGTCATCTTGTACACCTCCGCTTTTTATGGCTTCTAAATATGTAAATGGTTTCTTCTAAATATTGTAATTGGCTTAATGCCTTGTAGTTTTTTCTCGGGTAGTTTTCTAGGAAGGTCTAGTCTTTTTACTTCCTTTTTTTTTTTTTTTTTTTTTTGGGGGGGGGGGGTTCTTCTCTATATATAGGATGCATTTTAAAAAGAGTCTCTTCTAGGGTAAGATTCCCTTCTGTATTTATGGGCAAGGATCAAAGTTTTTCTTTTTGGTTCTTTTCTCTGGGAGCTCTTTGAACAAGTTATTTATTAATATATTTATATATTAAGTGGTCTGGCCACTTTATTCAAAAAATAAAATAAAAATTATTACATCAAATATAATCACAAAAAAAATTTAAAAATAAACTATTGCAAAAATTAAATTAAATATTTTTGGTTGATGCAAGATTGCTCTCACATCCCACGATGCTCTTGCATTAGGCACCCATGGTAAGAAATTCTTTGTGAATATGGATTCACAAAACGGACTTGAGTGGTTAGTGCCACCCTTTCAGATTGCAAACAATCCCCAACAAACTCCATCATAGAAATTGGTACCTCTCATAACCTCTTCTTTCTCCTCTTCCGACATCTAATTGAAACAATCATCGTTCTCTAACTCTATTATGCACTCAACCTCCTCAATGTGGAATCAACTTCACCATAAACCAACTAACTCTAAGTGTAAGTATCATTCTCCTCCAATCTTGTGGAATTCAACCAACCATAATTACACCACCTCTACCAAAATCTATTTGCACTAAAGTCTGCAACACCATACAAATCTTTCTCTGCATACTAACCATCATTATTAAAACCTATCTAAACTATCTCATATGAATTGACTAATTCATACCAACATGAAAAATATCATTATGAAATTCAATGAAATGTGACTTTACCTTTTCATCTTTTGTATTTCTTTGTTCATGCCTTCAACAAAACATGTAATTATATCACTTCCATGACCTGCAACTGATGCACACCAATCTTCTTCCATCTACATTAGTAAATCAACTATTTCTTTTTCTTTTATGTCCACCAAAGGAATCATTTTTTATGCAACTTCATTATACTCACATCCATATTCATATTGATGTTCAATGCAATTAAATTTTACCTTAGTTTTATCCACTACAACAACTCTTTCTTCACCTTCCTCTTTTGTTATCAATACTTCCAAGCCTTTGCAAAGACTTGCCTCCATTGCAATCACTTCCTTCTTAGGTTCAACTTCTAAGAATCTATTAATTCTTCGAATCTCATCTAAGATGACATCCTCATTTTCATTGATCTGCTCATGAAATAAGGGACCCTCTAATTCCATCATTCTTGTCTTCACTACAACCTCCTTGATCTCATTCTCTGTCTTTCAATAGGCATTCCTCAACTTCAGGTTCATCAATCTCTTTGTATCCATCCTCTTCCTTTTCCTTATTGTCACATGCACGATAGTTCGCTACATCTCCCATTTTTCTTGCATTCAAAACATCATTCAGATAATAAAAATCACGATCACCTTTTATCTCCTCTACTGTTCTTCTTTCTAATTTTGTTGCTATTGCATTCACATGTTGCTTCAACTTTATAAATTCTTCTCTCATCCAATCTCTTATCATTTTCCTCTTTCTCTTTCCCATTTTAACACCTCACAAAACCTTAACTACATAAATGTTTAACACTCTCAAGTACTACACATGTAAACTGCCTCGCATTCAACAATGTATTTACAAATCCTCTTAACAACACTCTTAGGTTATGTTGCAAACTGCCTCACATTCAACGATCTGTTACAAACTTTGGAACCTCTGTTCAAAAAATCTTCTCAGTAACTCCTCTTGCAAGTTACACATATATATGCAACAAACTCGCACACACTTCACCCTCACGTCCGATGGAAATTGCCTTACGTTTGGCGCTATGCCTGCACACTCACGAAAAGTAGCTTTGATACCATTGATGCAAAGTACTCCCTTGTCTCACAACACGCATGCAAATCACTTGAAGAATTTGACTTAAATCTGATTTCTCAAATCCATAATGGGTTTAAACACATTAGCAACTCATAATTGCAAAGGAATAGACATGAAAACTACAAGATTATGTGTATGCGTTCTATTCAAATACTTATGAAATTGGAAGTACAATGCAAATTTGAAATAATAAAATGCATGGTATCCCCATAGGCATTACAAAAAAAATCCTCAGAATATGTGATACAAATATCATCTAAAATCAATTCACATGCAAAAGAAAACAATCCGGAGGAACTATCTCCTTCCTCTCAAGATTCTACTACAATCTAGCTTCCCAATTATATAGTTGTTGTGAATCACCATTACATGACCAAATGAGCCTCTAATAAACATCTCCAATCTGATATAAATCAAAAAATAAGCAAGAGGAAACTACATGGAATTCATCCCACACTTGAGCTACAACTACACTAATCTTTATCCTTCAACCCACAACTATCAAAAGTGAATCTTTCAACTTTTATTTCAATCTTATGAAATGTGATGCCATGAATAAGTCAGTCATTATTTATTTATTTTTTGCATCGAATGTTATCATAATGCTGCACATGTCCACCTGAACTTCCACCAATGAAAATTAACATAAATTATTAATGCAAAATAAATTTTTCTTCAAATACTGTCCAAATAAGGCCACCATAAATAGTAAATAAAATACAATATGCTTCATAAATGTTGTCATAAATCACCTCCTCTAATAGCCAATCAAATTGGTCAACTATGGCAACTCCATAACTCCACATCAATATGTAGGAAGACATGCACTACCACTTGTCACCTAGATACCCACCTGTGAAGACATGGTTTTTAAACATATCAAATGTAATATTTTAAAAACTTTACTATCCAATAACCACCACCACCAATAGCCAAAGTGGAAGATTCCAAGAATATGCCAAGAAAATGCTACCAACATGTCAAACTCCTATGCTAGATTAAACCTTAAGACTTGGCCAAATAATTTATCACACTTTAGGCCTTATTACATCAAATTTATTCACCAAAACATTTAAAACTAAACTATTGCAAAAATTAAATTATATATTTTTGGTTGATGCAAGATTGTTCTCTCATTCCAAAATGATCCTGCATCACATGGGGAGAACTTTGAAAAATTTTACACCAAAAATTGACATTGACCCCCTACATCATTTGCAAGAGGGTGCAAGCAAAGGTTTCATGCCTATCATGGCATATAGTGCATTCTAAGATGCGTGGAAGTTGGGACAATAGTGCAAGACCTACCACCTAGGTTTCCACTATCAAATAGTCAATAATGATTGTACCTTCACTAAAGTATACATCATAAACTTATTTGTCTTAGATTAGTTCACTATCTACTCTATCCATGTAGTCATGCCCCATCTTTCCCTCAAACATCGCATTAGATCCATATGGTGTTTCACCAAGGATTTCCAACCATGTAACTATAACCAAAGTTTTTGTGGTTGGGGAGTGTGCATTAGACTAATTTTGTCTAGATGCACAAAATCAAGTCTTCAATCAACCACTCCTTCATGATGCCATCTATCATCTAAAGAGTCTTTTAGCAAAGTTTTTCAATGCATTGTTGGTACTTGAATACAATTTCACCAAGTAGTTAATTGATCTCTTTGAGAGAAGCAATGTTCTGATGGGACATTTCTAGATAATTGGACCCCACAAAAAAAAAAACTTGACTTCTTCTAGGACCACCTTTGTGTAATTTGTATTACACTGCAAGTATCAATCTTGCATGCCCCAAATTAAGGTGGCTCTAAAGCGTTTTCTAGGCATCATTATTGATATCCTTCACCATTTAGGCAAACTTACTAATAGATGATAATGGGATTTTGTATTTTGTTAGTTTATGGGGCTAGAGATGCCTACATGATTAATTTGTTTACTTGCAAAGTAAACAAATAAAGAGAACTTTTCAAAAGTAGTAACAATATTGCCAAGAATAATATTATAAGGAATGGCATCACATGGAGGTTTAATAATTGTTTCAAAGTACCTTATTAGCAAAAGATGCATATAGAAAATTTGTACACTTCTTCACAATCACTTGGAAATTCTCTTTTTTGGAGCAAATTTGTGAAGAAAAGTGGCCTCCAACAATAACTCGGTTCATCTACCATGAGTGTGTATACTCTATCTTGGTAGCAACAACTTCTAGTTCATTAATTGGCCTTGCAATCAACAAAGTTCATCTTCACATATGTGCACTCACCCATCCATCTTTAAAAGACACATCCATGTGATCATTATCAACACTCCACATTTGTGATGCCCCACTATGCACGTTGTATCTTCCTAGGTTCCTCTCACCACTTTGATTGATAAAATCTCGTCACCTCATATTTCTAATGTTCTCTATGTTCAATATTGTTGTTAGACTTTATATTCATTTTGCATGCTAATTCATCTAATTCATTATGCAGTCTTAATACTTTTGGTGAAAATGTTGCTTGTGGAGAAGTATGAAAGGAAAGGAAAGGAAAGGTCCTTTTATAGTCCACTAGACCAGTCATATGTTTTTGGGTCTACATTTGGCGACAACAATATGGGACTACCCCGTACTCCTTGCAGGAGGCATCTATTATGCTACAAATGAGGGGTACATACCCTACCCCCCAATGGGATTTGAACTTGTGACCTCCCTTTCAAGACTACAAGTTCTCAACAACTAGGCCAACTTAGGCGTACTTTGCTAAATCTCTCCCAATGGAATAATCCCCCTAATTTGCTAAACGGTGTGTGAATGAAAGTGTGCCTAGTTCTTGAATTAGGATGCAAAATGAATATAAAGATTGACAACAATATTGAACATAGAGAACATTAGAAATATGAGGTGAAGAGATTTTATCAATCAAAGTGGTGAGAGGAACATTTTCACCCATATTGTGAGAGGATGACAATGTTATTCTGGAGCCTGTGAATAATGTTCTTCCTAATACTGAAGGTATTTCTGGTGAGAATATGACCCTTGATTCTAAGAATTTGGAAGATTTAGTTGAAAAGGTTGTTCAAATGGTAGCAAAAGATAATTATGGTGATGTTAGGGATGAGAGTATTGGTAAGGTGCCCACCTTTGATGATTTTGTGGAGGGTACTAGGCATGATGTCTCTGTTTCTCATGAGAATTTGGAGAAAACAAAGGATGATATGGAAGATGTTAGTGGCCAACAGGTTAGGGAGTCCTCTATTAAGCTAGTGTTTGATGATTTCAATGACAGAGAGGAAGTTACTCTGGTTGCCTTGCAAAATGCTAAAGCGGAAGCCCTTTATGCCTTTAGATTTGACAAATGGTGCTTTCAAGAAATTAAGATGCTAAACTTGAAGTATCGAAAGTTGGAAGCTAGGAATAATGGGCTACATGAGAAAATGGATGGGTGGAGCAGTGAGTCTGGGCTTAATCAACCTCAGGATAAGGAGAATGCTCTGGATGTCCTTACTGGTAGGGTGGATAAGTTGGAAAATACCATTTACGAGATCCTCCAGCATAGCCATGAAAGCATGAGGGCTTCTAGCACTAATCTTAGAGCTTTGGTTAATGTGTTGGATAAGGGTATGGGCGAAGGTGGAGAACAAGGGGATGATGCACATGGAGAGAGAAGTCGACCAAGGATCAGGACCAGGGCAAGTGTCAAGAAGAAGTCTCCTACAACAAGGAAGTGTCACTGATATCAAAACCATCATTGGTAGAATGGAGGAAATCGAAGAAAAAATGGATGAGACCCTTAAGGGTCATTCTTGCTCTACTTTTTCTGAAGTCTGAGCTGATTTTCCTCTGGGTGGCTTCTTTTTTGTTGGTGCTATCTATCTTTTCCGTTGTTAGTGTTGCAACCTCTTTGTAGGCCTATTTTTTGGCTGGTTCTCGTCTTTTGCTTGTGGTCTTTAATGCTTAACCTTCCGATGTAATGTTCTGTAAAGGGTTTCGGGTCCCTTCAAAACTTGTTTGTGCTAATTAATCAAAACATTTTCACCCAAAGTGAAATCTATTTAAACAATTTGTGATGTCAAGGAGTTAGAAGCTTCATCAATTATAACCAATTTGTTATGTAAATGTGTTAGAAACTTTGAGCTTCATCAACCACTGGGGAGGTTTATATCACAAATTGAGGAATGTGGGAATCAATGGCACCTTTCACATGTTTCCATGACACACATCCATACTAGATTACAATACTTCAACAAAGAGATTAACTCAATAATCCAAGCACCAAATCATTAGTGAATACTTCAACGCTAACAAAGTTATCCAAAAACCAATCAATCAAGAACTCAAGCAACTTAATAAAAAGTTCTTCATATAGGTTATCACTGAATAACCCCTCTTATCGATATATCTTTGCACCAATAGGCATTTCTACTTCAAGAAACTCTTAGACTTTACATGAGAACCATTTGTAGATCTTGTTGTGCATTATTTACCAATGCATCTTACTACATATCGCTAAGGCTTGTAGAGGGTCCCAACAATAAAACCAAAATGTTAACCACTAGTATATTTCTAATTATCCTACAACGTGATTAACTTGTCAGTTTAGTTTCCTTGCACGCTGTCTTATAGTCAAGTGTTATCCAAAGCATGAAAAGGACTCAATACCTAAAGCACAAACTCGTGTTGAACTGTCTACCCTAGCAAATAACTAGACATGAAAGGTTAAAGAAAAGTATGCATCCACACAGGTATAAAGAATCATATTTATTCATATTACCCTATGCAATCAATTCTAGTCTCGTATCCATTCAATCAATGCTAAGAAAATCAGTCAGCATCCATTAACCATTACAAGGCAAGGTTTTATTGGTGCTTTACCCTCGCAAAACTCATGGTTAGTTAATCCCTAATGCCAACTACAACACCTTTTGTACATTGCAAATTAGTACTTACAGAACAGCAAATGCAAATTCAAAATGAGTTTCGAAAAACGATAAATAGCTACCAGCTAGCACAAATCACATGCGACTTTCCCGTGCCAACAATCACCCTGGTTATGTTACGTAGATTGACACATTATTTGGCTGAAAACAAATAAAAGATGACTACCATGGTTATGTTACTCTATTTGGTTGATTCACTTACTATTAAGTTGAAAATAAATAGAGGGCAGCTAAGTTGTGCACTAGTGAAAACTGGTAAACAACACCACTTGCAGAGCTTTAAACATCACTCTAAAGTCTAAACACATACAAGTTTACAACAGATCGCTTAAGTTGTGAAAATCCGATAATTTTGTTTACAAGTCAATTTTGTTCTTCACATTGTCTCAAGGTGAGACAAAACTTCGAGTTTAGTAGGTCACTTGGTAAAATATCTTATACTCAATTGTAATGCATTTTATCATTTTTTTTCAGTGTTACCCCGAGACGGGGAGACTTTGAGGTCTCCGGTACCGGTACCGGTACGCCTTTTTCAAAAACAGGAGACGGGGGTACTTGGAGACGGCAAATTTTTTTTTAATATAATTTAATAATTATTAAGAAATATCATAGATTCATAACATGGTGCTTTGAAAACAAGAACAATGGAAAGTTATAAGTATGAAGTTATGAACATTGAACATTAAAAGTTTAAAGAGTCAAAGACTAAAGTCTAATACTAAATGGCAGTGTCATATTAATATAGAGTCAAATAGTTCAAAAGTTCAAAACTCTTATTGCATATCTCATAGTCATATCTGATTTCTGAATATGCATATGATCATCATCATATCAATAATCGGCATCGCTGAGATTATCATTACATATTGAAATTTGAAATAATCAGTCGGCTCTAACCCGACTGAGATATATAGTATTACTTATTATTATATTAATAAATAATATATTATATAATCCAATAACAATATTTTCTAAATTGTAATTCATTATTTGTTACATTAATATATAAATATTAAATATTTATTTATTTGAATTTTGTCTATTTAATATTTAATATTTATTAAAAATGCTAAATCATAAATGGCCTTGCTAAAAAAAACATTCAAACAAGTCAAAATCATAAAATGACTTAATGTTGTATTTTAAATTTGTTTTTTAATTAGGAGACGTGGGGGAGACTTCATTTTTTTGGAATCGGAGACTTCGATTCTTCAGGAGACTTCGTCATGAAGTCTCCAGCCATTTTTGAAGTCTCCGGAGACGCGAAAAGTCTCCGAGACGCGTCTCGGTCTCCGAGACGCGTCTGGAGGGGAGGAGACGGGTCTCCGGGTAACACTGTTTTTTTTTTGTATAAAAAAGAGAAAATTAGGACAGTGGTAGGAATATAAATTGAATAAACTTGTAATGGCTGAAATGAGAAGCTTTGCAGAGAAAAATAAAAGACCTCCAATATGCAGTCAAAGAGACATCTGCAATAGAAATAGATGTGAACTAATATTGTGGCTTCTGTAACATCACAACCATCTACATTGAAAGCTTCAAATTTGTGTTTCCTTATTTGTGTAACAGATTGCATTTACCTCTTTTGTTCACTGTGTTATTTTCTATTAAATAAGCATTTACTGTAGTTTAGTTTACGTACTTTGCATATTATGTTATATAACTTCTGAAATTTGAATGAGCTAGTAAACAAAGTGTAACCCACATGAATAAATTAATATTCACTTCAAGACACAGCATGCATTCCTAGAACCCTAAAGCTTGGAATCCTAAGTCCTTTTCATTGAGTGGTAACACTTTGCTGAGGGAGAATTTTACTTTTTAGGATTTTCATATGCATCTCTAATGTAATTGGATATATTTTTTGAACTCTATTAATCAATATTGATCATTTGTGGAAATAAATGGGTTTTTTTCCCCTTCATTTTTTTCTGTGATGCTATCACATGTCTTTCCTTGATATCGGAATACATTTCATAACCTCTAGACTCAATATTTATTAAAAGGCTAATATGCTAACACTAAGCAACCAACCATGGTGTCAAAACTTTGATTTCCTCTACATAACCTTGCATATGATCTGCATCAAAGGATACACAAATACCTGTGTACACCTTTATATATATAGAAAATACACATATATCCAAGTACACATGAATGTATAATGGGGCTTCTAGCATATATTTAAAATAAACACGAAATATAAGAATATGTTCCAATAATATACCAAACTGAAATTTCAAATTTCACATTTCTAAGTTAATGGTAACATTGAATCCATTTGATGGGCAGAGTGATTCCAAGGAAGTAGAAGAGAAACACGTATTGAAATTATAATAGGATAACTGTGAAGTTTAGCTTTATATATGATAAAACCCTTTATAAATGGCCTAGTTTAGGTGTACGTTCCTAGTTAATAAAGATTAAGAAAAACTACAAGACGATGACACCGAGAATGTATATTGAATGAGTTCAATGACAAATATATTCCCTAGTATGAATGCGTTCTCATCAAATATATAATTAAAAGAGAGGGTGCATCATTACAAGTCAACAACATTATAGAATGCATTATAACTTAGGGCACTGGCAATGAGATTTTTCCATTTATTTGAAGCAAACCTTTCATTGAATAGAAAACCATATTGCAAAAAATGCACTACACTAATTCATTTCTCTGTTGTAAAGTATGCTATTTCTAGAGCTTTGGCTTTTTCTGTTATGATTCCCAAAGCATCTCCTTTTGTCCTTGAATAAGCCTTCTCCTGTAAATAAATCAATTAACCAGTTATCAATTAATCACCAACATTTGCAAGGAAAGACAATTTGTTTCACGAGAATAGCTTAATTATTGAAATGGTCTTGTAATTTGGTTTCCCTATGTGTTTAGAATAATAAAATAACATATAAAATGATAATAAACTTGACAATGATTTGAGCAAAATTTCCACATCAATCTTTCTGTATAGATTATTTCGATCTTCGAGTTATTTCAAGAATGAGGTCATGTTAACCATGTTATATTTGTGATGTTCACTAATCACAATTATTGCAGGTAGACAACAAAATAATGAATGATTGAATTGGTCTAATACGAACGATCATCCGCCATATTGATTGCATGAAATAATGAGCGTGTGGAATGACTATCAAAATAATCAATAGCTGGGCTTGGCTCTGGGAATCAAAAACAAAAAAAGTAGTTGAAGAGCAAATCAATGAGATTATCGAAGTTGGACTGGTGCCAACCTTGAAGACTGATGTACTAAGGTTATGGTGATGAATCTAAGGCAATGTTCAGTGAATTCATAGATTACAGTGATACGACCTTGGGCATTGGAAGATATCTCCATTAATTATGGATAATTTAATACCAAGGAATATTTTTCGACTATCCTCAGTTGCCATGTTCAAGAGGGGCAATAAGATGGCCAATCAATCTACCTAAGTGAGCAGAATCAGGGATGGGAACTCAGGCAGGTACATGATAACTAATAGTGTAATAATAAGAAAATTGGTGGTTGATGGAGTGAATAGTAAACACAATGGCATGGGGATTAACTCCTTTCAATTTTTCTAGTTTATTGATGTCTGACTTGTTTCATTGAAGAATGTTTGTCTCTGTGAAAGCTTACTCTATGGAAGCAGTCTTAACTGTTGTTTCTGGTACCTTAAGATACATTAAAACATACTGCTTATCTTATGTCTATTGATCCTATTCCTCAAAATAAGGCAGGTAGCAATCCTGAAGTTTCACGCATGTTCATCTGGAAGTGGGATGTATCTCTGTACCTGTCCTGATTGGAAAGTCTTATCTAAACTTTGTTGTTCATTTTTTTTGCTTTACATGTGAGTGTATTATGGAGTGGTAAATCTTCTACACCTTTCAAGAAAATCTGAACAAGTGCGGCAATGGAATAGTGAACAAATGATGAGTCTCTGCAGAGGATGCATTCACATTGCTGATTATGAGAATCATAGGGATTTCTTTATTGATAATATAACACTATAGTACATAATCCTAGGTGTAGCAAGCCTAGTAGAATAATACTTTAAATTTTATATTTGCTCGATGCACTTGGAGGCGAAAATCATTTCATATTGATATATGTGTACATTGTATCGCATTCTGTATGAATGTATGAGTTTCATTCGATACTTTCTTGTTGTCTAATTTCCTGCCCATTTCCTTTTGTTAATATTTCATCTGTGTTTCACTCCTGGGCCTACATTGGTATCAGAACAAGGTTGTGGGAGAATGATGGATAGGAAGTTACAAATGGTTCAGAATATTTGTTCGTTGTGGTGCAAGTTTATATTGTGATATTACCAAATTCAATTTTATTTTGAATGTTCATTCTTTCTTTGTGTAATTTCCAACTTTATCATGGACAAAAACATATTGCCAGCCCTATAACTGCAGATTTGTTCCAGAGGCACAGATTTACTCAAAGGAGATTGGAGTTCTTGTAACCTTCCCATGCAGAAGCTGTTTTCTGCACTTTTTACATTAACCTAGTGCTCTTTATCTATCACATTAATAGATCTAGATAGAAGAATGCTCTGCTCAATTATAATGTTCATTCTTTCTGTGTGCAATTTCTAATTTCAGTATGTATTATCACTCTTCCTTGTTTCCACATATGGTTTTCTATTGCGACATTCAAATCTCTCTTTCTAGAACCTTCCTCATCTACCTCTTTGCTGGTTCTGTCTACTCTCATAGCAAGTGTTCAACTACTCCTCTACCTTCATTGCAAACCGAAATGCTGCTTCTACTGTCGCCAACCTTACCAAGCTTAGTTCTTCCTGAATGTTTCTTCTTAATCCAATGATATATTTTGCAACCTTTTCCTTGCTTGCTTCACTATATCCAATCCTAACGATCATCTCATTAAATTCTTCAATTTATTCCTTTACAGCCTTATCTTTTGTCTCACATTTTGCAATTTCTTCAAAATCCAACTCATAAGCAACAAGTACAAATTGTTTCTTCAACTTCACAAACATATTGTCCCATTTCGTTATCTTTTCTTTTCCTCTCCTATTTATTTCTGATTGTACTTCTTCCCACCAAAGAGCGGCTAGTCTTTTCAACTTAGATATAGCAAGTCTAAACCTTTCTAGATCTACGGATTCCTCATACTCCAAAATATTCATCTAAATCATTTATCCAATCAATCAACTCTTCAAGTTTCAAATCACCAGAGTACATAGAAATCTCAATTCTAGGTCTCTTGCCTATTTTGGAAATAGCCTTGAACAGTTTTACCTATATTTCTTCTTCCTCTAGTTTTCTATATCTTGCTTAAAAACTTGGGCATCCTCTATTTCACTCTCCTCACACTTTTAGGGTTTAAAGCTTTTTGTCTATCCTCTTTCACAACATCCAATCAGATTTTTACTGACCTCATCATTTCCAATATTTCTTCCATTATTCCATCAATATTAGCAACGCCTTGAACTCTTCATGAAGGCATCTCTCCCTCGGATGTGACACAAACTGCCTCAAGTCGGCAATGGGTCTATAATCACACCGTGTAACTGCGTCATAGTCAGATACCACCTTGTTAACTTTCTTGTAGGCTGCATCAATTCAACAATCTAGGCTCTCTCTTTCTCTAAAGATTGCAAACTTGCGTTCTAATACCGTGATGCAATCCAAGATGAAGAATCCAATGAAAGGTTATCCAACCATGCAATGGAATGCAACAACACACATTTACACTATAAAACTTCAACAATATGAAGTTTATTGATTCTCAACCATGAATAAATTACAACCTGCCACGACGGGCTTCCAACCTTTTTTTATAACTTCTCTAGAGGAAAATAACAATAATTTGAAAATAATAGTTCTATTATCCTCCAAAATGACCTTTTTGAAAAATAATAATATTTATCATGTGAAGAAGGCCCCTTTCAATAGGAGTCCAACTTGAAACACAACTTAACACCTTTCTAACGAGCTTTTACGCTAGTCCTTTTTTAAATTAATTACTCAATAATTTACTCGTCACAAACATTATCAAAATGATGTAACTATGCAATTCTGATTATGCTAAAGTGATCACAAAGTGTTAGGATGACAATCTGAAGCAACCGAGCGCCTTACTAAAAATAGCATGCTTCAAGAAGTTTGGAAAACTTCCAAGAAGCCACAAATCAATTCTAAAAATAACCCAAGGCTCACCAAGACGAAGAAAGCTCACTGCCAACAACAAAATCTTTGCAAGACACCCTGAGCATTCTGAGAACTTTGGAATTCTCCTCAACTCACCAAGAAGCTTATGGGAAAACTCGGAAACCAGGCTAATTGCTTACAAATCATTTTTTCTTAAAATGTGGAATCTGGACATTACACCTCCGCAAGTATGTATCTTTCCATTTTATTTATCTCAATTTGCATTCAATGCTAGTATGCTATATATTTTATTTTATAACACTAAAATATAAAATATGCTTTTATGTCCTTCGGCCTACATGAAAATAGGTCACGAGTGACAAACGTGCTTAGTTTCTTTGCATTCATCAAAGAAACTAATTGTCAATGTAAATTTGTAGACTTATAGTTCCAATTCCCTTTCATACACACCTACACACCCTCCCAACCATTTCCAAAAAACATAAAAATATAACGTAATATTTTTTTTTTTTTCCAGTATTTCAATCTAGTTTGAAGAGATTGTAGAGGAATAGTTCAGAATTCATAAGATTTTTTCTTGATATAGTTTTCCAATCAAAACCCATCACTTACCAATAAACGCCATGTAAAGGGGACTCCACTCCTTATTTCTAACCTTCGTTCCAAAGCTTGTATTGCTGCAAATATCCAACGAAACAAGAAATAGTTGGATGAAATGCATACCAAAAATATTATCTCAAATGAAGAAAATAGATAAAAGGATTTAAATGAATACTATATAGTAATTCTTTACCTTGTGAAATGTGGCCCGAGTTGATTAAAATGACACACCACACTTCCTCAAACACATCAAGTTGCTCATCAGACGCACCAATCACCTAGAAAACAATATTTTGGCCTCAAAGACAAAGAAATGATTCGCATCTATGAAAGATAGTTAGCTTCTAAATATAAAATATCTAACAATTGCAAAAATTATTTATTTCCAATAACAAAACTAATAAAATAATTACATGTCAATGCATAAAATCGATTCTAAAAGTTAGAGTTTTATTTTGGGCATGTTGGATTTACTCGGCTTTGGATACTTTCATCCACAAGGTAGTGAAGGCTCTGTTAATGCATTTTTTACAAGGGTTAGTATGAATTGTATTTGAAAAATCCTATTTAGATGCAAGGATCCATCATTCAAGGATATCCTTAGCTTCCTAACTCAATGTTATCACTATTGTTTCTCTTTGTTATTTATTGGAGGCAGCCATAATTCAAGCACAACTTAGAGATGTTTATTTGCAAAGTGACAGTCAGCACCTCAATGTGCACTTTGTTAAAAAACTCAGCCCCAGTTATTACTTAGGAATGGATAAAATGTAATGTCCTCAACCTTGACATTATACTGCTAATATTTCTTCATTTTGTGAAGTCTCTAAAGAGACAAAATTGCAATAATGAATCGCAAGATCCTAATTACAGAAGTCAAACCAATCATCATTGCATGTTGATCTTACTAAAAGATGAATTATATAAAAGGTTAGAGAACGACGATAGTCAACATGGATATCAATATTACATGAAGCCAATGTAATCAATGGTGATTGAAGACTAACATATAATCCAAAGATATCAACTGCAGATCGATGATTAAGTAATTGGGTTCACTAAAGCTTATACATCAAAAGAAAGATCAATGAAGATCATACACTCAAGGATATAGCCTAATGGCATGTGCAATGGAAGGAAGTGACATCCATTGGGAGATACCACATTAAGGAAGACTCGTATATTAACGTTTAAAAGAGCAGAGGACAGTTGAATCTATAAGGATCATTAAGGTAGTTAACATCAGCTAATGGTTAAACATCCTTTAATCATCAACATATATATCTCCATGATAATCAATATATTAGGGTCCGCGAACATAATTGGAAGAGAGAAGAAGTAATACAACTATTATTTTGCATTATAAACACCACAATATCTGGTATTGGAGAATTGCTACATACAAAACCATCTTGACAAGTATGAATTAAGGCAGCAACTTCTACAACCAGATTATTGACTACGGAAAAGGCATCGGATATGTTTCTAAGAATGTTGACTGAGGACGAAAGGTCGACTAGTGAAGGATGGTAGTAACGTGAATGATCGATATTCATTGTGAATCGACAAACAAAGAAAAGAGATCAAAGGCATTGGTAACAGCACTAGGATATCCTTCGATCGAGAGATATAATCGAATATGAATACATGAATATTGGCAAAGGTATGGACAGGTATCAGTCAGATACTAGTGAAAGTCAGTGATTATACAATATCGATTTAATAGGGAAGATGGGGGTTTAAAGTTTAAACAAACGCAAACACCGATAACTGAGGAAGGCCAAGCTATCGATCACAATAGTGATTAAGGGAATATCAATATCAACTCAGCATCCTTTATTATCTGATTGATATATCGGTGTTTGTGATTGAATGATGATAATTAAGCTATCAGTGGTTATGATTAGTCAAACCATCGTTAACAACCAGATTGTATTGGTGAATAACATATGTGATGCAGTGATCGGTGGTAATTAAGATTACTGTGTATTGACAAGGATAGATAACTAGTCGATATCATATTTCATAACAGAACTATTGTCAATCCGTAAAGTGGCAATTAATTATTAAATGGATATAATTTGATAAGGAGTGGTCAAGGGAATATTGACCAAAGCAGGAGTCCACATATGCAAGACAGCGATTCTTAATATCACTTATTCAGCAACATAATCGGTATTTTTTGTAAACCAATAGTTATGAAGGAGTTTGATTATGAAGAGAGGTGTCTTATCATTTTCCAAACGATGTTGTGATGTCCCCTTTCTGAAATAGGATTTAATAATAAATAATAATAATATTAAAATACAAAACGAATATAATAAAATTTAAATTAAAATATAAAAGAATAAACTAAAATATACTAAAATTTAATTAAGTTTAATAAAAGGTCAGAAAGGCATGAAATGAAAAGATGTGACTCCCTCAAACATGAGATATAAAAGGGAAAAGAGAATTTCATTTAGAAGGGGACAAGGAGAAAAGAAGAAAGAAGGGAGCATGGGAACTAAGGAAGGAGTAATGGAAGAAGATTGGAATGGGAAGAATTGATGAAGGGTTATGACTCTTTCAAAGGGCATAAAGGATGACAGGTTGTGACTCTCCCATCAAACAGATATAAGTAGGATGGAAAGTCATTTGTTGAAGGCATGGAAGAAGGGATTATCATAAGAAAGGTAATCATAGTACGTTCTGTTCTGAGATATAAGGCAGTTCTGATCTGCATGAAGGGAACATAGGAACTAAGGAAGGTTTAATGGAAGAAGAAGGAAGTAACTTCCAAAGGGGCAGCAATGATGGAGGGTTGTGACCCTTTCAAAGGGTAGTAATTGTGAAAGGGTGTGATCATTGAAAAGGGCAGACATGGTGAAGAGGTGTGACCCTTCCTCACAAAAGATAAAAAGGGAGAGGAGGATCAATAGGGAATCAAAATTGGAAACTTATCTCTTCATTTAATCCATAAGGATCAATATTTAACAAGAGAGAAGAAGACATTCAATCAATCAGAATAAGAGATAAATATCTGAATATAAGCAGCAGATCAGACTGCTATAAGGCAAACAGAAGACTTATATACTAATATAATGCATAATGATTTGGCTAACCATGATTATTTTCTCATTTGTTAGGAAGTAGAATATTACACATTGCTACTATATTAAATACACATTTGCATATATTCATAATACATGATAATAATATATACATAGCCTATTCCTTAATCAATCGCTATAGCCCCTTAAGAGGATAGGTTGGTTTTGTCAAGGAGAGGCGGAGTAATTCCTCACAAGGTAGGAGAATCCCAAGATGTGATGACATGTATTTCCAATGCCTTGAGGGAAATGTCCCGAGATGGGTATGAATATGTGTTCCGGAAACCTTGAGGGAGCCTACTTGTAGATTGGTTTCCAAGCGCCCTAAGGACAAGTAATTCCCCATCCTCCTTAGGGTTGACGTTTAGGAGAGAAGGAATTTGGGCTTAAGTATGTCATCTATCAAATGTATTATGAATCCTTAATTGTTTCTTAGTTTAATCTGATTTAGACACATAGCGATGTATGTTAATCATGGGGAATTTACAGCTTCCTAGTAGGGAACCTTACAGAGACTAGGTTAAATTGTCATCTCCGAGCACAATCAAAACCCTAGTTGGGCATTATAGGATAAATAAAGTAAAGTCCCAGTTGGGGACATGACAAATGGTATTAGAGCTTTGATCCTGCAATCCTATAGGGTAAAAGATGAAACAAGGAATCATTCTAGTCAATAAGAAGGAATCTAACAATACGTGTATTTGTGTGTATACTTTGTGTATGCTCCATGTCTTAATGCATTTATGTATATGCTTAGTGCATGCTTTGTGTCTACAAGTATTTGTGTGCATATTTATTCGTGCACATATTTCATATATTCAAGTGCATGCTTCATGTGTGGTTCTACATTGTTTGATCTAGAATAAGAGAATAACTAGAGTCAACCCAAAGATATGAATTTATTGGCAAAAGTTGGTCAAGTCCAAATCAGTTTTGATGCCATTACAAAGATGGCCTTGATCCTTTTCTCTGGAAGATGAGAGAAAACTTGTCTTATTATTGCAAACCTCGCAATCTCAATGCATTGGTTACTATCAAATTTGTGCAGCAGAAGCTACTTAGAGTGAAAGCTTTGTATAAAATTGGCATTGCTTGAGGACAAGTAATTTTGGAAAAGGGCGGACAATGATGTCTCCTTTCTAAAATTGGATTTAATAATAAATAATAATAATATTAAAATATAAAAATAATATAAATAAAATTTCAACTAAAATATAATTATAATTAAGTTTAATGAATGATCAAAAAGACCTGAAATGAAAAAAAGTGACTCCCTCAAACATGAGATATAAAAGGGAGAAGAGAATTTCATTTAGAAGGGGACAAGGAGAAAAGAAGAAAGAAGGGAGCATGGGAATAAGGAAGGAGTAATGAAAGAAGATAGGAATGGGAAGAATTGATGAAGGGTTGTCACTCTTTCAAAAGGTGGTAGTTATGAAAAGTTGTGACTCTTTCAAAGGGCATAAAGGATGAAGGGTTGTGACTTTCTTGAAAGGTTGTAATAATGAAAGGTTGGGACTCTCCGATCATGAGATATAAATAGGAGGGAAAGTCATTTGTTGAAGGCACGGAAGAAGCGATTATCATAAGGAAGGTAATCATAGTAAGATTTGTTCTGAGATATAAGATAGTTCTGATTTGCATGAAGGGAGCATAGGAATTAAGGAAGATTCAATGGAAGAAGAAGAAGTAACTTCTAAAGGGGTGGAAATGACGGAGGGTTGTGACCCTTCCGAAGGGTGGTAATTGTAAAAGGGTGTGATCAATGAAAAGGGCAGACATGGTGAAGAGGTGTGACCCTTCCTCACAAAAGATATAAACGGGGAGAAGGATCAATAGGCAATCAAAATTGGAAACTTATCTCTTCTTTTAATCCACAAGGCTCAATATTTACGAAGAGAGAAGAAGACATTCAATCGATTAGAACAAGAGATGAATAACTGTATATAAGCAGCAGATGAGACTGCTATAAGGAAAACAACAGACTTATATATTGATATAATGCATAATGATTTGGTTGTCTATGATTGTTCTCTCATTTGTTAGGAAGTAGAATATTACACATTGCTACTGTAATTAATACACATTTATATATATTTGTAATACATGCGATATTAATATATACATTGCCTATTCCTTGATCACTCGATATAGTCCCTTAAAAGGATAGGTTGCTTTTGTTAGGGAGAAGCGGAGTAATTCTTCACAAGGTAGGAGAATCCCAAGATGGGGTAACAACATGTATTTCCAATTCCTTTAGGGAAAAATCCCGAGATGGATACTGTAATGTCCCTTTTTTTAACAAGTTTGAGACACTACGAGATTTCCACAATTCCGACATGAACAATTATACAAATCTGATTTATAATTCAAAATTGCAGACTTAAACAATGAAACGAATAATGCTTATATTTAATGATGATTCAAATGAATGATTATTCTAAATGTATCCACAAGTTATAATGCAAATGACTGGTAATTCCAAATGCATACGCTTCCAAAGTGAATAAGAAGGTTGCATACAATAAATATAAATGTTGTTTTTGATGTGGCAATATAAATTATGCTTTTATAACCTGAACGGTTGTCTCTGATATACACTATTTATCCACGCTGTATATACAGGCTGAAGAATATCTCAATGGCAGAGATATCGATTCACAGGCTGTGTCTGATCCTTCTTTATCTTATATGCACTGATAATGAAGCCGTCTCTGATATTACTTGTATTGACTGTGCTTCTGGATGATGTCGTGTCTGATATTGGTTATAATTACTTGCGCCTTTTGATTGCTATCAACAATCGGTTTTTCTCTACAAAGCAATCCGCGATGGATTATATATATTTTATTCAATAATCTGATGTCTTCTTGCAATGATACCATATCCATATATATATTCATCATCGGCCAAGTGAAGAGGCACGATGGAATAGTCACCTCTCAATGAAGAGTCACCACTTATTGTGCCATAATAATCATCAACAAGTAACGATAATTAGCATCTCTTGCCTTAATCGATATTGTTTGCTATTATCATTTTCTTCCTTTTAGTCGATGTAGGTTTGTTTAACGATTATTTTCTTTATTCGCTGTCTTAGTTCATTGTCATGATCAATAGTTGCCTTCGATGATATTGTAGTCTAAAGTGACTCTTTAAACAAGGCACCCTTCACTTATCTGCGCGATATAGTAATATATTATCTGCCACGTGTTGATGACTAATCGCATGATCTCATTAATCGATGCCTTCCTCATAGTTGTTATTAAATCGATGTTATTACTTTGTTATGATTTTGTCTAATATGGTCGATGTATACAATTTTATGACGTCCTTGAATCATTAATTGGAATCGACAATATGGATGTTCTAGTGCTCATCTTAATCATCGAATCCATTTGCTGGATAATGATGGATTGATTAATCCTAGCTTAGTTAGATCTGTGACCTGCGTCGATATTCTTCATGCCCGCTAATAACTTGAATAACATCCCAACATTGACTTGTCAATGATATTCGTATTCCTTTGCTTGCCAGTACCATCATTTATAAGTATAGTATATATTACTCCACAAATCACTATTGATATCCTTTATATTGAAGTTGCTCTTTCCATTACCGTTCATGCTCATTTAATAAGTTTCAATCTTCAATTAAAACTTATTAAATCTTTTAATCGATTAGAAGTCATGAATTTGAGGACATGATAGTCTCCCCCTCTTGGAAAAAAGCTTGCCCACAAGCATTCTTATATTGTCAATGATTCCTGGATCACAAACTCGGAAGTGCCATCTACAGAACATGATGATGGCAATACATGTCTTGCATAAGAATTATGATGGAAGTATGGTTCCCCTTTTCAATCAAATTTGAACAATTAGAGATGGAATTATGAGTCGTTTTGTTCCAAATGGTTCTTAATTCTTCTTTGATGGAAGATGCACTGGGATCCCATAGTCTGTTTTCATCTTTACCTTTGTGTGACTTTGAACTAGCCTCTTCATACATCTCAAAGAGTAGGTTATCACAAATTCTGTCCTCTTCAACTTCAATTAATGGATTATGAATAAGTTGAAGATTACCTTTGTCTCTACACTCAATTTCATCTTTTTCGATCCTTTCTTCATTTGATTTCTTCAAGCAACCATTCAAACCATTAGCATCTTTTTCAATGTCACTATGTTACATGAAGTGCTTGATCACATTGTTTTGTCTCCTTGATGGTAATGTCTCGTATATTCTTCCTATCTTAGCCTCTTCTTTGTAATGACTTGGGGCTTCATGACTAGTGCGCGTTCTTCTATTTTTAATTATCTTTTTTTGTATCTTCTCCTTCAATATTACACTTCTCCGTCTAGCTATCTTGAAGTTCTTGGGCTGGTTACAAGAAGCACTACTTGTCTTTTTCACTCATGGCTGCTAACTTTACTTTGGAAGGTGGAAAAGTATATAGATTGATAGCGGTATCTCCAACCAATCCAGCAGAACTTGAATTGTGGTACAAGGATTCAATCGCTGTCTTGTCATTCCCTATGCAAGACCCTTGTGATGATGTATAATCAGACTTACGATCATTATAAATTTGCATACATGATTCACTTGTGATTATATGTATGCAAGAAGAGTCAAGTGTTTCTGTTCTTTTAGGAATGTCTAAAACTATTTCATCTTCTGGTACCTTTAACTCCTTGAATTTCTTTGTGATCACATTCTGATTTTGTGCTTGATCAATATTATTGTTTTGATCTCTTCCAGGGTTCCATATTTTGCCACTACACTTCTCTCTTTTGATGCAACCACTTCCAATGCCTCCATTTTATGTGAGGAGTGGATGGGTGAGGCTCCTGATGCAATTTTCATGTTGCAATCATTTATCCCTTGTTCCTTATGGTGTGCATGCTTTTCAAAGTCCAAGAGACGACTTCTATACTTCTTAGGAGAGTATCGTATTCGTAGATCAATGTAGTCCTCTAAAGAAATATCTTGTTGCAGACTACTATATAACCAATCATAGCGAAATTGTTCATATACATCTCTACTGATGTTGGCTCCCTGCTTCCTTGCTTTTCAACTTTAGATGGGAATGTCTGTGTAAATAATCTTGAATCTGCTTTTGGAGTTTCATTAAATTGTTTTCTATTGCCTCCATTGCTGTCATTTTTGGATGTTAGCTTTCTCAACAATCGATCCAATTCTTTATGTGTCTTTCTTTGCTCTTTGATAATTTGATCCATGCACTTGTTAAGTCTTTCATCTTCTTCAAGTTTTGAACCTCCTTGTTATACTAGTTCCAGAATTGTTTCCATTTTATTAATCTGCAATATGTTTATCCCACAAGCTGGCAGGATTATAAGCTCTGATACCAATTTGTAATGTCCCTTTTTTAACAAGTTTGAGACACTACGAGATTTCCATAATTCCAACTTGAACAATTATACAAATCTGATTTATAATTCAAAATTGCAGACTTAAACAATGAAATGAATAATGCTTATACTGAATGATAATTCTAAATGTATACACAAGTTATAATGCAAATGACTGGTAATTCCAAATGCATACGCTTCCAAAGTGAATAAGAAGGTTGCATACAATAAATATAAATGTTATTTCTGATGTGGCAATATAAATTATGCTTTTATAACGATGGTTGTCTCTGATATACACTGTTTATTCACGCTGCATATAAAAGCTGAAGAATATCTCAATGGCAGAGATATCGATTCACAGGTTGTGTCTGATCCTTCTTTATCTTATATGCACTGATAATGAAGCCGTCTCTGATATTACTTGTATTGACTGTGCTTCTGCATGATGCCGTCTCTGATATTGGTTATAATTACTTGCGCCTTTTGTTTTGCTCTACAAAGCGATGCACGAGGGATTATATATATTTTATTCAATAATCTGATCTGTCTTCTTGCAATGATACCATATCCATATATATATTCATCACCGGCCAAGTGAAGAGGCACGATGGAATAGTCACCTCTCAATGAAGAGTCACCACTTATCGTGCCATAATAATCATCAACAATTAACAATAATTTAGCATCTCTTGCCTTAATCGATATTGTTTGCTATTATGATATTATCATTTTCTTCCTTTTAGTCGATGTAGGTTTATTTATCGATTATTTTCTTTATTCGCTGTCTTAGTTCGTTGTCATGATCAATAGTTGCCTTCGACGGTATTGTAGTCTAAAGTGACTCTTTAAACAAGTCGCCCTTCACTTATCTGTGCAATATAGTAATATATTATCTGTCACGTGCTGATGACTAATCGCATGATCTCATTAATTGATGCCTTCTTCATAGTTATTATTAAATCGATGCTATTACTTTGTTATCATTTTGTCTAATATGGTCGACGTATACAATTGGATGGCGTCCTCCAATCATTAATTGGAATCGACAGTATGGATGTTCCCGTGCTCATCTTAGTCATCGAATCCATCTACTGGATAATGATGGATTGACTAATACTGGTTTAGTCAAATCTGTGACCTCCATCGGTATTCTTCATGCCCGCTAATAACTTAAATAATATTGCAACATTGACTTGTCAATGATATTCGTATTCCTTTGCTTGCCGGTACCATCATTTACAAGTATAGTATATATTACTCCACGAATCATCGTTGATATCCTTTATATTGAAGTTGCCCTTTCCCTTACCGTTCATGCTCATTTAATAAGTTTCAATCTTCAATTAAAACTTATTAAATCTTTTAATTGATTTGAACTTGAAGTCCTAAATTTGAGGACCTGACAGGTACAAATATGTGTTCTGGAAACCTTGAGGGAGCCTACTTGTAGATTTGTTTCCAAGTGCCCTAAGGACAAGTAATTCCCCATCCTCCTTACGGTTGATGTTTAGGAGAGAAGTAAGGAATTAGGGCCTAAGTATGTTATCTGTCAAATGTATTATGAATCCTTAATTTTTCTTAGTTTAATCTGATTTAAACGCATAGCAATCTATGTTAATCACTGGGAATTGGCAAATTCCTAGTAGGGAACATTTCAGAGACTAAGTTAAATTGCCATCTCCAAGCACAATCAAAACCCTAGTTGGGCATTTTAGGATAAATCAAGTAAAGTCACAGTTGGGGACATTACAAATGCCATCCTTTCGGTTTTGGAGATATACAAACAAGATCAATCACACTTCAGCAAGCATCATTGGAATATTATCTCTTTTTCTTAATCCAGTTTGGATCTGCTCTATAAGAGCAAAGTGCCTTGTGGCATTATCGGTTGCAAGTAATCTAATTGCAGATCAGAGATGGCACCAAGGGATTGCAGATTTTGCAGATTGTAAATCAGAAATAGCATCCGTTATTGAGTTGCAAGCATATAAATATAAATATTGCTGTTGGTGATATCTATACATTGCATAATTAAATTGACATATCAGACATAGCAATCCATTGCCGAAAGCAATATATATATCGATTGCATAAGCATATCATATATCAGACATAGCATCATTCCTTTATCGCTATAAGTGATAAAGCAATATTATTCATAGCATATTTAACAATTGTATATCAGACATTGCTACCCATTCAATATCAATCTTGCACGCGCGCGCAGACACACATCTGAAATACCAGTTGATTATTTGTTTAACATTCATTACTTAGTTTAATTGCAATTAGTTGGTTTGAGTAAGAAGGATAAGTTAAATAATTGCCCCACTTTCGAAGTTAGCCAAAAAGGGGACATTAAATAAAAGGTACATTGAAGTTGTTAATGTAGTGATGGGTGAACAAGAAATTGATTTTTTTCTCACAATGCAACATGACCCATAGATAGAAAGTAATAAATACAAGAAAAAAAATCTGCAGTCCATCTCTCATTTATCATCTCTCCCAATAGAAACTTTGCATTAGGATGGATTTATTTTGCATCTAATATTATTAATTAAAAATATTTGTGCCTCAATGTTCTTTTGGTCATTACATTATTTATTATGTTATGATTTTGATTTCTACTAGCCCACGGGTAGAATCAAAGCCTTAGATCTTTAAAAAATTAAATTATTGAATGCACTTATGTTCATTTTGGATGAAAGGTATTGATGCATTTCACTTCTTGTGATTGTCTTCACTATAGATACTAAAGACCCAAATGGGGGGAAATGAATGTGGCTTAGTTGCATGTAGGAGTTACATCATAGAAGCAACACCAATGAACTCTTGACTTGGTTATTCAACCTTTAGCATGCCTGGTTTGACAATTCAGTCCTTATTCAACCTCCTTGTCATTGATTTAATGATTATTTATTGAGAATACAGTTCTTGAATAACATTCTGGTAAGTCGTTTACCATAACAACTTTCTTAGATTGCCCACTAAAACCTTAAACCTATTTCTTGCTAGAAATCCGTGAAGGGAAGAAGATCTTTAGTTTCTTTTTCCTAAGGAGCACAGGGATAATTTGGGAAGCTAAAGTTTAAATAAAGGCCTGGCTTAAGAGGAACACATTCCTACCTTGCACTACCAAATCTAGGCTTTCCTACCAAACCACAGAAAATGATTTATGTCGGTTGCCCTACTTGCACTACACATAGATCTGTCCAATAATCAAATACATCTCTGGATGAACTCTCAAGTGAAATCAGCTGCTGTTTGGAGGAGAAAGTAAGTGGTTGCATAGAAGATAAAGCTTTTCATTATAGACGTGTTATGGTATCCAGTTATTTACTTTAATTAATTTACCCAATGTTGCCTTGATTCAGAAATTTGTTTATATACAGTCTCTATTTTGGCATATGTGTTGGACCCATATGAAATTTTTTATATAGTGGCAATTTTGAGTTTAGTGAAAGTAGTTCTTTGCCTGGTGTTTCATTGTTGTCTTGCTTATCATGGTTGTGAATGTCACACTTTCAAGCTATAATCATAGTCTTTGCATAGTTGACTTAAGGAGCTCTGCAATGTATCAAACAATGCCATGAATCAAGCTTGGGCAGGACATAACGTGCAAAAATGGTTTAAGGAATGAAAGAGGATTCCCAGTACATTAGCACAAACTAATACAAAGAGCATACAAAAAGTTGATAAAATCAGTGTTTATGTTAAAATGAGACATCAATACCCACAGAGCATGCCAATAAAAAGAGCATACCAAAAGATGTAAATATGTCAAAATGGGAACCTACACCAAAGAAGGGTGCCAATACTCAGTGTCCAAAAAGTGAAAAAACTTGAAAACAGCCTTTCAATGCATTGGAGCTCTCCAGACCAAAGAGTGTGCCAATGTTGATGCAAAAACATCACATTCGGTCACATAGACAGTAGACCCATGAAGCACGCCTCTCCAAAGATTGTTTCGACATTGCAAACATGAAGGACAGATATTACTGAAGCACGCACCAAGACACATGATCATAAAGTCTTTATGAATTGCATATTTTGAAGGGTTTCGACTTGAATTTTCTTTATTTCCAAACATCTTCAGCAGGGTGGTTACAATTTTTTTAAGGTGAGCATCATTTAATAGCCAGCCACAGGCATTTTCTGTTGGATTTTAAGGTTAACAGCGGGATTTATAAATGGTTTTTAACTTTTTGATCATTCAAAGGACAGAAGCAACAAGTTATCCAAATGCCCTAGCATTTAAACATCAAATTGCAAATTTATCAATGGCAGCTAGGGTTTGAAAGTAAATTTTCAGAGGGATGTGAAGGACACTCTGAAAGTTTCCATTGTCAAACATCTACAGTCATGGCCTTAACAAGTTACATTCATAAACAAGGGGATCTTCAAGTGATATCAAAGGTTTCTTTTGGAAGTTGTGATGCAGGTCTGCCATGGTAGCGACTTCATTTGGAGATTCACTATTCGCCATTGCCGGTATCTAGAGTGGTTTTCAATGAAGAGATGTCATCAAGCATCCTCAGCTGGTTTTCTTTTGTTAATTTGTGTCACATATCACAGGGGATTTCAGCAGATTTTAGTAAGGGTTTCAGGATTTTGCCATCAGTTTTCTTCATTTCCAGACATCTCTAGCCATTGTTGTTGCACATCCTCAAAAGATTTCAGTTATTTGATCTTCATCTAAGGTGGCTTTCAATATGTTTCAATCATGACAAGGGCAGTATACGACAGTGTCAAAAGATCCTGAAAAGTTACCATTTCCTTCATTTTTCATCCAAGGCACTTGAAGCTCAAGCATTTCATTTTCCAACAGAAGAGATCATACAGAAGTTTTATAAAAGAGAGACTAAAGATGGATTGTCAAGGCTTAGAGTTCCATGCTTCTTGCAAGAGCTTATCCCTTTCGGAACAAGGAAGCCGTTCTTGATGCATCAGAATCACTAAGAGAGACCCCTTTTGCATCAGATGTGCTACTTTTTAGCTGATACTTGACAGAAATTCAGAAGGAGCCAAATAGAAGTCTGCAAGAGATTTTATACATAATATTGTGCTTCATAATTTTCAATCAAATACATCACACTTATAAAGGAGTTTAATCTCCTATGTTATACAAAACTCCCAAAACAACTTTCCCAAATATATTGAGTTGTTTGAACAACTTAACACATTCGTACAACTAATACAATAACCTATATAGCAAACCTACCACATTATTATTTTATACATCCTATGATGCAATATTCCTAACACCCCAAAATATATAAAAAATCTTGTGGACGGAGAAACCGCTCTACAACTGGTACGAACTCTGGAGAAGGCTGATGTATCGCCTTCCTTGGAGTTTCTGCTCGGTTGCTTGGCGACTTGTTCGCTTGCTTAGTGTCCTGTGTCTCTTTGTTTGCGATTGTGTTATGTCATATGTGTTCTTGTTGTGTTCTTTGGGCTTTCATTTCTTAACCCTTGTGTGTTTTCTTTTTTCCTTGACTTGTGCGAATTTGGGTTTTGATAGTCTTACCCCGTTCTTGGTCGCTCGTGTGATTCAGTGTAATGGATGGCAATCATGAACAAATCATTAATGAGCACAAAGATGTTGAAGTTATTATGGTAGAGGCAAATACGAGCGTGGAAGGAAATATTTCTTCTCCCTCAAGCACTCAGAAAACGGATAAAGATATTCCAGAGCAAGTCTCAAACAAAGAGAAACCTTCTTATAAGGTCGTGGTTGCAGAGGTTTTCGTCCCGATGTGCCCTCCGTCTGCTAATTTTGATGGACCTTTTTCAGACAAGCCAATGCAGGTGGCAATGGAGGAGTGGGAAGGACCGTAAGTGATGGAGGTGGACGAAGCGGAGGAAGTAATGTCGAGTCTGGAGACCCCGGAGGAGGAGGTGATGGTAGGTCTTCTCCCTTTGGTTTGAAAACTCTCTCTTTCACCAAACGAAGATATGGTCAAGGCTATTAGGGCAAAGCAGGCTCGTTTGAAAAACATTGCTATATTCTTTGTATGTATGGACCGTGATTCTTTACCTTCTCGCAAATTTCTTGATGAATGGTTAGCAAATGTTTGGGGAAAAAAATTGGGTATCCATGTTAATTTTTGCAGAATGATTCAGAAAGGATTGTTTGTTATCTTCTTGAAATCACATAATATGCAAGAAAGAGTATTCAAAAAAGGCTTTTGGAATGTGAGTCACTTTCTGTTTCGAGCATTTAATGGTCGCCCAAGGGAAAATTTGAACAAGTTTTTGCTAGGTCTGTACCTAACTGGGCCGAAATTAAAAATCTTCTGGCTCAGTTTTGGCCTTTTATTTCTCAAATTCTTGAACCATTAGGGAATGTTCTACAAGTTGAAGAGTCTAGCGTTACTCTTCCGCATCTTAACGCGAGGGTCCTCATTGCTCTTGCTCCTGAAGTTGATTTTCCAGAAGCAATTTCTTTGAATATTGAAGAAGAGATATTCTCGTGGGAGTTGTCCCTCTTGGGAAACCTCGGGGCTTGCTTCCACTGTAAGCTTAATGGACACAATAGGCGGGATTGCCCGTCTCTAAAACAACCACAGTTTACAAATTTTAAAGTCTCCTCAGAAGTTAATAAAGATGGAATTAACAATGGTTCTAAATTGATTGATAACCCTAAAAAAGTTGATAATTCTTCTAAAGAACATGTCTCGAATGGTGGTCCTCAGGGTGACACTCAAAATGGTCCATCTGTCGGCCCGACCCTCTTGTCTTTAGAAAAAGCTTTTACCACTTTGGCTAACCCCTTATTTGAAGAAGACTATGTTGTACACCATGCTAACCCTGACAACCCCCCCAGCTGCGGAAGCATCCCATACTCCCTAGCCGGGGATAAACCAGTAGACCCCGATTCCAATACTGTGATTGGCCCCACCAGATTGAATCCCCAACAGATGGCCCTTGTTATGAATAAGGAGAAAGCTGCTAAATTGAAAGATGATAAACAACCCTTGGTGGTAGAGAATATCTCCTCACTCAAGGATATGACGACAATTGATAATGCAGATCAATTCACTGAAGTTGTTAATGCCAAGAAGAAAAGGAAGGCTATGGAAAAGAATCCTCTATCTAATAACAGTAAAGCTAAGAATAATGAGAAGCCAGAATGTTTCAATAGATTGTACAAGAATCGAAAACCCCCATCTAAATAATTCATGATGATGAATGTTCATAGTTGGAATGTGAGAGGACTTGAAATGCCTAAAAAGAAAGGGGATATGGGTTTAAAATATATTAAGGCTCATGGTGTTGCTTTGGCCTCTAAATGGATTTATAAGGCTCTTTGGGGAAATGAGCCCTGGAAAGTTTTAATAAGGTACAACATTGAAAGGTCTGTTATCAGAAAAGGCAAGCAGTGGAAAGACATCCCTCTCTATGACATTATCATGGGTGACTTTAAAATGAAGTTATTTGGTACTTGTGTCTTTTCCTCCTTTTGGAAGGCATGATCTCTGGTCAAGTAGTTCATCTCTACCCAGGGTGCAGTTGGTGGCTCTCCTTGCTTTACTGTTGCCAATCGTTCTATCTAGTGGGGATTGTACCTTAATGATAAACCTCTGGCCTTAACTCAGAGTTGTTTTTCCAAAACTTGGAACTCCAAAGGCATCTCTCGGATCTGTGATCTCCTGGTTGATAATCGGCTAGGGACATGGGATGAAATTAGTAATAAGTATGGAATTCCATTTTCTCAAAAAATAACTTATACTCTAATCTGTAAAGCTTTAAACGGTGTTGTTGTGGGTAAGATTATTGATATTGATGATTTTCTAAGACAGGTTAAATGCAATGATGGTACTTTGCTTATCGAAACATCTACTAAACAGATTTACAGTTTGCTCAAGAATGATTCATCTATTTTCATGTGAGTGACCCAGTGTTGGGGTTTTGATTGTCCTTTCTCAGATTGGCATTTTTTCTTTGACTTCTTTTGGAATGTTCCCTCTGAACATAAGAAGGTTTGTTTTAGGTGGTTGTTGCTCCTTAAAAAACTTGATGTGGGTAATGTTTTGTCTTTTGTGGTCATTGGACTATCAAGTGTGGTCTTTGTAATGTGGAGGAAAGTTTTGAGCATCTCATTTTTTATTGTGTCTATGCTCGCAAGGTGTGGTCTATTTTTCTTGGGTCTCCCATTGTGTGGAATGCCAAACCTGGGCTGTCTTAGTGTGAGGTCCTTGCTGACTATGTGGATTTGTTTGATTTCAATCTCAATAGATTCTAGTATGTACTGTCTTGTGAGACTCTTTGGATGCTTTGGAAGGATAGAAACAGGGAGATTTTTCAAAAGGAAAGGAGAAGACCTACTGAGTTTAACCTTAAACTCATCCATTTTTCAATCATGTCTCAGGTTTCGATGGTCCTGGAGATCCCAAAGAGCAAATTCATGATCCTGGCTTGGGAAGGTTCTTTGCTTATTTTCAAAGATGAAGTCCGAGCTGCCCAATACACCAATAGCTATCAGAGTTTCTGAACCCGGTTGAGCTTGAAAAAGTACATCAGCTGCTCAACAATTGTCAAATTGATATAAAACAAATGGAAGGTAATGTAGGTAATAGCCTATATGATGGAAATACTCCATGGGGAGATCCCCCTCAATCTGGTCAAGAGGAATACAGAGTTGTTGATGCTGGCAATACTGGTTATCAAGGACATCATCCTGATCAAGGGGATGGTTGGCGTTAACACGCTGAAATTCTAATGCTTTTTCAACAGCGAGATCTAGTTTTTTTCCTTTTTCAAATGCTGATTATACTTGTATATGGCATAACAAAATAGTGAACATATATAGTTGTGAATAGGATCATTACCCCAATTCTGTAATTATATATATTTCTGGGGGTGATATGTTGTTGCATGACACTTTGATACTTTTCCGATGAGCCAAGTTTTGGTTGAACTGTGATGATATTTTTAATCTTGATAAACTATTTTAATATCAATATTCCTAACACCCCCCATAGTGCATCATTCTCCAAATGGGGATAGTGGACCAACTCACATTCAATAGTTCATCGTAAGGTATGAGTAGGGACATACACATCTACTCTTGACAAGCAAAAGTGGAACTAGCCTCACTACGCTCACTATGCTTTCATCCAAGCATAGGGACAAACACATCACCAAGATAGAGGTTATGAACAAGGACACACAAATCGTCTCACAACAATTATGACTGGGGACACACACATCCAATCATAGTCACCAACTCTTGTGATTAGGGACAAACACATCCAATCATTTACATCTTGTGAATGGGCACAAACACATCCATTCAAAAACAACCAACAATGTGATTGCCGACAAACACATTCAATCACAAATACAAACTTTTGATTTGATTTAGAATATATGTCCCTCCTCACTAGTTTTATGTGGAGAGTTATGTTACCCCAAGTTTCCTAAGTGGACTGATTTGAGCAAGAAGGTAGCGAGTTGTCTTTTCTTTTGTTTTTTCAATCTCTTGCAAGAGAAGGTAAATGGTGCAAATTTGGGCACCTTGTAATGGTTTGGATTTGAGATTTGGATTCTGATTTGGTTTTGATTTGAGGAGGATCCTCCATTGATCGAAGTTCATCAACGGAGTGATGAACTCCTCTTGATCTCTTGTTCCTTTCCTAGCATAGTTGTGTTGTTGCTTTAATTTCAAATGGCTAATCAAACTAAGTAACACACACTAGTTCAATTAAGTTAACAATCAAAAACAAATCCTAAGTTCACTATTTGGCAGGAGTTAAAATGAACATCAAATTGACATCAAATGCAATTCAATGGTAATCAATGAACAATTCATGGCAAACCTCTAACTTAGTTAATTAGAGAGCTAAAATTTACAATCTAAGTTGGAATCAATCTTAAGGTCTAAGTGATCAAGTTAATTGAATTCAACAACATGACAATCCTAACTCAATTGACTTAATCAAATTTTCAACGTGTAATTGGCAATATCTTATTTCAATCAAGTGTAGTAATTCAGGCTTTATGGTTTTGTAGGAAGGAGCATGGCTGATTCCGCCCCCTCTAAGGGACAACGGTTGGCTCAACTCAAGAAAGATACAGAGGATATGATGCCTAAGTCTCTCTTTCCATCTAAGAACAAGAAGGTTGGGGATACCAACCTAGGGCCAGTCAACTTAGCACAGATGAAGGATAGATTGACAAGAGATAATTCCTCAAGGCTTGCTAAGAGGATGTTTCGAAATGGAATCATACAAGCAGCTGCTTTCCCTCCTACCTTGCCATGTCCCGAGTTAATATTAGAATGTGCAATCCACTATGACTATCAATCCAAATCAGTCTGTTATGGCGCAGACAAGAGGGTATTTGCTGATCTAAGTGATCTAGCCATTGGGGAAGTATTTCATATTCCACACCATAAGGCTGGCACTTTCATGACAAAGGATCAAGCGACCAAGCATTTCAAAGACAACACCGATCACTGCCTGGACCTCGCATGTAAGGAATGGTTGAAAGAACCAAGGAAACCACATTCGGGATTGCCTAGGTTCACAAGATCAGATTTCAAGGAAGAGTATGCTGATCTCATCCTGATGTTAAGAAGAGTCATCGGTGTTCCACAAGCTGCATTATTTGAACCATGGATGTACTACTTTATTGAGAATATAGCAACTGGAGAGGTAATGTTTGATTGGGGACAGATCAAAAGCGAGAATTTGGATCTCCAACTGAGACTGGTGCAAGACTCGAAGACATTCTACATGGGATCCTACCTTTTCTACATTATAGCAAGCTTGTATCAACATCCTGGATTGAAAGCTTTAGGCGAAGTAGGGAGAGAGCCAGGACAATATGTGGTGCATGAGTGCTACCCATAGCTCCATCTACACAACAACAAACACTTCAAGATATTTTATGATGCCTTTTCCATGAAGACGGTAAGAACATTACAAGAGGCTCCTTAAATGTCGCTCACCCCCGATGCAGGGAAGTTGGTAAAGAAGTATGGTTGTTGGTACATCCAGTTTCAGAGATTCAGCTATATCAGGATTGCAGGAAGTACATGTTGCCCGAAGAAGCTTCCAAGGCACCCTGACAGATTGGTAGTGATGGAAGTAGCCAGGCAGCTGGGCCACTTTGACAGGATTCAAAAGCAGAAGAACAAGACAGGGGTTGTGTTTCCACTTCAAGCTAGAGAGAACAGTTTCCACAATCCTTCTGCCATGGTATAAACAGAAGAAGAGTTAGAATTTTACGCCTTGGCACTCTATGAAGGAAGGCAAAGCTTTGATCCTAACAATCAAATCAAGACAGCTTATGGAAGTACATACAGACATATTCACCATATTGAAGATAATTGGGCTAATGCGGATGATGACTTTGAAGTGAGGAAGAGAACCTTCTCTAGACATACAATGGATATGATGAGGAATTACAAATGGAGAGGACTCGACATTCCAGATCAGCTAGTGGATGATAAAATGACATTGAGGGAAGAATTTGAGTCAGTTAAGAAGCATGAATTGGAGTCTATAGAGTGGGATAACGATCAGGATCCCCCCTTGTAGGCAGTAATGAAGCCAGTGGACTTATATACCAAGGATTGGTTTAGTAGGAAGATGGCTCGATTACAAGCAGGCGGGCGGTACCCCTCTCAAATATGAGAATATGAAGTTAATAAAAGAAGTTCCAGAAGAATCTTTTGGACAACATACAGATGTTGGCGACAGGCGGGTAATGGCAAGTAACAGAAAGAGAAAGGACGTGGAGAGTGCAAAAGGAAAAGAGAAAGAAGGTGTTGAACCACCAACAAAGAAGCAAAACTTGAATATTGTACCATCCAGGGATAGTGCCACTTCAGTTCAGGACAAAATTGCTAGAGATATAGAAGAGGAAACTTCACTCGAAGTAAGTTCAGAATCATCATCAAAGGGTTACAACTAGAGTTAGGACTACTCTCCACTCACCTAGAATCAGACAGCCAAAGTTTCTTCTTCCCCTGAGAATAGAGAAGTTGAAACAATTGATGTAGATGCCCTATCAGCTGATGCTCGAAGTCAAACGCCAAAGAGGACTGATGAGGCTCTACCTGTGGCAGATGAACCAAACTTGGAAGTAGGAAGGTGTATAGCACCACCATGGTTGAGAAAGCTCCTCAAGCCTAAGGGAGAGGTTGTACCTGTGTGGTCGATTGAGAATATTGAAGAGATTGTAGATGAAGAAGTGATTGAGGAGGGGAGTCAGCTTGCGGGGACTATAGCGAAGATTATCAAAGGTGATTAAGGCACTCGCAAGGTTAAAATTGCTATTCCCAAAGTAAACAAAGCAGTTGATGATATCCAGGCCCATGAGTATGAGATAGTTGAGCATGAGCTGAGAACTACCACGAAAGAGATTGATTGAGGAACTCCATGAAGGCATTCACGTTCTCAAGGAGAGGTTAGAGAAAGAAATTGAAGAAAAGAACAAGTATAAGGAGGAGAATCAAAGATTGAAGGCTTACTATAGGGATGCTTGTAGACCAATCCAGCAAATAGATCATACAGTCATGTCACCACTTGCAATGGAGCAAGGAGAGACTAGATCTTGGGTTGACAAGATTATTCAGGCAGAATTGGCTTTCTTGCTAGATTTCGTAGAACACTTTCAAGCATTTATGGCTCTTAGAGCCAGGTTCCACACTTTCAATGACATCTGGAGGGATTTTCTCCCAGTCAAGGACAAGACTATTCCCCAGCTACAGGCTATGATCGACACTCCAGAGAGATTGTTGGAAAGGAATAAAGTGATTAAGGCAGGTGAGAAGGACATCATTGAGGCATGGTATTTCGCCTTACTCCACAAACTGGAGGTGTTAGAGGGAGTCAAGAATGAGATTACTCATCTTGGCGTTGTTGTTCACAGCAGGATATCAAGTACTTTAAGTGCAACAGGGGTTGCCTTTAACATTGAAGACATCAAAGAAGACAACGTGGATATGGAGACTTTAGCTAAGAAGTTGAGATCTTTTGGAGGAGCTATTATCATAGAAGAACATTTGAGGGCTCTTTCATCTCTCCGGTGTCTCATGAATTTCACTATGGATGGCTTAGCTGAGCAGGAAAAGACACTTGCTACAACGAAGAAGGAGATGGATGCAACTGAGAGAAGAATTCGATACACCCCTTCCCTCTCTTTGGACGAAGTTAACAGTGTGCTTGTCAAGTTCCTTGATTTAGCTAAAAGGATGAAAGACAAAAGAAAGACTATCTTAGACGATCACTTCATGTAAGCCCATGTGGCTATTTGCTTTCGTGTTTGGGTTTGGGTAGGTGTCTGATTCTGATTGGTTGACCATTTGGTGCCATTTCATTGGTTGTCATCTTTGTAATTTTACTATTGGTCCATTGGATGAGGTGTCCTCTTCTCATTGGTCGATAGGGTGGCAACCCTAATTAGGGTTTATGTGATGTAATATGGGCCATTGATTCTGATTTAATCTTGGTTGTTCATTGTACTTCAGCCTCCTATATAAGGCTATTTGCTCTCATTTGTAAAGGGGGTTGGAGAAAATTGTTGCTACTATAATGCCAAAATTGCTCTTGTCATTGTTGTGTTTTGCATGGTGATTAAGTTTGATCGACTTTGTGTTATTGCATGGTGCTCTTCTTCCAAAATTAAAATAAGATTTTCATTTCAAGTTGTTAAAGTAAGAGTAGAGATAAATTGTAGATTGCATGCAAGTATTGGTGGATGTTTGATTGGATTGACTCAAGTATATTAGGCCACTAGCCTCATTGTTGATTGTAAGGAAGCATTGTGTGGTAAGCTAGTCGTTGCACTCAAGTTCAATTGCCGTTGGATCCTTAGTTTGTACTTCCAAGTTGGATTAAGGAGAAGGTGTTGATATGAAAACCATTTGAGATCCTTTGAAGCTTTGCACTAATTGAGGTCGAGGTCGCTGATAAGATTCCATTTAGTTGAGTTCTAGTCCATCTGCTAATCCTTCCATTCATAGTTAGAGGTAGAAGTAGTTTAAGAGGGTTGAGAAGTGAAGTCAAGAGAGATATTTGAGTATAAATTGCAAAGCTAAGAATGATTACCAATTGAGAAAATAGCGTAAGACCCCTTAAGTGATTAACCAACAAATCACATCATTTCAACTGAGTTAGATATCCACATGTTATAGGAACCTTGGAGTCATTCCATGATCTCGAATTGCAAAGCTTAGCATGGGAGATGACTTCGTTCAAGAGAGGGTTTGATGTTCTATGTTTCACCTCGAAGCATTCAGTGTTTAATCCTGCATGTTGTACAAGAGGAAAAAAACGCACATCAACAGAACCCAATAATAGATGGGTAAGTCAAAGATCTAGGAGGGTCGCTAGGCCCCCTCTGAGAAGTCCTAGAGGAGTATGGCCACTATTGGGAGGTCCTAGAGGAAGTAGGTTTCTACGGAAGAGAGCTCCTTTGGGGCTTAATGGATCTGGAACAAACAGGAGGGACCAAGCTGACATTTGGTGCGTCAAGCCGAGGGGAGCCAAGCGAAGGAGGTGATAAGCTAATAAGAGTGTGAATGCGTAGGAACCTGGTGCTGAAGCAACTGGTTCCGAAGCCTGGAGACTTCTTGGATGTAAAGAGAAAGACACCACTGATCTGTAAATCAGAAAAATGTGGAGAGGTCCTAAGACTCCCTGAAAAGACAATAGAACCTCCCCTTGATCTCATAATAGACAGGAGAACGAAATATGAAGTGGTCCTCGGTCTCAGGCTCTCTGATGCTGCAGGGATGGCAGACCCCATTCTCTCTATCAAGCTGATGATCAGTCTCAATGCGAAGCCGATGTGAGCCCACTCTAAAGGAACCGAGAGGGATCCGAACGAATTGGGACTAATGGTGGGATAGGTATGAAGGACTAATAATGATCCCGTCCCGAATCTCAAGAAAGTGTGTTGCATAGAACGCCATCTTTTTGCAAAAACCCGCATGGGGATGACCCAAGTAGTGTGAATGAATTGTTTGTAAATGGCGGTTCTGATATACCTGTTTAGCTCATGTGTTGGGGGAAGGAGATGAGGGGGGGGCAAGAGAAGACTGGTAAGGGGGGAGACGATCTATCTGGATGCCTATAGACCCAAGAAGGATGGAGGCCCTAGCGAACCAACCACGAGCCCTCCCAGAGAAGGCAAAAACAACAATAGACTCCGAGGAA
>MU223049.1:606872-618701 GCA_018584345.1 Thuja plicata | reverse complement strand
TATGTCAGTGCACATACCATAATAGGGTTATATGTAAGGGGAATGTAATGTTCTCTAATTACTATATCCTTGTATCACGATCTGAGGTGATATGAAAATCAGGTATCACGTTCTAAGGTGATTCCTCGTATCACGATCTAAGGTGATGTGAAAACTAGGTATCACGATCTAAGGCGATGTGAAAACTAGGTATCACGATCTAAGGTGATTCTCCTTATATTACGATCTAAGGTAATATACAAAATCAGGTATCACATGTTCGGTGATTCCTCATATCACATGTTAGGTGATATGTAAAACTTGGTATCACGTGTTAGGAGATTCCTCGTATCACGTGTTAGGTGATATGTAAAACTTGGTATCACGTGTTAGGTGATCCTTCATATCACAAATAATGTAATTTCTTTGTATCCATATGGATCATATTAGGATCCTTCTGAACTTAGTATTACACATTGACTGGACCATATGAGAAATGTCACATAGTGGCAAATCTCTATGTAAACTTAGTATCCATATGGCAGACATCATGAGACGTAATTTATTTTCACATATCATGAATTTTTATGAGCTATGGTGAATATCATGAGACTTGATATTCCTGCATATACCATATCTCCTGATATCACGGTGAGGTGATATCTTCTCTCTTTCAAAATTAATGGATTTATTAACTTGATGGATTTTATTTTCTCAAGCTAAGAGGGAGTGTTGATGTTTTGTGTAGCCATTGTGAGGGTCATAAGTGTTGACAAGGGAGACCACTACACATTCAATTTGATCATCCTCCCTAGCTAAGAGGGAGTGTTAATGTTTGTAGCTTCAGTCGTATGATCATTTAGAATACATATAATACTTTGATATTGATTAATAATAATATATTGTATTTGTATATATATATATGTTATATTATATGTTATTATTAAATATATATTATGCAAACTTATATTATTCTAATTTATGATTGATTAATGAAACATTAACAATTATAATGAATAGACATGTCCCATCATGGGACATGTCACTCCTAGCCTCTTTCTCAATATAAATGCAAGAAAGATTGCTGCATTTGAAACACACAGAAAATTAGAGAGTGATATTACATTTGCAGCAATCTAAAGAAATTCAACAAAACCAAACCTGATCTAAGATGGCCTCAAGCCTGAAGGGATAGGCCCCGAACTCTACGAGAATGATATTATGCAGAATGGACTGCTTGCACCTGATAATACGCTGAAGAAGAAGAATATGAATCAGCTCTGCTGAATCCCAATGGGACTCCAAAGGGAAGGCCTCCAAATAATAGAACCGTAGAGGACAATAGGTCTAATAAGTGTGTCCATGAGGGTCATCTTGGACATGGTGTCTTTAAAGTGATGCCGAAAACACTATCTCTCAAGAAGGGCCAAGGAACCATACCCCTTGTTGATATGTAGCTAAAGGGCGGGTCTCATGTTGAACCGAGGGCTAGAGAACTTGAACCCAAGATATGTACAGGACGAAGAAATCTCCACCTCAATGCCCCTGAAGTAAAAGTGGAGGTGAGAAGTCTTGAGACAATTGAAGACCATAACCTTAGTCTTCCCCAGATTGACCATGAGATGTTGCTGGTCACAGAAAGAAGCGAGACCATCCAACTGTCTCTACAACCCCTTCGGAGAGGAGACCAAGAGGACAACATCATCCGCAGAGAACAAAATAGAGATTAGAATTTGGTGGAGGGGGCAACCATCATCCATCGAAGAGTGCTCCAGGAGAAAAGCCTCTGACTCATCAATGTGTAAATCCCGAACAAGGTTGGGGACAAGGGGCAGCCTTGCTTGACCCTGATGGTACTCCTGATGAAGTCGGATAGCCTGCAAGGGGTCTTGAGATGGCCAAGTACCCTCTCATACAATCTCATGATAGCAGTCAAAGGGATCTCTTGTCCGCAAAGCAGCAGTACACCTTCGAGGAGCGATGGCAAGCCTCCTCAATAATAGCCCGAAAAAGTCAAAATATGGTCCATGATCTAGTAATCTGGTTTGAAACCAGCCTGCCCCTGGCACGGATTCCCCACTGGTCCAGCTCCCTGGAGAGGAGTGTGTGAAGAGTTGTGGCATACAGTTTGGAGAAGTTGTGCCCGACCCTAATAGTCCTATAATTGTTGGAATCAGAGGCCGACCCCGCCTTATGGATCGGATGGATGATGTGAATCCTGAAAAGGAATGGATTTACAAGAGGTCTAATGTACATATTTCTAGGAAGAATATCCATCTAATTTCCTCTAATAATATGGACCAGTTTAGTTGCTTTGAAAAGTTTATGAGCAATGTTCCACACAGTCAAGTCCTGATCTTGCACATATGTCAGCTACATTTAAATGCCCCTTTTCTAACTTCACCGAACCATTTAAGGCTTTTGCATATGGGGGTCCTAAGATTTTAAGATGGCTGGTATAGGTCATATTATATTAAAACTTGGATTTGAACAAATACATACTTAAGAAAAATATTTAATCCATATTAAGATGAAAAGATTCCCCAATAATATAGGGATCCAAGTTTGACTTCGGACACCCTTAGTCTCTGGCTACTACTATAGTACTTGGATAGAATGCAAATACGGAGTTCTCAATTAATCTTCACAGATTAGACAATTGACAAGCATGCCATATTCTACTTGACTCCTACCACATGAAGACAGGTAAGGCACGGGTTGTATATTTTCAGGAATACATGATCCACTACATGCTATAATAACACCAAATGAACAGAATTGACTTCCTAATGATGCCTGATATATTCAATTCCATCTTTGGGAAATACATAAAATAACTTTGTCTAGAAAGTTTTAGATAGATCATCTTCTAATGTTAGCCCAACAATCTTCATCCTGAGAATTACAAAGTGTTGGAAAGTAGATTTAAACACTAAATTCTTGAGGATATTTGCTTTCAAAGAACTTTTATGATACACTGATTCAGGTTTTAAAACAAGAGCTTATACATAGAGATAACCTAAAATAAATTCTTTTGTAGTATCAATATCAGGAATTTATTCGATTTGAGATATCCTTCTGTCAACTAAAATTGAGCGAATTAGAAGAATCCTTCAGGTGAAGCTTGATTTACATATTTCATATTTGACACCATCTTGAGCACTAGTAAATCTCTGGAATTCGGCCATTGTTCAAACTCTAAACTTGATAACATGACTAAAAACCTTGCAAGGGACTTAAAAGAGTAACAAATACTAATAACTTTAAAACATGACAATAGAGAGATCAATATAAAGCCTCAATCTTATCTCATAAGAGACAACTCAAGTCTCCGAGCATACTTCATGGCTAATGCTTGATGAATACAACCTAGGTCTATGAATTTTAGGTTACTGTGTATTTGGGTCATGTGATCCAAGAGTAGGCTACAAGTCTATGTCACTCGATGACACCCCCAATCAAATTGGGCTCATCCCCGCTCGGAAACATCCTAGGGATGCAAGGATGGGTCGAAACCCCCCACCCCCCTCTCCCCCCCCCCTCCCCGCCACCATTCCAAAAATCTGCAAATATAAGGAAACGTCCTGAGGACATATGAGGAAATGTAGGAAATGCCAAGGACAGCTATCTGTCCCCACGATAGATAGGGGACAATTGGACGTCCTCCAAGTGTCCAGGGGAAGGTTAGCAGTCCCCTATAGCCATGCAACAATAGGTTTCATTTAAAAAACAATAAAACACAAAAGTACAGAAAAATAAAAGATTGTAGTGGCATGCTACTACTGCTCAAGAAGATAAAGCAAAAGATTGCTAATAGTGCATTCTTTATGGGTAGTTGCAAACGACGAAGCTTCAACCTACAAATGACCCTCTTTGAGGCTTCCAATAAGCTAGAGCCATTGAAGGTCTAGGGCTTTATTTTCCTGGTCTCTTCCTTTTTGGGTTTTTCTTTTTCTTGGCGCTATCTCAGCCTAGTGATGTACACCTTCTGTATGCTTGTTTATGGCATGTACATTTCAAGAATAGAAGGCTTTTGTTTTAGTTAAATATGTTTTTTTCCTATCTTGGGATGATAACAATGTGGGTTTAAAGAAAAATAGTAGAGAACTTTTTTGGATTAATGGAGACTCAAGAAAAATAGTAAGAGGATTTCTGGTCTTTTCATATTTGATCACAAGAGAAGATTTAAAAGTCTTCCTAAATGAGGTATTATGAAGCTAATTTTTTTCTTAGACAAATAGATTTGAGTAACTTAACAAGATCAGAATGATTTATAAGATTTTAAAGAGTAAAAAATGAGTGAGAAGCTCCTAAAAAAACAAATGATTTGTGTGGTCCAGTCAAAGTCTGAATCTGTAAAAAGTTTATTCTTCTCTTATGAATTTTGATTAGAAGTTTTAAGTTACACTGCATTTCCAGGACGGGGGACAGGGAAACAGGTTTCCAAGACGAATTTTTTTCCTAGAACAAGGGACGGCAGGGAACAACACAGTGGGAACACCTATATAAAAAATAGGGAAATTTTAAATATTCATATGAAAACAAAGATAAAGCATGCTTGTATACATTATAGAACATTAACATGTAGCGTTTGTGTTAAATAATTTAAATTGAGAATTCACATGAGGGTGGAAGTCAAACGAATTATCAAAACTCAAACAATATTTAAATTAATTTTATGGGACAGCCAGGGGATGGGTTTCTGAAAGTTTCCAAGTTTCTAGTACGTCCCTGTTTCCAGGACAGGTCAAATGCATCCCCAGGTAACACTGAAGGTTTTTTGTTTTTTAAGGTAGATAGAAACATTTGTTCCGAGTTATTTAGGTAGGTAGTTAGAATGTATTCTATGATATGATGTTATGGCAGAAAAGATATATTCTCTTTTCCTACCTGTTGTGAGCTTCGTCACCCCATCACCCCAATCATTGGGGACCCCCGATTTTAGATTTGCTTCTTAGTGCAAGTGGGGGGTAAGTTGCAATTTGGTGCACTATCCTTGGGCCCCAAGTGGGTTTTCTTTACCTTCCCTCTAGCTGGCGGAATTTGACTCCTCATGGGACAGGGCCTTGTCCCATAGACCCCAGATTTCCACCCCCTTTTGGGCAAGTAGAAATGGCAATCAACAAGGGTTGGAATTTGGGAAGGAAATGCATTCACCTTAGGAATCAATATGGTGATGACTAGAGGACTTGGGATGAAAGGATGAGGTCTGAAGGGCTTCAGAATTGAGCAAAATCAGAATTGTCCCATGACTGGTCGGATTCCGACCAGTCATAGGACAGAGATTGTCCAATCCCCCATGAATTTCCACCCCTCCTTTTTGGTTGAATTTCGGTTCCTTCCTCAATATAGTGATTATTGCGTTGGGTTTTAGTGGCTCCGGATCTTTGATGTGCAAGTTGGGGTATGTTGAGTGTGGGCGGAAATGCCCTGCCTATGGGACAATTCCACCATGGAGTTTATCTCCACCATTCTTCCCTCCTTCCCCGGTGTTGATATCCAAGGTTTTGGTGATAGTTGTATGGGCATTTAGAAGGTAAGATGCAAGTGATGATATTGAGAACCTTAGGAAGGGTAAGTCTTGGGGTCTTGGTGACTTTAAGCGATAAAATACAAGTTGTCCCATGACTGGGCGGATTCCGCCCAGTCATAGGACAAGGGTTTCTCCTATGTCCCCCAGAATTGCGCCCCCTCTTTATCATGCTAGATGTCTTCCTTGGTGTATAAGAGGTTGTTTAGAGAAGGAGTTGAAGTCTTTTGGGCGGAAGGAAGTATGTTTTGGGGGAGTTGTCTTACTTTCCTTGGGGCGGAATTGTTCCATAGATAGGTAAATTCCCCCATGGAGTTTGTCTCCTCCTTTCCTCCTTCCCGAACGGCCCTCACCACTTGGTTGTTTGAAATGTGAAGTGTTAGACAAGGGGGGCGTATACTATGAGTTATGTTGGATGATCATTGGGGAGTTAGGAGTTTGGATTCATGAGAAAATACAAGTTGTACCATGACTGGGCGGATTCCGCCCAGTCATAGGACAGGGGTTGTCCCATACCCCATAAAATTCCACCCCGCCTCATGCAGCTTTTGATGGAGTCTTTGGCATGGCAAACAAAGTTTGGATGTCTTTTGTGTGGATTTCGGACCAAGGGGGAAGAGCTCTTCATGTCTTCCTTGGGCGGAATTGTCCCATGGATGGGACAATTCCGCCCTCATCTTGTATTCCCCCCTCCAATACAAGTCGGCCACCCTAAGCAAAACTGGAATTAAACCAATGAAGTCGTCCCCAAACAGAAAACAAACAACCAATTTCATGATGCAAAGTCGGCCTCAATGAGGTTATTTCGTGTTTTGTTTTGGCAATTAAGTGCAAAAGTCAGCCTCCAAGGGAAGTGTGAAGATCAAAGTGTATATAGAGGGGGATTTCAGATCATTTAAGCATCATTTGGCATGCGATTTCCTTCTCAGTAGAGCAGAGCAGCCTTAGCGAGTTTAAAACTCGATTTTGGAGGGCAAAACAATTTTAGAGGATCCTCTTCTAATCCATTTACCAAGTGCTTCAAAGGAGGGGGCGAATTGGAACATCATCTTCATAAAGGGCAGCTTGTGTATTGGTGAAATCTCAGATTTTCTGAGAGGTTGCTGGTCTGCTTGCATTCTGAAGTTTTTTTATTCAAATTGGCAAGGAGGTTGTGAGTGATGGGGGTGTGTTCTCAAGGCTCTACCCCATCCCTCCCCTCCTTTCATTTCTTCTCCTAAATTGCAATTCATGTCATGAGGAATTTGAATTCAAAACACAATCAAACTTCAGTTTCTAACTCTGAGATTTCTTTTAATTATGGTTCATAGCTTGGTCTTTTGGTCATTTTGATTGGAAAATGCATGAAATCTGGAAATAATAGCATGTTTCAAACATAAATTCAACTTCATTGACTTCATCCTAGGAGGCTTATTTCCTATTTCTTCTTTCTAAAATGTTTTGGTATCTTGAGCAAGTCAAGTAAGACTAGTTGGTGTATCTTGCAAGTTGAAGAATGATGGACCCGGCATCCGGAAAAGCACAAAGGCAAGCACAACTGAAGGACACTGAGGATATGATGCCAAAGACCATTTTTCCATCCAAGTGGAAGAAAGTTGGGGATACGAACCTGGGACTAGTCAATATGATCCAGATGAAGGACAGGATAACAAGGGGGAATCTATCTATGCTAGACAAAAGAACGACTAAGAACGGGATTGCCCAAGCAGCAGCTTTCCCCCCTACTTTGCCATGTCCGGAGCTCATTCTTGAGTGTGCCACATATTATGACCACCAAACCAAGACAATTTACTATGGAAAAGAGAAGAGGGTACTCGTCAACCTGAGTGACCGGGCTATTGAAGAAGTATTCAACATACCAAGTCCCTCCCCATCCTTTCATTTCTTCTTCTAAATTGCAATTCATGTCATGAGGAATTTGAATTCAAAACACAATCAAACTTCAGTTTCTAATTCTGAGATTTCTTTTAATTATGGTTCATAGCTTGGTCTTTTGGTCATTTTTATTGGAAAATGCATGAAATCTGGAAATAATAGCATGTTTCAAACATAAATTCAACTTTATTGACTTCATCCTAGGAGGCTTATTTCGTATTTCTTCTTTCTAAAATGTTTTGGTATCTTTAGCGAGGCAAGTAAGACTAGTTGGTGTATCTTGCAAGTTGAAGAATGATGGACCCGGCATCTGGAAAAGCACAAAGGCAAGCACAACTGAAGGACACTGAGGATATGATGCCAAAGACCGTTTTTCCATCCAAGTGGAAGAAAGCTGGGGATACAAACTTGGGACTAGTCAATATGATCCAAATGAAGGACAGGATAACAAGGGGGAATCCATCTATGCTAGACAAAAGGATGACTAAGAATGGGATTGCCCAAGCAGCAGCTTTCCCCCCTACTTCGCCATGTCCGGAGCTCATTCTTGAGTGCCACATATTATGACCACCAAACCAAGACAAACTATTATGGAAAAGAGAAGAGGGTGCTCGTCAACCTAAGTGACCGAGCTATTGAAGAAGTATTCAACATACCACATCACAAAGTTAGCGTCTTCATGACAAGGGATCAAGCACACAAGCATTACAATGATAATGTTAATCACTATTCAGCCCTTTTGTGTGAAGAATGGCTAAAGGAGCCAAGGAAGAGACATTCAAAGTTGCCGAAGTTTACAAGGACAAACTTGAAAGAAGAATATAGCGACCTGATATTGATGCTGAGTAGAGTCATGGGAATCCCACAGGCAGGAGTGCTTGAGCCATGGATATTTTACTTTATTGAGAAGATCTCAAGTGGGGGTGTGATGTTCGATTGGGCTCAAATAATAAGCGAGAACTTGGATCTCCAGCTAAGGTTGGTGCACAACTCGAAGACCTACATGGGATACTACCTCTTCTACATGATTGTGGGCTTATTTCAGTATTCAGGGTTAAAGGCTTTGGGCGAAGTGGGCAAGGAGCCTGGGCAGTATTTGGTGTATGAGTGTTACCCACAACTCCATCTCCATCATAACAAACACTTTAAGATATTCTACGATGCCTTTGCTATGAAAATAGTGAGAACACTACAAGGGGCACCCCAAAGGAGATTATCTCTAGAAGCAAAGAAGTTGATCAAGAAGTACGGATGGTGGTATATCCAGTTCCAGAAGTTTACATACATCCGGATTGTGGGAAGTACTTGTTGCCCAAAGAGGCTACAAAGATATCCACCCAACAGATTAGTAGTAATGGAGGTAGCAAGGCAACTGGGTCACTTTGACAAGGTTTAGAAGCTCAAGCATAAGCAAGGAGTTGCTTTTCCACTTCAGGCAGGGGCTGACAGTTGCAACACTGTTGGTGGCCATGGCAGCGGCTGATAAGGAGTTGAAATTCTACGCTTTAGTTCTTTATAAGGGAAGACAGAGTTTTGCCCCTAATAAGCAAATTCGAATGGCATATGGAAGTACTTATAGGCACGTGCATCACATTGAAGATTATTGGGCCAATGCAGCAGATGATTTCGAAGTAAGGAAGAGAGCCTTCTCAAGGTTAACAGTTGACATGATGAGGAAGTTCAAATGGAAGCAACTCCAAATCCCGGACCAACTTGAGGAGGATGGCAGGACCCTAAGGTTGGAGTTCAATACATTGAATGGGCATGAGTTGGAGTCCATTGAGTGGGGAATCGAGGGAGAGAGTTCTCTTGAGGGATTGATGGTGCTTGTTGATCTTTGCACTCGAGAATGGTTTGATAGGAAGATGGCTAGACTGGAAAGAGCAAGTACCCCTCTTACTTATGACAAGATGAAACTAGTAGAAGAAGTCCCAGAGGAGTCATCCGGGAAACACACAGGAAGCAGTGAGAGACCGGTGGAAGAGAATAATAAGAAGAGGAAGGAAGTGGATGGTGCCAAGGAAAAAGGAAAAGAAGGTGGAGATTTGATGACCAAGAAGCAGAAAATAAGTGCCATACCATCCAAGGAAAGCGCCACTTCAGTCCAGGATAAGGCCCCAAGGAATCAAGAGAATGAAGAATCACCACATGGAAGTTCTCCATCAGGGGATGCTTCCAGCTTCAACTCGGGCTACTCACCATTTTCTATAAGTCAGAAGGTCGGAGGAACATCCTCACCAAAAGAAAGGGAGATCGAAATGATTGATATTGAGGCTCTTTCGGTAGATGAGGAGATGGATGCGCCCTAGTTAGCCAAGGGAGTGTCGCCAAGGCAAGATGAGCCTAACTTGGAGTTGAGAAGATGTACAGCACCTGCCTAGCTGAGAGAGTTCTTGCAGCCTAGGAAAGAGATTGTTCTCTTTATGCCAATCGAAAATGATGAGGATATTTTACATGAGATGGAAGATAAAGAGGAAGGTTGGCCTGTAGAGACGGTGGCAAGGATTATCAGAGACAATTCAAGAACCCGTAAGGTCCAGATTGCTACTCCTAAGGAAGACAAGTCTAGAGGCAACATTCAGATTCAAGACTATGAGATAATGGAACATGAGCTAGGAACTACTACAAAGGAGATAGAGTATGAGGAGCTTCAGGATGGTCTCCTTGCCATGAAGCAGAGATTGAACAAAGAAGTTGAGGAGAAGAACAAGTGCAAGGAAGAAAATCAGAGGTTGATAGCTCTATAGGAATGCTTGTAGGCCCATCTAGCAGGTGGACCACTCAATTACGCCACCACTTGCATTGGAGAAAGGAGATATTGACAGCTTGGAGAGTGCAAGAATTACACTCCAAGAAACTCGATCTTGGGTGGACAGGGTTATTCAGGAGCACTTGGTTTTCCTACCAAAGTTTGTGGAGAGGTTCCAGGCATTTGTAACCCTCAAGGCCAGGTTCCACGCTTTCACTGACCTCTGGAATGATTTCCTTCCCACCAAGGACAGAAATATTCCCCAGTTATAGGCTCTAATTGATGTACCAGAAAAGATACTAGAAAGAACAATGGTGATTAACCCAGGAGAGAGGGACAGTGTTGAGGCATGGTATTTCGCCCTGCTCAACAGGCTTGAGAGTATGGAAGGAATCAAAGATGTGATTAGCCACCTCAAGGCCACTATTCATAAAATAATAGAAGATACTCTTGGCGCCACCAGATTTGCCTTCAAGATAGAGGAGAACAGGGAAGATGGCGTGAACTTGGAGGCCTTGACTGAAAAGTTGAAATCTTTTGGAGGACATCATCAGTGGCTAGACTCTGGAGTCTCTTTTCTCTCTCAAATCTCTCATGAATTCCACAATGGCCAGCATGGCAGAGAAAGACAAGATTTTGGCTACAACAAAGAAAGAGATGGACTTGACTGGGAAGAGGATTCAATTACCCCTTTACCTCCCATAGAACAAGTCAGCAAGGTGGTAACCTAGTTCATCAATTTGGCAAAGAAGGTGAAGGACAAAGGAAGAAGTAGTTTGGATGATGATTTGATGTAAGCCCATGTGGCAATTCTTTCTCATAGCTTGATAGGTGTAGGTGGCAAATTCTGATTGGCTCACCATTTGGTGCCATTTCATGTTTACCGTATAGGTAAATGAATCAATACAGACAATAGATAATAATAGAAGAACTCCTTATATTATTCGCATATGCCAAAGATATTACATTATGCTAAGATGATGATTACAATGACCCCGAAGGGTGTACTTATACTAATCCTGCAGGCCTTCTGGAAAGTTCCCGAAGGTCTTGTCGGTTACATGATACTAGTCTACCCGTCGGCTGATACAAGCCGACTACATCATCCCCCCCAAAAAAAGAAAAGTCGTCTCTAGACGACGTACACAAAATAACAACCTAGAGTCCTGAGGAACTGGATGGCTGTGTCTGAGACTGTGAAGACAAGCTGCGCCGCAGCTGATACACCTGCTCTGTTCTAACCTTCAGATCTGCTTTAAGCTGGGAATTCTCTTCTACTAACCCCTTCAGCATTACCAAGACCTCCTGGCACTCGGCATCCAGCTGATCATGAGCTTTCTTTTCTGTGTCCCTATCCTGGACGGCCGTTGCCAGATGCTGTTCTGCTGCCACTAGCTGCTGAGCGACCTCATGCTTCTCCCGCGCGACGTCCTCAAGCTGTGCTCTGAGTGCTGTCCGCTCTGCTTCCCATGCTGCCTGCTGGGTGGCAAGTCGGGCGGCCATCTCCTCCCGAGCCTTCTCGGCCGATACCCGAGCTCCCACCCCAACCTCTGCTCTCCTCCTCTCTGCGAGCACTAACTCTGCTAGGTACGTGCCGCGCTCCGCCAAGACCCTACTACTCTCCGTAATATCAGCCAAGCATGCACGAACATCCCTATCCTTCTCCTCAGCTAGAGGGTCTGGTTCCTGTACCTCT
>MU223049.1:585176-598769 GCA_018584345.1 Thuja plicata | reverse complement strand
GAAACCTCCGTCTGCGTTTGGCCTGTTGTGAGGAAATTAAAATTTCGTGTGCAGTGCGTATTTCATCCTTCTCCTGTAGCTTCTTATTTTTATTCAGCTGATTCGGCATTAGTCCTCATTCCGCCCACTTCGGTTGCGTCGATCCAGGTCCATCGGGCAGCGGCGCCAAATGTTTACCGTATAGGTAAATGAATCAATACAGACAATAGATAATAATAACAGAACTCCTTATATTATTCGCATATGCCAAAGATATTACATTATGCTAAGATGATGATTACAATGACCCCGAAGGGTGTACTTATACTAATCCTGGAGGCCTTCCGGAAAGTTCCCGAAGGTCTTGTCGGTTACATGATACTAGTCTACCCGTCGGCTGATACAAGCCGACTACATTTCATTGGTTCTCATTCCTTGTAATTTTCTTATTGGTCCATTTTTGAGGTGTCTTCTCCTCATTGGCCGGTTGGGTGGCAGCCCTAATTAAGGTTTGTGAGATTTAATCTGGGCCACAGATTCTAATTTAATCTTGGTCGTCCATTGTACTTGAGCCTCCTATATAAGGCCATTTGCTCTCATTTGTAAAGTGGTTGGAGAAAATTGTTACTAATATAATGCCAAAATTGCTCTACTTGTCATTGTTGTGCATTGCATGTTGATTAAGTGTGATCAACTTTGTGTTATTGCATGGTGCTCTTCTTCCATAATCAAAATAGGATTTTCATTTCAAGTTGTTAAAGTAAGAGTTAAGGTAGATTGTAAATTGTATGCAAGTATTGGTGGATGTTTGATTGGATTGAATCAAGTATACTAGGCCACTAGCCTCCTTGTTGATTGTAAGGAAGCCTTGTGTGGTAAGCTAGTCATTTGCACTTAAGTTCAATTGGCATTGCATCCTTAGTTTGTACTTCCAAGTTGGATTAAGGAGAAGGTGTCGATTTGAAAACCATTTGAGATCCTTTGAAGCTTTGCACTGAGTGAGGTTGAGGTTGCTGCCAAGACTTCATTTAGTAGAGTCCTAGTCCATCCACTAATCCTTCCATTCATAGTTAGAAGTAGTAGAAGTAGTTTTGGAAAGTTGAAAAGTAAGATTGAAATCAAGAGAGATATTTGAGTATACATTAAAAAGCTAAGTATGACTACTGATTGAGAAAATAGCTTAAGTCCCCTTAAGTGATTAACCAGCAAATCACATCACTTTACTGAGCCAATTGTCCACAAGTTTAAGAACCTTGGAGTCATTCCATTATCTCAAATTGCAATGCTTTGCATGGGAGATGACTTTATTGAAGAGAGGGTTTAATTTTCTGTGTTTCACATCAAAGCATTGATTGTTCAATCTTGCATGTTATGTAAGTGGAACAAAACTCACATCAACACTACCTTTGTTTTTGCCATTTGAATCTTCCATCTACTTGACTACCATATGGGTTGGTGTGGTCCAATTCTTAATTGAGTTATGATGAGCATCTTTATGTTTGTTATTTTGTAGTTGAAACTTGAAGCCTTTGGGCATTTTGTTGCAGCTTTTATATTATATATGTGCACATTGTCAATGAATGCAATTGAATTTTGTTAAAGTTAAAAAACATAATTTGTGTCACTTAAAAAAACATAATTTTCTGTGGAAAATATCTCCTACTTATCATTATTTGTTTGTCACTTTGTATGAAATGAAAATCTCAATTGAACTCTAATATTATGCGTTAGGTTCTATGATGCATAAAATGATTGAATATCAATGCTATTATATGAAGATTTGAAATTTTATAGATTTTTACATTTACCCTATTCTTTTAATAGTTGTCCCCTTGTCATCCCCAAAAAATAGCTCCCTCCCATTCCTGTCTTGTAATGTGTCCCCCCATCCCCTGCCATCCCCATCCCAGAAACTTGGGGTAACATAACAAGTAGATACTCAAAAGATTGTTTTACTCCCTTACATAAAAGACTCCTTAGCAATTAGGTGACATCTGCTTTAAAATACAAAATTCCAAGGAACAAGAGGCAAGTTCATCAAATAGACCAAGATAGCATGCAAAACAGCCATAAGAAGATGAATTGTTCCTACCATACAAAGCCAAGAGCTTATCCACCAACAAAGTTTAGGCATCATCTATCTTTTAATTTTCTCCTACTGATTAATTGTATTCTTGATGTGTAGAGGGGATGCAAGATATGTGACAAGAAGGCAACCTTTCATGTAATCCAGAATATTCTCAATTTTCTCTCCTTTTTGCAGCCAACAACATTGAAAATCACAATGGATTTGTTTTTATTGATTACCTTCCAAAAGGCAGCTTGGTATATTTCTAGTACACACTTTAATTTTATGATTTTCTTCAGAATCAAGGATGAGAAAAGGATTGTATCATCAGAAAATTGACATCGAATGAACCTTTGCGCTCCTTCCATAGCCAGCAATTGATGGATTCTCATTTTTCCGGAGAGGTGCTCACTCACACTAATGAGCGGATAAGGGCTGAGGGGGTGTCCCAGTCAGACACCTTTAATAAAGTGGAACCAACCATCAATGTACCAATTGATCACTGACATAAAGATTGGAATGGTGATGCAGCTCTGAATTCACTGAACTATTTTCTTAGAGAAACCATAGCTGAAGTGCGAAGAAATAGAGACGAAATTGTATTCATTAAAAGATTTTGTAGTTTAAAGGTTGATTAAACAGCATCATTAGAGGCTGAAAGTGATCTTCTGATTTCATTGATAAAAACGCAAGATATACGTAAATAACAAACACTTTGACAATTCGACCTTGATGTATCCGAGAACATTGTTGAATTGTCCACTGATTATTGCTGGGTTAATTAGTATTTGTTAGTGTGGTTGTCGAGGGGTCCGCAGTTGGCCGACGGTTGGCACTCCCTCGACACCTTTATATATGCATTGTAATTACCTTCAGGCATAGTGATGTTATGGTGTGGTCATAGTACTGTGGTTGGGAATACACTGAGATACATTGTAATAATTTTGAGATCAATGAATATGCAGTTGTGAGTTCTCTCAAATACATCGTGTATAAATTTATTATTGTTATCTTTTACTTGCATTCTGTTATGTTTTGAACATAGACCCTACAGGGCAAACATTTGGCGCCGTTGCCAGCATCATTGCTCTCTGAAAATATACACTTGTATTTATCAATCTAGAAGGCATTTGCTGATAAGAAAACATTTCCCACGGAGTGGTGAAAGCTATCATGAACTAATCTTCCCGTGCTACCTCAATCTAATTATAACACAGACATCCATCAAGCAATGATAACATCTCCAAACTAATAACCATCTGCAAAACATGCTCCACAATGTACAGAGGATAGTTATCATCGAAGAGGCCTGATTAGGTGAAAATCGACAAATATCCTGATGTCACTGTTCTTTTTCTTGACCAGTATAATGTTACATTCCAATGTTGAATGGTGTATGCTTAAAATTATTCTAACATCCAACATCTTCTGAGTCTCACTAAGATAGTACTTGTCAAGTACAGATTGTAATGTCATTGCTTTTTTTGTGAAAGGCTTTATCGGTAATACAAGAAGGGAATGAGACAACCTAGGAGTGAACGCTCTGACCTTCAAATGACCATCTAAGAAGATCCTTGTACTAATACCAGAAAAATGCTTCAAATCTATTCCTCTTTAAGAAAAAAACACTTTTCTAGATTTATAATGTCAATTTTCGCATAATCAGCACATGTCCTCAACTATATGCTGCTTTCTGCCTAACATTGTAACTTAACTTCATTACCTGCAAGTTCCATTTTACAATTACATCTATAGCTTCTTTAACGTTCCCTTTATTCACATTTGATCCTGTTCTAATGCAAAAAATATCAAAATTTGATAAAACGTAAATGAAAACTCTTGATTAGACCATATTAAGCACCTTGTATTCAAGTACATTGAAATTTGGTCCAAGTATGTCATATGCTCGGTCATAGTCACTTTTTCCATATTGATACAAAGCTTCTGCAAGCTGCAAGAAGAATTCAAAACCATTAGCCACAATCCACTGTGTACATGGAGATAAAGCATTTTGCAAATGAACCTAGTAAAGGACAATATAATAGTTATATTGTCATCGCATTCAGGAAGTTTTATTTGCGATTTTTGACCTTCAAGATGAAAGATGTTTCTTGTCAAGAAATACTATTTCAGTAGTTGAGTTATTCATACAGTTTCATATTTTTCCAAATTGGAAAGTTTCTATCTTTTAGTAATTGAATTTTTTATTTTATATTAAAACACAATTTTGCATCCAAGTCAATGAGTGAAGTTTAGACATATATAGTAACGATGACTTTGAACATCTTTGTTTTATTGACAAACAACTGCTGCTAGTTAGCTTCTGTAGACAACAACAATGATAACTGGATCAGTATTAACTATGCGCATAAATATTTCTAAGAAACTTAGAATATTCTAGGAAACCAAATTTTAGTACAGGCATTTACAAAAGCAATTTTATAAGTATTTCTTCAAATGCTATCTTCCTTGTTTGAGATACTGCAAGAAAAGAAAAAAACTAAGTATCAAAACGACAGAATAGGATCAAAAATATAATATTTATCCGGAATTAGAGACAAGGAGAAGGCCTGTAGCCTATTCCTATTTGCCATAAGTTAAAAGATAAAAGTTAAAACAAAGGACGTGATATATAATATTATTTTAAGTTGGGCCCAGTAATTTCTAATTTATAAGGTAAACTAATAATATTATTATAATTAAACTAAAAAGTGTTTTTAAACACTAATATTTAAAAAATATTAAACACTAATAATCATGGAGTGTCATGCTCTCTTTTCGGAATTAGAGACAAGGAGAAGGCCTGTAGCCTATTCCTATTTCCCATAAGTTAAAAGATAAAACTTAAAACAAAGGACGTGATATATAATATTATTTTAAGTTGGGCCCAGTAATTTCTAATTTATAAGGTAAACAAATAATATTATTATAATTAAACTAGAAAGTGTTTTTAAACACTAATATTAAAAAAATATTTTTAAAGAGTCTTGGAGGGAAAAAAAATTCATAGGGACAATTTAGAAAGCTACGAAAGGAAGGGTGCTTGGATTCATTGAAGATAATCTTATCATCATTTTGCCATCAACCTTTTATGAATTTGCACATTTGTAATATGCAGCGCTGTTGTCTTTCTTTTTTTCTTATTGTGAAAAGTTTTTTGCAATAGTTTTGAATTGGCAAATAAAGTGCAGATAATAAAAGTAATTACAGCAAACTAATAATTCAGAAATACACAAGGCCAAAAATTCCAGATTTTATTTCCGATTTGAATAGACGATATTTCTCAAAACTATGAACAACCCAAATTATTAAATAACATTACAAATCTATTTCAAACATACCCAGAAAATGAAGCAATCGAAAAGCTTGACTTGTTCACAAATATGCACTTTGTATGTGGCCAAAGTGGGCGCCACTCTCCAAAAACTCCACAAAAAACCACACAAAGGATAAGCAAGCTAAAACAGATCTAAATCACCTTCAAACAGCAGCTCTTATCACCTCAAAACCTTAACCACCCAACAAATAAAGAGTATGGCCAAACACAAAGAGGTAGGGCTAGCATATGAGAGTATGGCCAAACCAAAAGAAACAAGAACAGCAGCAAAGTCTTCAATATTGATCTCTCTAGATCAGATTTTGCAATAGAACTCCAATAATACTGAACAATAAAATCCTCAGTCAAACTTTATTGCTTTACAAAGAAATGAAGATTATATACGAAGGACAAGGTTTTCCAATCCTTGTCAACCTTTATTTGGATTGCAGATGGTTTCAGAAAATTGGGGACATCACAAATCTCCTCCAAAAGAAATGACAATATTAAATATCCAACTCAGAATGAAAAATGAGCTTCACAAAACTGCCTTTATATCTCTCCGAACCAAATCAACCCCATTCACTTTTTGCCTTTTATTTAATAAAAGTCACCTTTTTAAACTTTCAATGTAGCATTAAATATAAAAGGGCCCCTTTCATTTACAATAAATCAACTTTCACTTTAACTGGCCCTTATAGTCCGTTATTAAAAAAAATTATTAAAATAACAATAAAGTTATATCTTTAATTTAACTTTATAAATAATAATTTATCGTTATTTTACTTCAAACCACTAGACTATATAAAATGTTGAGATAGTCATCAACACTAAATCCACTGACAATACTAAAAATAGTAACCCTGCCCATTGGCCCGGTCGGTGCTCGAAACTGATTTACAGACATATTGGAAGACTAACCCAAATCACTGCAGAAAATGGCATTATGCTCATAATAATGGTGGGAGCTCAACAAACCATCAAATACTGTTAAACTGCTGGATAAGTTGCCTCCAAAGTTCCCTAACCCTAACTCATTAGCCTACGGGAACCAAACTGAATAGGTTAAAGGTCCACCAACTCAACTAATTAGGAAGGGAACATTACAGCAATGAGTTCAATTTCACAACCGAGGACAAATATCATTGCCTAGTTGAGATCTTACAGGATCGAAACCCTCTTGGATTTCTACCAACAGATCTTAGGATGAAAACCTTCAGCTTCAACATGAGCACATTCTATCCCAGGATTACATATGAGTTGAATTTGGAGGCCCTCATGCAAGTTTTCAGATTTGCAGCAATTAGAGTTGCAAGCAAATGTTGTGTTCAAGATTTGTAGGGTTTCATTGCTGATTTTCAGAGTTATTTGTTGTTGTACCATCATTTCACTATTAGATCTTGAGAGTCACATCTACGAGTTTCTATCAACATTTATTGCTAATTTCACAGTTTGCACACATACTTGTTGCTGTTTTGAACCTGATTGTCCTCATTTATTGCCTGCACCACCATTTCTAAGAGATTTGCTTCAAGTTTGGTAAATTTTGAGTGTTGGCATGTAGAAGTGGCTGACCTTGGAGAGCTATTGCAGCTTCATTAGTGACGTTTTTACATCTTCATTTTTCTGTTCAGACAATTTCAAGCCCTGCCATGGCCATATAGTCCTGCCACAACCATACCATTCCAACTACCAATCATTCCAGCAATCTGTACCAGTATTCCAAGGCTTTTAACAACCATGCCTTTAGAATTTTTTTATCTGCTGTGAGTGGAGTTTAGCCTTGTAATTTTGCAAATTGTTTCTAGCATTGCACCTTGTTTTCAACTGCTACAATTGAATAAAAATCAATTTCAAGGGATTCCTATTGCTGTTATAATGATTTTTAAATATATTTGTCAGTGTAGGGTTTTGTCAGTGTAGGGTTTATATCAATCATAATAAGCAATTGTAATTGATGTATCTTATGTAAGATCCCCTGTTATGTTGACCTTGAACTTTTACCACAATTTCATTCCTTGCTGTTATGCTTTAGCTCTGTTCAGCTGTATGAATAGTTTCAGATTTGCATATTTGGCATTTGCTGTTTGTTGTATTTAGTCATATATATAATGCATTGGTATTCATAAATAAACCACACAGATAGAGTACAAGGTTTGCAGATTAATTCCACTATTTGAGCAACTTATTATCACAGAGAAATGAGAATGATAGAGAAGATGCATTGCTTGAACCAATATTTCTTTACTGAATAATCGATTGAGCAATATACAACTGGAATTATAAAAAGAGACTACATAATCTGTCCTTATTGCTTGCAGCAGAATATAATCATTCGAAATAATGCCAGTTCTGAAATCACTTAATCTTCAGTAATGCAGATTTCCAGCAGATAGAAAGATTAATATAAAAACCTGATCAGTAGGTTGTAGCAGAACAAGCATACTTGTGATACAATATCCTCACACTCTGATAACAGAGTCCTTTACCAGACTCATCCAGCTCCAATGCAAACATCAGTAACACACACCACTTTATCAATAATATTTTCCAAGGGTGAAAGAGACTCAATCTTCATGCCTCTGCACAACATTAAAAGTTCCCATGATCACACTATGAAGCCTCAAGCTCATTCGACCAGCACCGAGAATTCAAAATCTATTCATATGAGGAAAGGTGGCAAAAATGGTATTATCGTCAGCTTTGACCATCCCTTAGAACCAGCATCACATTCTTGGTGTTGCACATTGCACAGTGCAGGTGCTTCCAAAGCCACGACCTAGTAATTCATGCAATTCCTGGAGATTCGGCTCATTAGACAGGGCACTTCTTGGATTAAATCAGATGACATTAAGAGACAAACAATCCCCTTTCACGCGATAATGAAAAAGGAAGTTGGGTTCCAACAAACTTTCTGAATCCTTCAATCATGATACCAAAGACACAACATATCCTCTGAACCTCTCAGCCTACAGCAGCTGCATTGTCATTGAAGGAATGGAATTCTAATATCCACTTAGGAATGGGGGTCAATTTGGAACTTAATTCTCATGCCACGGGAAGGAAATTAAACTCCTGTAATAAGCTACCCAAAACAGAAACCAATTTTTTGCAATTTCTTTCAACACTCAGCTGAGGCATTTTGTCAAACAGTTTGCTTGCATGCTGATTAGAGATTTCAGTTTGCAGATATGATAATGTGTAATTCTTGTTTTATGTTTAGTGCATATGAAACTATAGGTTCCAACAGTTCCTTCCACAGACGTAATAGATGCTGAGTGTAATGTCCTTGGCCAATTTTCAATGGAGTTTTGCACCTCTTAAACTCTTTTCCAATGAACAGTCAATAGACATCGTGTCAAACAATTTGGTTGCAGCTAATACTTTGTTTCAGACTGTGGTATGATATTTGAATGTTGCAGTCTTGAAATTAAGTGCAAAAGTATATAGGGTCATTCCGCTTAAATATTCAAGAGACAAGCATAACAAGGGATCAAACTGAAAAGAATACTTATTTCATTATTTCAGATGTACAGAAGTTAGAACAGATCATAGTGCATGTGATGAACATTCCTAACCTCATAAGCTGCCCAAGCACTGATAATAGGTTAACTTTGACACCCACAATGGTCAGTAAGCAATGGCATCTGCTCCTACAAGATTCTTGACTCCTACAGCACTTTCCAAAGATCTTATTATATCTGCAATTGTTTTCTGAGTGCTGCTGAAGCTAATTTATCTTCCTCCAGAGGTCAGCAAATCATTTCTAAGCGCTGCTGTATGTTCTTCACACCTCAGACTACCTTGCCATGACTCCTACACATCCAAAAAACCTACCAAATCCACCAGCAACATGAAAACAATACACTCTCACAAACCATACACCTAAGGAAGCGCGATGAAAGCAAGAAATATCACTGCTGAAACCAACAAGAGCCACATAGCTTTAGGTTGACAAAATCACAAAGTTTATAAAGCTTGGGGGGTCAAAGATTCTTCATGTCACCCTTTGGAACCTTTTTTGATGAGAAATGACCTCCTCCAGATGCAAAGAGAAGCTCCCAAGTGCCACAATTTATTTTTTTTCTGTAGTGCTTCCTTTTGTCTTATGTGATTCAAATAAGCAGTGATTCAGTTCCCCTTTTAATCCCAACTAAATCATTTACTTTTAGTCTTTAGCAGTGTTTGTCTTCTAGCACCCAAAATTTGGAACTTTGTCACTTTTGTCCCTAGTGGCAAATTTAAGAATTGAATGATCTCGATTAAATTGACCAGCAATTGATTTCCCTTGTTTCCACGGCTCTTCAAAAACAGATCTGTCTTATTTTGAATTCCACTCCTTGCTAACACCGCTTCAAAAGCCCCAACTTAAAGTAATTATTTGATATTATTATACTTCAAACTGCACGCCAGTTTTGTCTTATCTGCAAGATGTCTTTTTGATTGTCTTCGGCGCCCAAAATTAAACTCAGAAAACACATCCTCTTTGTAATCCTTGGGTCAAAGATTCCTTATGTCACCCCTTTGGAATCTTTGGCATATTATGCTGCAATTAATTCTCTCAAATCAGCAGAAATCTTTGTCAAAGAAAATATGTGAGGCCTCATCGAAACTGCATATATTTTTCTACCCCTTGACATAAACAATGTCAAAATCCTATACCTACAATTTGCTGACCCACTTCTTCTGCCTATCGTTGAGATTGTTTTGGTTCATGAAGTATTTGAGGTTGTTGTGATTCGTTTTGATGATAAACTTGCCCCCAAATAGGTATGGTCTAAATTTGGTCTAGGCATGCATAATGGCCAACATCTCTCTATCATTAACAAAGCAACTCCTATCCACAACTCTCAACTTTGTGCTCTCAAATCAATGAGGGCTTTCACTTGCATGAAAACTGCTCCTATACCCTCTCCTGAAGCATCAAACTCCAGCTCAAAAGGTTTGCTAAAATCAAGTATTGCCAAAAGTGGACATGTAGACATTACCTACTTGAAGTGCTCAAAACACTTTTGTGTTGAAATGGACCACTCAAAGGCTCCCCTCTTAGTCAAATCTGTAAGTGGAGCTGCAGTTTGTGAAGAATCTCTAACAAACTTATTGTAAAATCTGCGAAGACCAAAGAATCCCTTGAGCTATGTGAGAATTGTAGGAGTGGGCCACTCAACGATAGCCTTGATCTTCCCAGGATCAGCTCTCACTCCCTCAGCACTGATGATGTGACCAAGATTGAGAAGTTTCATCATCCCAAAGTCACGTTTAAACTCCGTAGCATAAAAAGACTCACCCTCTAGGATGCTCAATACCTCCTTAAGACGCGACATATGCTCCTCACAAGTCTTACTGAAAATCGGAATGTCGTCAAAAAATATCAAAACGAATTTCCTCAACTACTTCCTAAACACCCAATTCATACAACTCTGAAAATTAGCTGAAGCATGTAATGTCCCCAATAGATTTTATCTTGATTTCTTTACTTCGCCTCTTTTATGATTTCCGTCGAACAATTTGCTTACAAGTTTGTATTCTTAGTTCAGAATTGCATAGATAGCATTTCATATATGCATGCATACATACATACATATGTGTGTGTGTGTATATATATATATATTGCTTTGCAAAAGGAATGCTAAATAAACTTTAGACCCAACGTATTCTCTTCAACAACACACAGAACTGATAATGAAAAATAGACCTTCTACGTAACTCACATCCTTCTGTTGGTACTTTCCTGGAGCGTATTCAAGTACTTCTAGATCTTTATGTAAGCTGAATATCATTCATTCCAAGTTCCTTGAACGTTTCAGTCAACGGACAAGTACTCTTCACACTTGATGCGATTCAACACCAGCTACTGAAGTGTAGACAATAATGTTTGGCGTTGGAAGTCACCAATAAACCCACCAAAACAGAGGGCCAGTCCCGCAAGGTTACAAAATTGTGGATGTTGCTCGTCTTCTTAAATAAATTCCAACCTAGGATATTGTAGATGCCACTTGTGACTTAGTTTCAAAATCGATGAGTGGATCAACCACAAACTGTCCTGTCAACATATGTATATAGTTCTTCATGGATGGAGTTTGCCGTTATCAGAGTTCAGATGCGATGTCATATTTGGAAATTGCGATCTCTCAATTCTCAAATCTGATGGCTTATGTCTAGTATCATCGTAGATGAGACACGACAATGGTATGGTAATGATACTCAATTTTGATGATTCTCGTGCAAAGAACACCAATCGCTGAGCCTCTAAATACACGCATCTGCTCCCATATGGTTGAGCGAAGCCTGATAGTTGTTCAGATGCAACTAGTGATCTCCGCGATATGAAATTGGTATTCCCCTTTGCTTACTATGATATTGCCTTCTGAAGTTTCAATCCACCGTGGAATAGACAAACCATCGATATTAGGTGTATGTGCCCATATTTGTATACTCTGGATATGCCTAGTCTTGGACGCTGATATCAATGAAATTGTTGTTGGCTCGATGCATATGACTATGGAACATGCAAATAGATGTTTGAGTCCAGTGTTACATTAATTTGCCGATCAAGGAAAGGCGATATAATGAGTCCCTTCTCTATTCTACCATTCTGCAAATGGCTTAATGTCCATGAAGAACTATTCTTGTTCACCTGGATTCTCTCGCTTCAACAATTCAATATCTCCGAGTATTATTCAGCGAACAAACCAGTTTCAAATACTCAGGCTTGCACATGAGTATTCCAAGCATTTATTTGAACAAGATACTGAAATCCTTTCATGCTCGATGAATTCTTTCCCTTTGGTTATCTTTTACTTATTCCATGTGTTGGAGATGATCTCCTCTCCTCCATGATGCGTAAGTAGCGTGTTTTTCTTCCCTTTAGATTTTTACCTTCTAACGTCATGCCCTTCGAAAGGTAATATTATATTATCTAATTAATTATATATTCTATTAAAATAGATTATAATATTTTATTTATTTATATTTTAATGTTATTATTTAATCATATTATAATTATGCATATATATATATATATATATATATATATATATAACAAAGTTCCCAAACTTGGACTTGGCAAGGCTAACCCGACTTGGGACTTGGGACTCGCAAAACAACTCGGCAAAACTTGGCAAAACTCGGCAAAGTGAAAAAACTCAAGAAATTTAGAGATTTTTAAGGATTTAAAACTCGTTTCATGCACCCTTTATTGAATAAAGCTTAAAGACACAATAACATCATCAAATAGAAGCTAATTTGATCACATACATAAATATACATCAATCACATAAGTATAAACGCAAATTGTAGTTGAAGGAAATAGCAAACATAGATATATAAAATTATAAATATTGTCAAATGTATATAAAACTCGTGGAATATGAAATCCATGACATCAAATGTTCCAAACATATATAAAAACAAAAACAAGTCTATGGCTTGGCCTCAACCTTAGCCTCAAAGGAGCCTACATCCCTCCTACAAAGGCATCTAAGGTAGGTCCCGGATGAATGAATAACCATAGTTTGTGCCTGTGAGACGTCACTCTAACCAACACCAGTTGTGCCTGTGCCTGTGCTTATGATCGTGCTCTATCCTCCTCTACCATGGCCATAGCCTCCGCCTCTATATCCGCTTGGTCAATCCACTCAAGGTTCTCATCGGTAAAGACAAGATCAGCAGACTCAGTGACCCACTCGGATTCTAGATCGACCTCCTCTACCGTGATCGGGCTAGAATCACTGTCCACAATCTGTCTCATTCTAAGACAAAAATTGTAATGAACAAATAATGGATCATTCAACCTCTCCACGAACAGTCTATTGCACCTTTTCGACTGAATGTGCTCGAGCATGCTCCGGTTGCACTCACACCCTGAAGCGCGCATGTCTGCCTCATTATGCGGATGACAATTCTTTGAAGGTTTGGGGTTTTAGGCCCAAACATTTGCCACCATCTATTTGAAATAAGCAAAAGAAAAAAAAAATAGTATCATTTCCAACTTTAAGACTAAATTATAAAATCAAATTATGCACTTAACATATAGTTTTACCTGGCTACAATTTTGTATGCGCTGCTTTGCATATTTGACTACAAAATAGCTCCCCTTGTCCATGTAATGACCCTGCTCAAATTTGATTGAAAACTTTTGATTTTTGGCCTTGGAAATTTTGTCAAACACTTCACATACAAGGGTCATATGACTGATATAACATTTCAGTTTGCTTTAATGACTCTTTTC
>MU223049.1:562936-584096 GCA_018584345.1 Thuja plicata | reverse complement strand
AGTAGAAAGTCTGAAGCAACTTCCTCAACTTTGCAATAATTCAAGTGATATTTCACACCCTCAAAATTGCGTACCAATTGAGAGTTTTCGTTCTCAATGGCCAATTGTGACTACTGCAGAAACCCTAAGCTCCACAATGCACATCCACAACAAACAACATCATCAACAACAAATCTGGATGATAGACAATGAGCCCTCAATGCCTATTTATTCTTTTTCCTCAATAGGTCTGCCTCCTTCTAGAACTTTCTCAAGTCACCTTCTAGAAGGAATGTTATAATATTTTATTATTTTAATATTGCACTTTATAATTATAAAATATAACCCAACACCTAAAGTGCAATATAACATTATAACATAAAATAAGGTTTCCAAAATTAGAAACATCCATGGTGATAATAGGAAAACCTTCATATGACCAAGAAATGAGCCAACCAAGCAACTGGGTAACTGCCTCACGGTCCTCTTATCAAGTCCCATTAGCCTACAAGGATCAGGAATAGGCTAATTCCTTTGAACTCCATTGCTCACGAAAAAGGGGACATTACAGTCCATTATCAAATGCTTCTATCCCGTGCAATGTAGTTATGATATTAGTATCACCTGTAGACATCCGCTCTACCACTGAATAGAGCCCAGTAAGAACTTCCTCATCTGCCTTGAAATCAGGGCGAAAATGGTATGTTGGATTGAGGAAATAAGCGACTGCATGGATGTGTTTGTGAAGTTTGAGGTGTCATCTCCTATCAATTATCACCCAAATGGGACGATACTTACTCTCATCTCCTTCATATACAGATATAATGGCCTCCTTGGCCATATCCATGTCCTCATATATGTAGCCCATAGCAGGCTTCTCCCCATCAGCAACTCGTAGGAGAACTACTAGGGGCCCAGTGACCTGCAAATATTGTGAAACAATAACAGTTAAGTGTGAATGAAAATAAGAAATATTGCAAAGTTGCAAACAAAATAAAAATATGCATATAAATTAAAAGTAAATACTAAAACATAATGTAGAATTTATAAAACAATTACCTGCACAATCTCTGCACAAGGGATCCAAAAGCCTACCTCATAAAAAATGCAATCTCCCACATCAATCCCTATAGTGGTTGTAGCATCGGTTGAGGAAGTCCACTCCTCACCAACAAACATGAGCCTCAAAGCTGCCTTTGACTACATCAAGGATTTTAATGTGATAAAATTTGAGGTGAATCTTGTGATACCAAGATAAGCAAACTCCTTCTACCCCGTATATTGCCTCATTATGCTAAGGACCAATGCATGATTGTAGATAAACTTGCAACTGTTTTTGGTCTTACCAACGCATATTTTGACCCATTCAAGCTTGCCAATATCCTCCAATATGAGGTCAAGGCAATGGGCCGGACATAGAGACCAAAAAATGCTCAGGTGTCTCTCAATCAAAAGTTTACCTGCAGCAACATAGCTTGTTGCATTGTCCATCACCACTTGAATTACATTTTCTTCCCCTACTTCATGTATGACTTCATCAATAGCCTCACATAAGAATGTGGCATTTTTGACATGTGAGGAAGCATCAATGGACTTAACAAACATGGTGGATCCTCAAAATAAAGCGAAATAATGATCAATCAATAAATCATAAATTACAAAATTCAAATATTAATCACTAAATCAAATTCAAATTATTAAATGCATCTAGGGAAGTAGAATGATCAATCACCTCTGCACGAAACAAGAAAATTTAAGAGTGTCCTATTCCTCCTATTGGTCCAACCATCTGTCATGATGGTGCAACCCTTTTTGCTCCAAAACACCTGTTGGTCCTCTAATTCAATTTTTATATCCTCAACCATTTCTAACAAAAGGGAGCCACTTAACTCGGTATCAGTAGGAGCTTTAAACCCTGCCCCACAAATCGTTAAGGCATCTATCATGCCTTGCCGGTAAGGAGACCAATCACAAATAGATTAAATAAGTATGTGTAATAAAATTATTAAAATTTATTAGACAAAGCAAAGTTTAAACTCTAAATTTTAAATTTAAAACAATCAAATAAAAAAGAATTACCTGGCTGCAACAAATGGAATGTTGCAAAAGCACCAAAACTTACAAATTGTTTTTTTTGCAGCATCATAGACTTCCCTATTCCAAGGCATGCTCTCAAGCGAAGGTTGTGAACCAGGAGTAGTGCATGGCATAAAATAATTGTCCAACCTAGATTTATAAACTCTAGGACCAAAGCTAATAGTGCCACTAGAAACAACAAAACTAGAAGCACTAGCACTAGCAGAAGAACTAGGACGAAACGGAGCCATGGAAGAACCCTCTCCAACACAACCTACGGATAGGGCTGAACATGAACCAATACTCGCTAACTGCTCCCTTTGCCTCTTCTTTGTTTCCTTTACTTGTTCAAATGTTTCTAGTGCCACATAGCATGCACAAACAGCCTCGGGAGGTGCTTCTTTACACGGTTCAATATCACGGCCATGTACCCAACAATATGGTATTTAAATCTATTGATGCTGCTATGATTAATTTCTTTACAATATTTACATTTCACTTGTCCTTTTGTTCTACAAGGAAATTCTTCGGTATATTTCCAAGCCTCATCCTTTTGACCTGCTTTCTTAGCCTTAGGTCTAAGTGGATTAAACACTGGGGAAAAATATGGTTTTCAAAACGTCAAAGTTGTTGCAATAAGACAATTTTACAAAAAAATTACCATTTGTGCATTCTGTTTTATAAACTAGTACAAAAAAATAGGGTTTGTCCAAAAAATATGTAGGGTTTTTAAAACTTTTCAATTCTTGAGTCTTGATTCTTTTCCTTTCAAGTTCAAAAGAAAAAATCAGCAAACCCTACATATTTTTAGAAAAAATTGTAAATATGTATTCACAAATTTTTCTAAAAAAATGTAGGGTTTGCTATTATTCTTTCATTGAAGTTTGAACTTTTGATTTGAAAGGAAAAGATTCAACTTCAAGAATTGGAAAGTTTTAAATAAAAAATAATGAAAATTGTTAAGATAATTTTTTAAAAAAAGTCCATAACTTTTCACTCTTACCTCTTACAACAAATTTGAAATCAGATGAGAGCTCTTTGCAATTGCTGGTATGGACTCTTTGATGCTTCAAATGCAAGTATTACACTGTCCCAATGTGATTTGTTGAATATTCTTAGCTCTTCCTCCCAGCTCGTTGCACTTCTATGGACTCTTATTTTTCTTTTAAGCTCACTTCTCTTTTCATGCCAATACAATCAAACGAAGTCCCTTATAAGGTTGTAATGAACAAATACAAAAAAAAAACATAAGTTAAAACAACCAATATTTTATGGGTTTTTTTTCGCAAATAACTTAAACATTGTTGGCGGAAGCCCCATCATCGAGACTCGGCGAGTCACCTTCAAACTCGCCACTCAGCGAGTCATGGCGACTCCACACCCAAACCTGGCCTAGTTCAAGTTCGGCCCCTAGGACCCGCCCAAAGTTCACCTGGCTCGGGACTCGCTGAGTTTGGGTGAGTCCGTGCAGGTTTGGGAGCTCTGATATAAAGTTTATATTTATAATTTAATTTTATAAACAAAATCAAATCAAATTATGTATATTTTTATCATTATAATTATAACTATATTTTATTGTTTAATCATTTATTTTATTTAATCTTATATTTTTAACTCTATTATTATTAAACTCCATCTCGGAAAATGGGACATTACAAAGCATTCATCAATTCAAAGGGCATTACCAAAAACTCGAAATGCCCAAAATGTCACCTAAGAACAATCTTCTAGATCGTCTTTCTTCATTCGAATCTAATGATACCCTGACCTTAAATCTATCTTAGAAAACTATCGAGCCCCATGCAATACATCAATTAAATCATCTATCCTAGGAATTGGATACATGTTCTTGATTGTATTTTTGTTCAAGGCCCTGTAATCAATACACATATAAATCGTTCAATCATTCTTTACCAACACCTCATGTATCACTTCCTCAATAGCTTCACATAAGTATGTGGCATGTTTGACATGTGAGGAAGCATCAATGGACTTAAGAAACATGGTGGATCCTAAAAATAAAGAAAAATAATGATCATCAATAAATCATAAATTACAAAATTCAAATATTAATCACTAAATTAAATTCAAATTATTCAATGCATCTAGGGAAGTAGAATGATCAATCACCTTCGCACGAAACAAGAAGATTTAAGAGTGTCTTGTTCCTCCTATTGGTCCAACCATCTGTCATTATGGTGCAACCCTTTTTGCTCCAAAACACTCGTTGGTCCTCTAATTCAACTTTTATATCTTCAACCATTTCTAACAAAAGGGAGCCACTTAACTCGGTATCAATAGGGGCTTTAAACCTTGCCCCACAAATGGTTAAGGCATCTATCATGCCTTGCCAGTAAGGAGACCAATCACAAATAGATTAAATAAGTATGTGTAATAAAATTATTAAAATTTATTAGACAAAGCAAAGTTCAAACTCTAAATTTTAAATTTAAAACAATCAAATAAAAAAGAATTCATGGCTACAACAAATGGAATGTTGCAAAAGTACCAAAACTTACAAATTGCTTTTTTTGCAGCATCATGGACTTCCCTGTTCCAACGCATGCGCTCAGGCGAAGCTTCTGAACCAGGAGTAGTGCATGGCATTGAAGAATTGTCCAACCTAGATTTCTAAAGTCTAGGACCAATGCTAATAGTGCCACTAGAAACAACAAAAGTAGAAGCACTAGCACTAGCAGAAGAACTAGGACAAAACGGAGCCATGGAAGAACCCTCTCCAACACAACCTACGGATAGAGCTGAACAAGAACCAATACTTGCTAACTCCTCCCTTTGCCTATTCTTTGGTTCCTTTACTTGTTCAAATGTTTCTAGTGCCACATAGCATGAACAAACAGCCTCGAGAGGTCCTTCTTTACACTGCTCAATATCATGGCCATGTATCCCAACAATATGGTATTTAAATCTATTGATGCCACCATGATTAATTTCTTTACAATATTTACATTTCACTTATCCTTTTGTTCTACAAGGAAATTCTTTGGTATATTTCCAAGCCTCATCTGTTTGACCTGCTTTCTTAGCCTTAGGTCTAGGTAGAGTAAACATTGGGGAAAAATATGGTTTTCAAAACGTCAAGGTTGCTGCAATAAGACAATTTTACAAAAGAATTATCATTTGTGCATTTTGTTTTATAAACTAATACAAAAAAATAGGGTTTGTCCAAAAAAAATGTAGGGTTTTTAAAACTTTTCAATTCTTGAGTCTTGATTCTTTTCCTATCAAATTCAAAGTCAAACTTCAAAGTTCAAAAGAAAAATCAGCAAACGCTACATTTTTTTTAGGAAAAATTGTAAATACATATTTACATTTTTTTCTACAAACAATGCAGGGTTTGCTATTATTCTTTCATTCAAGTTTGAAATTTGGATTTCAAAGGAAAAGATTCAACTTCAAGAATTGGAAAGTTTTAAATAAAAACAATGAAAATTGTTGTTTAGAAAATACAAAAAAAAAATCCATAACTTTTCACTCTTACCTCGTACAACAAATTTGAAATGAGATGAGAGCTCTTTGCAATTGCCCGTATGGACTCTTTGATGCTCCAAATGCAAGTATTACACTGTCCCAATGTGATTTGTTGAAGATTTTTAGTTGTTCCTCCCTGTTGGTTGCATTTTTATGGACTCTTGTTTTTCTTTTAATCTTACACTTCTCTTTTCTTGCCAATATAATGAAATGAAGTCCCTTTTAGGGTTGCAATGAACAAATAGAAGAAAAAACATAAGTTAAAACACCCAATTTTTTATATTTTCCTTTTTGCAAATAACTTAAACTCTGTCGGTCGAGCCCCGTCATCAGGACTTGACGAGACATCTTGAAACTCGCCACTCAGCGAGTCACAGCGAGTCCAAACCCAGACTCGGCCTAGTCCGAGTCCGGACCCCTAGGGCTCGCCCAAGTTCACCTGGCTCGAGACTCGCTCAGTTTGGGTGAATCCATGCGAGTCTTGGAGCTCTGATATATATTAAAGTTTATATTTATTATTTACTTTTATCAACAAAATCAAATCAAATTATGTATTTATTTTTTTTGATCGGTAATAGGTCGAGGCCCTATATATTATATATAATAAAATGAGTACAAAGAGGGGCCTCCGTTCAAACGGGCACTGGTAGGAAAGAACGGAGAAGAAAACCTCTAGTCTAGCCCGGGACATAAGTCCTGTTCGTTTTAAAAATTTACAAATTAAACGGGGCATACACCAATTTCTAGGATTTAATTAAGGATGATTCCTTTCCATAGGATCTTTGTTTATTGAAATTTAATTACATTTGCCAGGAATTTTGGGGTCTTTTAGAAAGGCATACCTTCCTTACAAATAATTTTAATTACAAATTCTCATTTTGAATTTTAAATAAAGGAAGATCTGGCTTTGTTTGACCCTTTCATTGCATCTTAGCAACATTGATCATTCCACCATTGGTTACGAATTCCCACTTAGAACAACCCACACAGTATCAAAAGCTGCACACGATTCTTCTAGGCAAAGATCATTGTTAGTAGTCCTTTAAATATTCCATTCATATAGAGAAAAAAAAAAACAAGAAAATTGTATAATTACCTTTTCGTGTATTTGTTAGATTATTGATTAGTCCAAATATCTAACACTTAATTCTATTATTTGTCTTTGTCTATATTGCTCATCTATTATTGGATACTTATTTATATGTTTAAAGAACATGTATCCTATTTTATGGTTAGAATATATTTAACTGCTTTGCTAGGGACCTTTCTATTTATATTTTGGCTTTCTTTTATAATTTCCAAAATTGTCATTATAGAGAGAGGTATATGCTGTGGAAATCTTGACAGTCTCAGTTACCGGACTTATCACTCATTCTTTGTTTATACAATTGTCTTCTTGATCTCTATGATTTTTCATATTATTAAATCCTTCTTTACCTATTCCTTCCTCTGTATAAGAGCTTAGGACTCCTATTAAATTCATATAATCTTGTATATCTTCTATATCCTTGTTTAGGCCATTTTGTTTGTTCTGGGGAGATTTCCTGGCTGGTTCTGAATGGATTAGATCATTACACCCTTCTGAACTTTGTTGAATATATCTTTCTGAATCTTGTTCTTCGTTATCATTGAATAAATTATAGGCTTGATCCTCTGTTGTGCTCTTGTCAATATAAGGAACTGAATAGTTCATCTTCTTGTTATCCCATGAGTATTGGTGGTTAACACATGTCACTCCTTGATTATCTATTTCATCTGTATTCCTCTCTTCAGGAATAGCCTCATTTACTTTCTGTGTTTCCATAGTCTCTTGAGCCAGTTTTTGCAAAATCCCAGAAGTTTCCTTAGTTTTTCGCATTTGTAATTTTTCCTCCAGATGGTCCTTATGAGCTTCTTCCCAAAGGGTGAGCTGATCTCCTATGTCATTGTGAATCAAGAGGAAATCATTGATTAGTTGCCCATAGTTTTTCAGGTTTTCTTTAATATCATTAAGGAAGAGGTTTTGATTTATACAATGCTCACATTGTTGACGTTTTCTTACTTCTTCCTCAAAATTATTACTCAAATTCATGAGACTATTTTCCATAATATTCTCTGAGATTCCTATCTGTCTATTGTCCTCTATTTCTTTTTCTTCTCTGCTCTTAAATGACTGTTCTTTAAAAAAAAATTATTTACTGGCTGTAGTTTTTCTTCTTCTGTTATTTCTCCTTCTTCTCTGTCTGCTCCTTTGCTACAAATAATACTTGAAATCTGATGTTGAATGGTCTTTAAATGTTCTGAATCTTCTGTATTGTTCAATTTTGCTTTTATATTCTTTACTTTTTCTATTCTTATTAAATTAGGAAACATTTGTTCCAATCTTGTATATCTATGTCTTGATGTATAATTTGTTTTTATTGTACCCTTACACTGATTCTTATTTATTATAGATATGTTTTTAATGTGACCTTCAAATTTTGTGTATTGCAGATCATAGAATGATCTGTTTGTTATGATTTTAATTTTGTCTCCGGACATAAATTCAGTTTCAGAATTTTGTGAAGATCAATTGCAGATATCGATTGTTGATGCCAGCATTGGGGACGTGGCTTATAAGGCAGAAATCATCCATATTAGAGGCTGTCATACCAAAAATACATCAGCCGCAGCTTCCTTTGGTTCTCACGTGGGTTTCCAAGGAGTGGCGTTTAGCTGTGAGGAGTCATTGATCATCATTTGGGCTCCCTAATACATCCGGCGTATGAGTTAGGAGATATTAATGCTTGTGTGGATTCATTACAATGAATGCTGAGGGGAAAAGAAATGACAACCACGCTGGTTACCAGGTTTTGTCATAACATTTGTTAAATAGTTAAGTGACAATTGCGCAAATATCTTACATTGTAAATTGCTTGAATCATACAAGATGGAATAAGTTGCACACCAAATGCTCGATGTAATGTTCACATATATACTACTCTTAATTAGCATATTAGTTCTCATGGCAAGTATTTGTGAAAAATGTCCATTCGCTGTAGGTGCACATTTTACATGTAGAAATTATATGTACGCATTCAAAAAGACAAAAAAGATTGCATTTGCATTTTAGTTCTTTGCCTAGATATCTTAGTAATCATTTGCAAGCATTTAAACTTCATTTGAAACCATTCCAAGCAAGCAAAAACAATCTGAAAAGAAAAGATAGCAAGATAGAGGTTTCATAATAACTGTTTGACAATATTCCTTAAGTCTGAAATCAACAAGTAAGATCACATTTTAGCAAGGGTGAAGTTAGAACCTGTTGGGGTTCTTACACATTTCATGCTTCTTTCGATGTAATCTTCTTATATTCAGTGGGTCAGGCTCTATATTGTGAGACTTGGTACATGTCTTGAGTTGAGAATAGAATGTACCAATCTACCATTTCTGAGTGTCCAATTGATGCTCATGAAGTTGTCACCTTGATTTTGATCTTCATCCTATTGCAGTCCTCGGCAATTCTTCATCGATAGATTCTACAATGGTGCTTTGACATTCTTGGTGCAAAATTGGCTCTATTTCTTCCCAATGGGAGGATCGTTAATCGACATCATTGGATCATCTTCAACATTCAGGATATTCTACATTGAGGGGGCCTCACTTGACTTCTCCACTATCTCTTATGGGAGGACTTTTTCCTCACATTGGGTTTTGTCTCTCCTTTTTCTTTGAAAGTATTTTCTATTTTCAACTCTTTTTTGCGGAGGAGTTTTGTCCCATTGAGTTTTCTCCATTTGTGAGAGACTGCATTGCATTTGTACATGGGTACCTAACATGGCCTAGTAGTTGAGACCCATCTTCCATTGTGTGTATACATTCTCCCTAAGTTGCACATAAGAGGGAGCGTTGGTGTGTTTAAGTTTACTACCTAGTATGTTATTCTCCTAGGTCCTAGACACGCGTTACTTAAGTTAATTAGGGACCACATAGGAATATTCCCACTTTAGGTGTTGTTATTACATTATCACTTTTCCACCTTAAGCGGGACTTCCAATTTTGGAGAGCTTATTACTTTATCACTTTTCCACCTTTAGTGGATATGTTGCACAAACACCTCTCCACCTTGGAGGGCGATCCATCTTTAGTGGACGTGTAACACAAACACCTTTCCACCTTGGAGGTGATCCACCTTTAGTGGACATGTGACATGGGAGATAAGTTGTAACTTTATGTATCATGTCATAAGAATAAGACACTTGTCATAATCTTATGCATTCCTATGTCTCGCTTTGGTCTATTTAACCAAAGGGTCTCCATTGTAATAATCAATTCATTCAATTCAATTATTTCAAACTATTCTATTGCATTCTTGGCAAGAATATAGTTTATTCTTGTCATATTGATTCTTTCTTGTTATTGTGCTTTCCATTAGCCCTCTACATCTTGGGTGGCTATCTCCATAGACAAATCTTACAAAAATCACTAGACTACATCAACTATCGAGATATTGATACCCACTACTACCACCGACACATCAAAAAATAGTAACCCTACAAGTTGGTTGTGTCGATGCCTGAAACTTACTAAGAATAGTAAGTATTGGAGAACTCACCCAAAATCACTCCAAAAAAGAGCATTGTGAACATCATAACTATCGCAGCTCAAAAAAACAATTGATACTACCATCCTGTTGGATAAAGTGTCTCCCAAATTTCCCTAACTATAACGGATTAGCCTACGGGAAGCCACTAGATCGGCTAATTATCCACCATACTGAACTGGTTAGGAAGGGGACATTACAAATGGTACTTTCCATGTGTCAATCCAACATTCTAGGAGTACTCCACACTTCTTGGGAGAGTGCCAACTTTCATATAGACTCTATTGGTTTATATACTAGACAATGCCAATAGGTCTATAAACAAAACATATCTTGGGAAGCATAATCAAAGCATATCATGAGAGAGTGCCAACTTTCATATGGAGGCATGATCATTATTTTTAATAGTTCTATATTTGTCACTTATTCAAAATAATATGGTTTCCTTGTTCCTTTCCTATTCTATAAGCAAAAAAGAAATTTTACTGCAATCAAGCAAAAAACTGGATACCTACATTTCAAACTTGAGCAATACCTACATTTCAAACTTGAGCAAAGCATGGAATCTCGCTGGACACATTAATACTCTACTAAAAACATACAATTGAAGTATCATTTCACAATATTTCTACCAGTAAACTCATAAGCCAAATAAGGACCTCTTGCTGTCATAGAAAATGCATGCATCTAGCTAAACAATAGCAATAATGATCATTGTTAATATTGAACCATCGTAATATCAAAGAGAAACATGATCAACTTCAAAGAACAAAAGAGCGATTTACAAAACCACAATAATTTTTTCTATGCTCAGGATGTCTTATATTTTTTACTTGTGTATGCTAGTAAATGCATAGGGAATTAAGGACGCAAACCAGTAATACTCTTTGCATACTTTCTCTCCTCTTTCCCTGCATTTCATTGACCCTGTGTACAATTACATTCCAGTATATCATCTCAAACACAAGAAAAAAAATTAAAGGACCTTCAATAAAACTTTGTTTCACCTGCCCTTCATTCCCTTCAGCAATTGATCTGCTTGAGAAAATGCATTGGCATATGCAAATGCCCATGTTGCTAATAGATCTAGGAGCCATTCTTGATGCCATGATGACTGCAGAAATCATAACTTGCAGTTAAAAAGTTGTCAATAAGCATGGAAACTACAAACACACATATATACTAAAATAATCGTATAAGAAATACTAGGCACATAACCAAAGATTACGTTAAAGATCACATTTTCCTCTAAAAGAACCATTAAGATTTACATCGGCATTCATAACGAAACAGTGAAGAATAATGTTATGTATTTCCTTCCTAATAAGTAAACTTCTGCTAATTCTACACCTTTTCCTCAAATAGGGCATTGTATTATGCATGGATTTTTTATTATGACAATTAAAAATGTATTACAAATGCAAGAATTCCTAATGCCTAACCATTAATTGCAATCAGAATACCAAAGATGAATACAATTAAAATACACCGAGGAAGTAACCGTTTGGTTAATAAATCAATGTATTGTCACCCTTAAGGCCATTAATGACTGACAGAACTGAAATCAAGAAAAACTAATGGTAATTGTGTAAAACTGGGAATCAGCATTATGAATCTTCCTGCGTGGAACTTGTTTAGTTATTAAACCTATAACATGGATAGACAAGATATGTACTTTTAGTATTTGAGTCCACATCATTGGTCCATAATTAGGATAGATGTTCCAATCTCAATTCACCAATACAATTAATAACATGCCATATTTCTTGTATAACTGAAATATGTTTCTGTATCTCCGAGTAGTGAAAACAGATTTTCCATCAAATTTTGAAGCCATAAAATGAAATTAGGCAAGTAGATAATTGAAACAACAAAATAGAAGAGATAATGAGCACAATAATTTACCCCTGAGAAGACCAATGTAGGAAAAAATCATAAGAATGTCATTTACACCTCCTTGTGTCTGCTATCATCATGCAAGATTAATAAGCCAATTTTGGGTTTCCACAACAGAGCATCCAAGAAAAATGTAATAATACATGACCCAAAGGGACTTCATTCTTAACCCTCATTTCATTATCTTCTGGCAAAGTACAATCAATATCCATTTTAGTTTGATCTTGCAGTAAATTAGAATTCACATTAGAAGTCTTTGTTTTCATCCCAACTGCATCCCTTGATGGCTCAAAATGAGTCGGCTTCCAGGTATTAACATTCACAGACATGTTCAAGATTCTCTTGGAAGCACTTGGTGTTTCCTTTCTTGGCGCTTCCTTTACTCCTCTAGATAAATTGTAAGCAGAAGCCCATTCCCTTCTTCGCCCAGCTCTTGAAATATTTATGCCTGAGCAATTACAGCTGCAATTTTTTTATGCATTGATGAATGTCCGTAAATGATTCCAAAGTTTTGGTTTAAGCGCTGGTCGGGAATACAATGGCAGAGACATATGTATAGCTCACACAATAATCATTATGTGCAGAATCTACTTGTTTGAAGGTAAAGCAGTGATAACTCGCGCATCTCTCGGTGGCTTTATCGCTGACATAGAGAACAATATGTGTTGTCATCTTTATAGCGTTGCAAAGCTCCCATTTTACACACAACAGCATGGACAAAGCAACAGGTGTGAGATTTTGTTTTTTTTACCTCCTAATTGTATTTGTTGTACTCAACAAATATTATCTATATCAAAAATGCATTGATATTACTGCTATTGTTGACTCATCATATTGCCACCAGATTCTTATAACTTCAGTCCTTGCAAATTTTACTAGTGTTGCGTGCCTTTGCTCTGGACAATTAACACTTAATCGCCCATCACAAATACAGTGCCTCTATGTCATAGTTGGCCCAATGTCTGAAGATATATAAACACCACAAAACCTGATAAGTCTTTGAAGTCACTCAAGCAATACCTCTTGAGCTTTTGAATAATTTCAACCATAGTAGCATAAATCGTTTTGGGAAAAAACCGGCAAACCAAACGAGTAGGATTTTTTGAAAAAATCAGATTTACAAAAAAATGTAACAACGTCAAGAAAAACAGTAAAAAATTACTTCTGTAAAAAATTTAAGTGCATTTCCCCATCATAGATATATTGAGAGCAAATCAAATATAGAGTTACACCAGTAGATTGTAGAGAATAGATTTTCATAATTAACTGGTAACAAATCACTAGTAAGGTGCATTATGCTGGGTGACATCTTGGTGATATGTATGTACTTCAGCAATTCATCATTGGTATGCATCAATTATATAAACAGCATTAAAGACAGATAAAATATTAAAATATAAACAGCGTTACTTAATATGTGGAACTTCACAGCCTCAAAGATACAAATAGAAACAAACCAATAATGATAAAGGAAAGCATTGCAGATGTGAGAAATGAAAGTGAACGTCTCAAACTTGAACAGGAGGTTTTGCAGAGGAGAAAACTCGTATACACACAAGAAGGATATTTGTATATATTAATTAAAAATTATTGTCACTTGATTATGCGAGTAAGGGAAACGTAAGTATTGTATCATTGCTAGCCATATCCCTATCTTACCATTGAAAATGATGTCAAAGGTGAAGTCTACGGGTTGTTATTCAGTAAATAAGTAGCGGCTAAGCATGAAAGAGAAGTGACTTGATTGTTTACGTGAGTCAAGCAAACACAAAAGTCTACATACCTCCGTCGGCAAACGCTGCTCACTCCCACAACACCTCCGTCGGTAAACGCACTGTTAACCTTGCTTCGTCTGCAGACGAGTCGCACGGCATATAAATAGAAAAACAAAGTTTATTTTGGCGCCGTTTAGGGTTTTCCCGGCAAAACAAATTGGTCACCAACTAATCACATTTTTTTGTGCAGGGATTAATCACGATTTTACCGATTTATCTACAAAAAGTTGCCAAAAAATCTTTGACCAGCCATTGACCATTAAATCACGATTTTATCCAGGAAAAAATCGGTAAATCGGTTGTTGGCCTGACTCACGATTAATCGTGATTAATCGCGATTCAATGCCGATTAATGCTACTACGATTTCAACAGTGAATTAATGTTATTCTTCATAATTGCTTTTACACATTGGCCATTTGTAAAAAGGAAAGATATCATCACAAAAAATTGTTCCTCTCAAATTTCAAACCTTACATTGGCCATTTGTAAAGAGGACAAAATCAAATTTTCTGGGTTTCACCTTTCCAGCAGAGCCCCTCTTACGATTTTCTGCCCTTTTGAATTTGTTCACACTCATCAGTTTGCTCAAAGTCACTTGACATTATTACATACAAATCTGGTTTTTCAGAAACATCAAAAAGAAAAGCTTCTAAATCTGTCAGGCGACTAACTGTTATACCGCCATCCTTGTTAAAATTACAGGCCAACATATCAATCCTGTCATCCACGCTATTGTCTGATTCCTTAGTGGCAATAGTGCTACAGGCTATAACTTCATCGATATTTCTTATTTCATCATGATCAATGTTTAAATCTGCATACTTTTTTTTTACAGGCTGGTCACAAGTTGACGCTCCCAACTAGTAGCTACATCATCTGATGAAATTTCATATTTTTACTGTGCTTGATGGACGACCATATTTATTTCAAAACCTCCACATTGGCATGCATAGGAAGGGAACACATCAGCAATTAAAGTTAGGGCGTGATTATCTTTTTTGGAGACACATTTGAGAGTTTTATCGATTACAAATGTTGTGCCGATAGTATTTCTGGAACACTTTGGAACTTCAAAGAAATAATTTTATCATTTTATGATTCCATCATTCCTCATCGGAGAAACATAAGCACTCGGAGGGAATTTTTATTTTGTTGTCGATGATATATATCTTGTCGATGAGCGCCTTTCTCTTTAAAAGATTTACCCCCCTTTGTTGTATGGGCCCCCCTTAATGTCTTTTTTATTGCAAAATGTAGAATCACTTCATTATAATGAGATGTATATTTTATTTTTAAAAAAAAAAATGATTTAAACCCCATTCTCGTCTCCAAAGAAATATCTTTCTTCAATAATCATTTTATAAAATAGAGTATGCCCCTACCTGGAGGATATAATAAACTTATATCTTTTTCTTCTGCATTAAATTTTAGCACTTTTAGGACCTCACTAAACTGAATAAATTTGCATCTGAAATCTTCTTGGAAAGATGATCAAACCTCCCCACAAAATCCTGACAATGGACAAGCTCGTAGACTTCTTACCAAAGAGTACAATGCAACAAAGAACTCTGAGAAATTCAATCTAGGAATGCAAGTTATTCACCATCAAAGAGAGCCTCCAACTATTTTCTGAAAACTTGACTGATAAGACTTTTGCAAACTGCTTTTGCTTTTGGTTTTGAAAACATGTCAAAATGATTGAGGAAGTTCAGCGATCTAGCACAGGAATGCATTTCCATATAGAGAATTAGGGGGACCAATTCACTTGATGTGATATCCATCCAATTGAAAAAAAATCAAAATAGGCCTTAGAAAAATACTGACATTGTGCGCATAACAAATATGCATTAACTGCATCTTGATTTAGCCAAGGAAAAATACCAAATGAACTCATGAGGCTTTGAGGATTTGCGTACGGATTCTTTGTAGTACATACAAATGTAGGAGATGATTGGTTTGGTTTGAACAAGATTTTTGGCATGAAATATCAATGTACAAAAAAGGCCACTTTGATAAAAATATACAACTCTCAGATAACAAATTGAAGAAATTCTTTTTGGTTTGAACCTTTCAAAAATATCAAATGGTGAGATAAGACTATGAAAATGGGCCAGGATGTATAATGTCATATGGACTATGTGGGGGAGGGGTTGGCTTGGCAAGGGAGACCATAGGTTTTGTAATATTTAGTTTTCAAAATGGCGATTTGAAATAGTTGTGATATGTAATCTGTGAACTTTATTACACACCCTACAATTCGCCACTTGATAGATGTATCAAAACCTGACTTGGAGGGCCAAAATGTGAATGTAAATACATCTTTATGAGAGGTAAGGTCTAGCGAATAGTGAATTTTCTTATTTATCATCGGATTCAGGAGGGCATTTTTGGGTTTACCTATATGGAACTCTATTGCAAAATTTTAGGGTACCAACAAATACATCAACATAGTTTACATCTTCCTCTTCCCAACTCTAGTAAAAACTAGGGGAGAGGTAGAGGTTCTAGTCTGAAATATCCCAAATGGATATTTGCTCTGCTGCTGTTATAATTTTTAATTATATAAACTATATTATTCTATAAATTAATTATTTTGTGGTCTTGGAGAGATACACAGAAGTTGCAGAATATGATTGTTTTCTTTTTGTGTTTTTCAAAATATATGCAATACAGTGAATAAACAACAGTAACTAGAAAATAGACAACAATAAGAATCATACGCAGCAATATATTGCAATCTGGAAATGATTCAAAAACCGTACCAGCAGAGTCTGATTTATTTCAGAAAAGTTCCTATATAGATGCACTCCAAATAAGGTTGACGCCAACTGAAGATGTGAACCAGCTACAGCCAAACCAAGATCAAATGATAGAGACCAATCTGCTGAAAATAAACAACTCCAGAATTCCTCACGTGAGCTGCTGCAGGAAAACGCCAAGTTGAACCAAGGTGGCCGCCTTTGCTGAAAATCCACTGCCAATAAAGTGTGAATGAAATAGTAGAAATCGTTCCTCTGCCTTGATCAAACTGTATGCATAAGAACCTTCGAACCTGACCTTGTTGGGGGCTACATCCCAACAAAGCTGCTCTCAGCACTAGGGTTTGCGTCCTAGGTGAGGAATGCTCTTCCAGAGAAATGACATCCAAAATAAGCTTCGAAATTGATACAAAGATACCATTCCATAGGTTCTCATCACCTTAAATCCCTTTTCCATTGCAAGTCGAACCCTAATAGAGAATTGAGAGTGCTATTTATAAATAAGTGATATTTTCTTAATTATGGTGTCCATACTATAGAGAAAATATCACTTTATTAATATTAAATAGCTCCGTACACCAAAAAGACTCTGGAAGGTGACAATCATATAGCAAATTGCGAGACCTTTCTGACGAGCTATAGCACATAGGCATCTGAAGTCAAAAAACCCCTTATTTCTCCAAAATGGCTATACACATAGCCTTATTTAAATAATTAAAACGCTAACTTAAGAAAATATTTAAATATATTAAAATATATCCCAAATAGCCAAGGAATACCCGAGACACCCCAAAATGCTGAAGCTGAATATGTCACCTGCCTGTGACTGATGCCAAACAACTTGGGATAATAGGCAGTCTCATCCCTAAACTCTAGGGATGCTCCTAGAAACTAGGAAACACACCCAAATCTCCTGAAACTGAAACTAAAGGAAGATCTTGTAGAACCTCAAATCTGGAAGCTAACACCTCCTCCTAAGAAGTAGGAATCTCCCTCCTAAAAAGTAGGAACTGCCTCCTAAAATCAAGGAACTGCCCCCAATTGGTCTGCTATTGCCCGAGATACCAAATCCGAACACTGAATAACCTGAGTGAGTCTCTAACCACCATTGTCAGCCTACGAGACCCCATAATAGGCTAACTCTCAATCTCTACTAGACAGAGCTAAAGAGGGGACATGACAGTCCCTTTTTGCCTCTGATAGCCCAAACCAACCAAATAAACATGAGTCTGACCATGTCACCTGTCTGTGACTGATGCCGAACGAGATGGGTCAACTGGCAGTCCCATCCCTAAAATCTAGGGATGCTCCTAGAAGTTAGGAAACCAATCCTGTCGCACTGAAACTGACACCGACTGAAGGGTCATGAATAATCTCATGAGTGGCAACTGTCACAAACTCCTAGAATTTAGGGATATCCCCCTAAAATCTAGGAATTGCTCCAAACTGGCTCCAAACTGCCTGTAAAGCCAAAATCTGGTCACTGTATGCACTGAATGAGTCCCTATCCATCTTTGCTAGCCTATGAGACTCCAATGATAGGCCAACTCCTCCGACTTTGATGTCCACTCTAGAATGGGGACATGATAGTCCTAGGACTCCACTGTGGTTGTGGCTCCTCACTTAGCACGACTAGATGTGTCTCGACCTCCATCCTATTAAAAATGGTGTTAAATCTTATTCATTAGACTCTAAAGCAATTTAGAGTACTTACGAAATGTCATTATTGAGTTTCTACAAACCTTGATGCAACAAAAAGGAGATAAAATTGTGTTCCACTGCCTCTCAGCGACAGGGGGGCGAGGGGATATCGAGGACAGGGCAAACTCAATAAAGTGGGTATAAAAACATCAACTTGATTCAACGCGATTTCTTGATCAATTTATTCTTTTGCTTTTAAATTTGAAAGAAGGGGTTTGGGGGCAACAGCCCCCAGTTGGGTCAAGGGGCAATGCCCCTTGCAGGGTCTGGGGCGTTTAAACTCCCTTGGAAAGTCACTTCAAATGTGCTTCAAATCCGCTTCAAATCGACTAAAATGCTTGCAAATGACCTTGCATAAGCTTGGGAGAGTGTTTTGTGGCTTGAGAAGTAAACAAGAACTCAAAAAAAACAAATGAAACTTTAAGTTTGAAGTCAAAATCCTTATATGTTGCTGCGGCCGAGTATTTGACTCAAACTCGCCAAGTTTTTCAGATGTTTTTAGCGGAATTTTTGCAACTTTTCTATGAGTTTTTTTGGCGAGAAAAACTCCTAAAAACTCATTGAGCAGAAAAACTCACAAGATTTTCTCTACTCAATGAGTTTTTTACGAATTTTTCATCTATGATATAGACAAAAACGAACTTGACACTGAATGAAGGGATCTTTGGCCATACACACTCACGTGTAACACAAACTATAGTGTGTTCACACCATTGTGCCAATGCAATCAACCATAAACTTCCCAAAATGTTTTCTTTGAGTTTTTAAATGCTTCAACCTACACACAAAGGAAGATAGGAAAAATGTTGGGGTTGTTTAAGGGCTTCTAATGTCCCCATTTTGAGCAAGCATTGGAGTTAGTGGATTTAGCCTATCATTGGGTCCTTGTAGGCAAATATTGGTAATTAGAGGACCCACTTGTGGGTTGTGGCCCCGTTTTGAGAGACTTACTATTTATAGTAAGTCAACAGTTGGTTCCCCAGAGCTCAAATGATTTAGAGGAGTTATATGATGCTCTAAGCTTATATTTCTAGCTTCCGGTTTGGGCTCCAAGATTCTTGGAGGGAGAGTCTATTTTTAGTAAGTCACCCCGTCAGGCTCATTCATCATATTTCATCATCAGGATCACTCGTGTGCTGTCAGATTTTGATTCCGATGCTTCCTCAGTTGTTTTCGCAAATTATGATTACTATTTAATTAAATCGGCTAAGGTTGTTATTTTTATTGGGATTGTATTTTGGGCATCTTAGTCTTATAGCTCGTTGAAACCGGGTTGAGAAGTTTTAAATCCAGAGCTCATAAAACAGGGACCCTATGTGTCAGAATATTGTTATTTTAATGAAAGGGTTGTTTTTCATCATTAAAGTGGAAAGAAATATAATAGTTTATTATATTTCAAATGCGCACATAAAGCATAGTCTTTATGTAAGTGAAAAGTGTCTTGGAGAAGATAGGGTTCGATTTGTTATGAAGACATTATAAAGGCTTCTTGGATGAAATCGAATTCATTCATTAATTATGCTATTCATTCATTCATGATTAAATATGGTTCGAGTTTGGGAGAAGTTCAAGGGTTTGAGTATTTGTATGCTGAAAGAATTGTGAATTCTTTACAGTAATCAGCACCTTGAGTTGGTGAAACATTCCAGCAAATTGTGCATCATCTTCGGCTACATTCAGTGGTTGAGAGTGTGATTAATGAGTGAATTTGTATTGCGTCAGGGTTTGATATCAACTCATTGTTGGGCATGGACAGTTATTATTGGCAGTCATCCTCTCTTCTTCAGCCGCGACCAGTCAACTTAGCAGCTGCTATAACTTGTTGGGGCTGCGGCCAGTTAGTATGAAAGCATGGAGAGCATTTGCAGGTTTTTATTTTGATTTAATGATTTCTTTCACGAATGTAATTGTTACATATTGCAAAGACTTTTCAATTAGAGTGCAAAGGTGAATTATAGATTTCGAATGGAATGTGTATAGCTATTTCAATTTAGTTGTTGTTGATACATTTCAATTGTTTGGAAAACACAAGAAACTATATATGTATTGCTGAAAAAATTAAAAGAAATCAGAATTCTAGACTTTAAGAATTTCTTGCAGTCAAATTGAGGATTAGAGCCAGGCAGGCTCTTTACAGGGCTTGCATCAATAAAACACCTCTTTTGGTCTTCCAACCTCCACGAACAGCTAGATTGGATTGGATAAAAAGACAAAAAGATTTTTTTTAAGACCTAGCAATATCAAGAGCTTAAAAATAACGATACAAGATTAAACAAAGATATGGAACCAGCCCTGGTCTATAGGGAAAGCCCCCATTAGACTAACAGATTTTGATAAATGATAAAATATATGACAAGATTCAAAGATTATTATCTACCACAGCAAAATAGCAAACTACGTCTCCTTTTGGGATATACATGATTTTTCCCAAAAATAACAATTCCAACAAATGCAATTTATTTACAAATAGAATTCTATAATAAAATTAAATAATTGTAATACCAATTTAGAGAAATCTTAATTTAGGTCTAATAAACAATATTAATTAGCATCAAAGCATTAATATCAAGAACTTATGATAGTACACAAATAGCCTTTATTAAAATCAAACTATCATAAACTCATTCATATCTATTTCATAGTGTTGGCTAAATATTTTGCAAGTCACTACAACTACAACTTGCAAAATGTGTATTTTAGGCAATAGGGGAGGCTCCCTTCTTACCGCATGTGGCTTCAAGTAGAACTAAACTGTAACCCATACAGTTCCCCTTGCAATAGTAATACCGGTGGCTCGGTAATTGACTTAAGAACAATCGACCGAGACAGCGATGAATTTATCTAAAGATGGAATGATACAAGAGCTCAAAGTCTCTTGTCCTCACTCCAAATAAGTACTCTATTTATCTAATTTCCAATACTG
>MU223049.1:529656-550007 GCA_018584345.1 Thuja plicata | reverse complement strand
TTGAATTGAGTCAAATATTATGATATGTAAATTCTACTAAATTGGTAAACTCTCTCTCAAGAGGGAGTGTTGAAATATGTTCGTTCGTGTTTACTAAAACGACATAAACAATTATTATATATATATGATGAGATATAGAATATATATTAAATTCAATATATAATATATATTAATATAATATATCAAACAATAATCATGTTCTATACATATATATATATCACAAAATAATAAATAATTAAATCAACTACATATAATACAAACTTGGCTTAACATGTTAATCACGATACCTATCGTGACTGACATACATGGCAGTCACGATAAATCGTGACTGTTCATGTATGACAGTCACGATAAGTATCGTGACTGTACATACCTTATTTTATTAATGCCGACTGTTATAATAAAATGCCGACTGTTATACTAAACAGTGAAACATGTTAATTATATCAGTTGTTATCAATAGTCGCCAATGATAATAAGATATGACTGTTAATAGCCGATACTCATTCGATTTAATATATATAGTTGATATTCGTTGTACAATCAATCAATCACAACGGCAATTGCATTCTACAGCGAATATCAACTATCTATATACATTAGTTTTATATCTTCTGATCCAATTTCCTTAACAGGAGAAGACACCGTATTAGAAGAAGCAGATAGACTGCTGAAGGAAGTTGGGATGGCATCACCACCTTCGCCATCACCACCTTCACCACCACCAAGGGAAACGGGAGGAGAAAACACAATGGGAATACAGCACACCATGGCAGGGCAAGATTCAGAAATGATCTCATTGGAGGATAAAGCAACAAGATTCCTCAAAGAGTTGCAAGAGATGGAACATACCATGAACGACATCATTCAGGAAGCCAAAAGTCAGAACATGGAAGCAATAGTCAGAGCCACAGAATCCTTAGCAATATTCATGAAGGGGGAGTGCCATACAGATTAGAGCCTACTCTACAAGAGTGGTTAAAAAAAAAAATGAAGTAGCTAAAATCTGGGCAGCCCTAGGCATCATAGTACAAGAACAGGAGCAGCCACCCCTCTTGAACACACTCCGAGAGATGGAAATGGCCTTCAGGAGGACATTCTTGCAACTACAAGAAGAAAAAGAACTGACTAATCAAATGAAGAAGGATTGGGAAGAGGAAAAAGCTATGAGGGAAACACAATGGAAGACAGAACGAGCTGGACTGGAAGAGAAGTTAGTAGCAACTAAAGCCAAAAAGATGGACGCATTACGGGTGCTCGAAGGAGTTCGGGCTAAGCAGAAGGCGGCTGAACGGGATCTCCTACGCATCCGGGAACAAGCTCCGAGTCTAGGGATGTCTTCACAACCCAACTCTCAAGTCTGATTTTCCTTTTGTACAGTCGTCTGAAAGACGACAATTTTTTTGGGGGGGATATATGTAGTAGGAAATAAAGTCATTTTGTATTAAGACTTAATTATGTTTGTCGGGAGGGTAGTTAGGAGCGAGGAGGTGCGTTTGTTGGTTTCCCCAACCAACCGACTATTATATATATGTTTTGGTTTATTGTATGGAGTTGTTGGTTTTTGGTAATAAAAGAAGAATAAACATTTCCTCGCCAATCCGGTATTCTAGTATGGTACTGTGTGCCTCTCATTGGTATTGGTAATTAGTTATTTACTGGTAATTGCATTGAAGGTATCTCTGAATGCTTGTTGTATTGTTCTGTATATTCTGCATTGTTAACCATTCTACAATTAATTAAATGTTTTTTTTTTAATTTTAGATTTAAATTTAAAATAAAAATATCATAATTACTCTTGCTATTTCTATCAAACAGTGTTTATTTAAGGGTTTTTTTTACAAAAAAAATTTCAAACTCTTTTCAATAAGAGGGATTTTTTTTTCTGGCATCATGTCCACCTTAATTCCTGAGATTAAATTGAACAATACACATTATCATGCTTGGAAAACTCACAGTTTGTTTATTTTTTGGTTTAAACATATGTTAGATATTGCTACTAATCCCTCTTCTGCTCCATCCGCCACTGCTCCTCAAGTTGATATTGATGCTTGGAAGGTTAAAAACGAGGAAGCACTTGGCCTCATTGGGATTTCTCGAAGTCCAGAATTGTATGTTTTGATTGCTAATTGTACTAAAGCACATACAACATGGGCTATTTTGAAAAGCACCTATGATAGTCCTAACGAATCACGAAAGATTCAACTCCAAGATCAATTGGAGGATCTCAAATATACAGACTTTAAATATAAGGATGATTTTTTGCTCAAATTTGATTTCGTTAGAAGTCAATTGCATGGTTTAGGAATAACTTTAACGGTTATTCATTTAATTCATATCATTCTTAAGAAATGTCTCCCTAGACAATTTCAACTGATTATTACTAATGTGCATTCTCAACTTGCTCTTCCTACTTTGGCTACTCAATTAACTTATATTGTTTCTCAAACTTTATTGCGTCAAGAGGAAGCGAGGTTGATTCAATTTGGTACTCTTAAGTCTAATGAACATGCATTTATGTCTAAAAATCAAACTCAAAATCATTTTAGATCATATAATAATAATAATAATAATAATCATAATGATAATCATAACAATAATCATAACAAAACTCATAATAATAATCATAATCAAAAGAATAGTCCTAATAAAAAACCCCATTGCACTTATTGTGGCAAAGAAGGTCATGTGACTAACAATTGTTTTTAAAAGAAAAATGATAAGAAGCCTATGAATCCAAATAATCAAAATAATCAAGAGTCTCATTATAAGAAGAATAATGGTAATCAATCTCGTCATGCTTTTACTATTTGTTATAATGTTTCTAACCCTTTCTTTGCATGAAATGAAATTATTTTCATTACACTAAGGAAGTAAATTCTTTCATTTCCAGCTAATCTTTTGTTCGTGTTTTTTTCAATTACGTTAACTTTATCTCAAATTTTCTTTACAATATGTGACATCTGATTAATCCACTGTCAACAAGTCATTGCTCATATTTTAGTTTGTTCAAGTATTGTGAGTTATCTAACGATATTGCCTTCATGAGTATTATTATTGATTTTATTGATTAGCATGAATTGCTATCAATTCTAGTATGGTTTTATACCATCTCTATATACTTATACACTTGCATGCTTTTATGGTTTTCATACCATCTCTTTGTATGCACTTAGTTGCATCCTTTTCTAAGTTGTGTAGGTGCCCTATTTTCAAGGTTAACTATAGTCGAACCTTCAGTTGTTCCTGATTCATAGTTACCTTATTTTTCATTGAGACCCATGGAGTTTCCCTTCATCCAATAATTGGTATGCACTTACTTCACTTGATGTTTATCAACTTGATCCATTTTTTTATTTTTCTCATAGTGAGGATGATGTTCTAATACTTCTTGAAAATTGTTGGATTTCTCATATATTTGAAGGCAATTTTTTTTTAACACTCATAATCCTTAGAACAGATTATTATATACCATATGTCAATAATTTTTTCAATGATGAATTAACATCTCTTGGTATTAAGTTTGTGTTATCCATTCCCTATACACGTCAACTAAATAATATAATGGAAAGGAAACAAAGATCAAATTGTTAAAGTTCTCTTAGTGTTGGTTAGTTTCTTATCTCCTTGATGGTTCCTTGATTATGGTACATGAGTGTAGACATGATTGGCAAATCAAATCAAATGTTGATTTGGTGCTTGAGTCATATGTTCTACTGGATTATGGTTTATTCTCTATGATATCTCTTTGCATGTTACTAATGTGATGATGAGTTTGCATGCTTCATTGCTTAGATCATGAGTCATGTAGGTTGTGGATTGGCCACTCATTCACTTGCAGTGGGATGACTCATTCGTGGACTGTCTATATCCATGTGATTGATGCAGTGTTGATGCAAATTTCATTAGTTGGCCTTGTATGTGGTCATTTGTGCATTAGTATGTTTATTTTGAGATGAGAGGATGAATGATATTTATGGTACATGGTTTGTTCATTTTGGACTTGGATCATGTGCTTTTATCTTGATATCATGATAGCTTGATTGCACTTTTAGTGGGAGCTTATCGATTCATCAATCTTATTTTAAAGTTATAAAGTTTTTAAAAGTTGAATTATTTTATGATGCAAATTATAAGTTTATTTTCAAAGGATATACTAATTTGTATCTAGGGTAGATCCCAATAATGGGAACTCTACTTGTGGATTTGTTTTCTCTCTCTTCTTTGATTCAGGTGACATATCAAGGAACATTCAAAAGGCACAATCCACTTCTCTTAGCTCTATCAAATATGAATGTACAAGTTGCGCCCATGCATCCAAACATGCCCTATGGTTACAAAAGATTACTTGAAGACTTGGATTCAACTCAAATTGAAGACCGTCAAATCGTATTATAAAGATGTAGTTCAAATTCATTGTAAAAATTTGGGTTTAATTCCCATTGATGCAAACTCCCCAAATAAATATTAAAGGGGGGTGTTAGAATATTTAATCTTTCCTTGGTTATATTTATTTATTTATTTGAGGATAAACCAAGGTATCCTACATTTATTTAATTGGGAGATTCTATAGAATCCCTACATGTATTATGTCCTCTAGTCCAAGCAAGAGGACATGTCATTTCTTGTAACTCCTTTATTAAGGAAATTAGCTCATCCTCCTTAAGAGTATTTTGACACTTTGTACACACCTATTATGGATGTTGGCATTCATAGATTGGTGAGTTACTTAGTAACTCCTCTCCTCGTCTCTATTTAAGAGATGCTCCTCTTTCTCATTTCTACTCTTGAAGTTATTGTAAATGAGCTACTCTCTCTCTCTCTTAGGCTTTGCCTCATTCTTAATATCACAAGGAGGTTTTCTTTGCTTTTCCCCTTTCAAAACATTTTCTCCTTGTTGGCTCTTTTGGTGTATGCTCCTAGTTTTCCATTTCTTATGGTAACTATCTTTTCATCTATATCTCTCTTGGATTATTGTTTAATTTCCTTGTTCTTGCTCTTTTTCTTTCAACGACACTTGTACAATAATATGAATAGTTTCATTACATGTACAGCTTAGTACATGATCCACACTCTATTTGACAAATAACTTCAGTCATTTGAACAGGTCTATAACAATGAATACTCAGAAAATGAGAGAAGAATATAATCTGAGCAGATACTGTTTGCATAACAACGCCATGAATGTACGCAAATTTATTACCAGATTGCAAACTATTGTTGTTGCAGATTCCAAAGGATTAATTCCATAAAATTCATTGCTCATAACAAACTCAGCATTCATCACCAACGTCAAACAACACTTGTAACAAGTCCGGTATTACACTTTGAATGTGTAGCTAATCAAAACGACTTTACTGATTTAACTACTAATATACTGCGATACTAAAACATGTTGCTCATGTGAATCTACAACCATACTTGAGGAGAATCATTCACACAATCTCTGATTGAGAACCGGGTGTATGGGAAACTCACCCAAACATTAGTTGGTAGAGTGAATATGTCGTTCGGAAGAGTCTCAAGCCAAAATAATTGTCATTATCTGAACAAGGCTACGTTGAATGTAATAGTACTCGACAATAAAGGTTTTTGATGTCTAGCTTTATTTATGTCCCATGCCTCAAATATCTGCTAAATACATTAAAGAATCCCTTGCATACTAATGTCAATTCTCCAATCTATGCCCAAATGAATAATTTTGACACTAAAATATCAAACCTTATTCCTCCGTCCAAATCATATTTGATTATTTGTCTCAAATATCATTGATACGACATAATGTTCTTTTTTAGTAATCGCCCAAATAAGACAATAGCTAGCTCTAGATAAATTAATCAATAGAATATAGAAAAATGCATCATAATCTTGATCGGACCCCACTTCAACAAACCCCAGCCTTCAAACTATTATGAATCGCCAAAAAAAATTTTAAACCACAATCCCACATGATCAACGACAAATATATAATTCAAAATAATTATTTCTTGACACAGGTGAATATAATTTACCTCAGATTTACAATTACCCTTATTACTACGAATTTGTCTTCAAGTGAAGACTTCACAAATTTGGCACAAGTGTGAACTCCGTCACAAATTCACTCCCGAGAAGAGTTGGGTTTTTATCCAACCCTTCTTTTAATCTGCTAAAGATTTGCATCCTCACAAATTTAGTTAACACAAATCATCAGACAAATTTATATCAAATCCAAAAGATATCTGAACATGTTAAATGCATTGCAAAGCCCTCCTTTTATAACAATTTGGTGAACCTTCTAGAATTTCCACTCATGGCATAGCTTCTTGAATAAGTTGGAGAGCTTATTTAAATAAAGTGACTTTATTTTAGTCACTTTTTAATTAAATTAATTAAAATAAAATCATCCTGTAATTTTAGATTTATTTGGACAACTTTAGAATAAATTTTTTTTTATTTTTTTTGTCAAAATTTGGGTACATTACAGTCCTCCCTTCCTGGAAATTGCTTGCCCTCAAGCAATCTGCACCTACATGCTGAAACCAAATGCTTGGATCCCATATCAACCTCAGGAATGTTGCTCCGCCAATCCCCTACACTACTCTGATGTAAACACCAACATGCCTGGAGTTGTGAAGCAACCCATCATGATCCATAAAAAATAGTGCACCAATCATGTGAATTCCAGGATCCCAAATCAGCCCACGTGCATAACCAGTCAAATCAATCTGCCATGTGTTGCTATCATAAATGAGAACATCATGTATCTAACTAAGAGACTCACTCTAGTTGAAGCCATAGGTACCTCTAATGTCAAATGATGATGGGAGCTCGTCATTATGCCAACCTCTATCAGAGAAAGGTTGATACAAATCTCTCCAACTCTTCCAGTCAACCGTTCCAAGTAAATGCCACTCTACTGTGGCTATAATTGAAATGCTAGACTTTCACAACACAGCCTCCCTATCTTGTATCCCAAAATACAGACCATACCGGAGAAGCAAATGGGAAGGCCTACAGGATTCGGTCGCTTTCTCTGCAAGAAGCACCTCATACCAATCATCCACCCCAGTCTTATGTGTCATTCGGAACATCAAGTCATCAGTAGGGGGGTTGAATGAAAAAGAATGTGCATATCTCACAATGTAATCACAATGGAACTCATTATCATCCACTATTTGCCTACTAAGCACAACTGAATCACACCCATTCTACTCTACCCTTGTGTTATCATCCTGTATATTCTCAGTGATAATGGAACAGTTGCTTCCCTCGGATATCTTATTACTCCCAGCATCATATACTCTATCATTAACTTGTTCAATCTTTATAGCCCTTTAAGTAACTTCTTGTGCCTCTTTCCCTGCAAATGCTCTATATAGTTGCCTTGCAAACATGATGGCACAATCACTTCCTGAAAGCAATTGCAAGTAATTTGATTTTATCACTCCAAGTGCTCGTCTAAGTGTTTGCAGACTCGATGTTGAAACTCCATCCCTAGGCCTATTTCGTCCCTCATCAAAATGAGCAATCCAGATGAGGTATTCAATGGATTTATCTGCGATATCAAAACGAGCTAAGGCTTTTGCAATTTCCTTCTTTGAGAACTCACCCTCCAGAGATGCTCCAAGAGGTGTAACCTATTGTAATGTCCCCAGACCGCTCAGTATGTAGTATAAGACACAGATGCACAGAGAGTCCGTACAGTAGCTGCTGAGATGCACAGAGAGTTCGTACGATAGCTGCTGAGATGCACAGAGAGTCCATATGGTAGGCAAAGAGTGTTCGTACGGTAGGGACAGAGAGTCTGTACGATAGGAACAGGGAGACCGTACGGTATAACTGGGAGACCGTACGGTAGGGTTGAGTGCGTCGTTCGGTTATGGCAAGGAGGTCGTACGGTTATTTCAGGGAGGCCGTACGGTAGGGCTGGAATGCCTGGAGAAAGATGTTTGCGCGGTATGATCTGTGCAATGTGCCTTCGGGCCAGTTTGAAGTAGTGAAACTAATACTATCCACAATAATAGAACAAACCAATACTTGCAAAGAGGGATGGTAATATTAATTGATAGTACTTCAGATTTGCCATATCCAAACAAGAGAACACGCAGAGTAGGGTGAGGGTTGAATCCCACAGAAACTACAAATACTAAATAGGGAGGGTCTTTCACCTCCGAAATGGCAGACAACAGAATCCCAACAGAAATTCGCAATTACAAATAAAATATGCCGGGCAAAAATACCCCATCAGAGAAACTCCTGAGGGTTTACAAAAGAACGCCGACCCGGTAAACAACTAAGGACAACAATTAATAAAAACAGGCCCCCCCATTAAAAGGTCCTTAATAATATTTCTTTTAACTAGGGACCAAATAATTAATTAATTTAATTATTTTATTCTCTATCCATTTGGGGAAATTACAAATCCTTGCTGCCCAAAGATTGCTTGCCCTCAAGCAATCTGTCATCAAAACTCCAGGATCCCATACTAAGCGCGGGCATCAATAACTGTATCCATTGAAACCCCCAAGTCGTATCATGACCACGCTCATGCATCTGGAAGTAAGTGAGAAGAGTAAAGCTCCATCAAGCTTTCCTTGCGCCACTCTGATATAAACGTCGCGATGCCTAGAGTAACCAGGATCCCATTGAAGCCAATCATCAAGTACATAGAAGCTCAGATCCCAAGCTAAGCACGAACGTTGGTCATAGTATCCATTGAAATCTCTATGCTGCTTCTGGATCACATGCACATAGCTGGATTTAGTTGGAACGAGTAAATCATTATCAAGTTTCCACTTCGTCACTCTGATATAAACATTCCATGTCCAAAGTCACCAGGATCCCATAAAAGCTAAACATAAACCACATTGACACTCCAATCCAAAGCCTTCAGCCTATGATACTCACCATCAACACTGCGCAAGTAGACCTTGCTGCGTATACTGGGAAGTCTTTCATATGAAGAAAATGTGGTCAGGCTAGTCTAATGCCTAACTAGAGGGCGATCAAAAAATTCACACAACTGCAAACATCCATCTGTAAAGTCAGTCTCTTTGCAACCCCTTGAAGGATGTGTTGGAGAACCATGATTTTGTCTATGTGACTCGACAGCATTATCCATGCTAACCTGTAGATTGTCCCTAACATGGCTTGCATATTGCCACCTCTAAAATTCCATCTCAACGCTGGCAAGCACTTGCTCAAAGGCATCCCCTTCCAGACACTCCTTTAGTTCGTACCAATATGCTCTGTCACAGGACTGAATGTTGTCTTGCAATATCAATGTCAGATCGTACGGAGGAAAAACTGATTGTTTGTCGTACGGTGTTAAAGAAATGACCGATCGTGTCGCCAGGAGGGGTTGTACGGTAGTACGAATCTAAACGTACAATATGCCGATTTCGTCGTACGACGCTACAATTTGCCACTTGTTCAAGCCGCCCAAGTCGTTGCTCATCCAGATGGAAGTTGACATGTGTACAGATCCAAGGGGGTATGTTGTAAGGTATCCAGGAACAGGTTGGAAGACAACTTTTGTGTAGGACCTAAACCGTACTGTAGTATTGAGTTGCCTTCGGACTGAAATATCCTTCGGGCCGAGTCCTCCTTCGGACCAAGTCTTCCTTCGAACCGAGCCTTCCTTCAGACCAGGATTTCCTTCAGATCGAAGCTTCCTTTGGGCCGAGATCTCCTTTGGACCCATATCTCTTTAGGGCCGAGTCTCCCTTCGAACCAATATTTCCCATGGGTTGAGCCTTCCTTCAAGCTAAGATCTCCTTCGGCCCGAGATTTCCTTCAGGTCGAAGATTCCTTCAGGCCGAGATCTCCTTCGGATCGAGATCTCCTTGGGGCAGAGTCTTCCTTCGTGTCAAGTCTCCCTTCGGACCGATATTTCCCACAGGCTGAGCCTTCCTTCGAGCCAAGATCTCCTTCGGGCCGAAATCTCCCTCAGGACGAAGTCTCCTTCAGCTGATACTCCCTTCGGGGCGAGATCTCCTTCGGGTCGAGTCTTCCTCCGGTTTGAGGTCTCCTTCTGGCCAAGTCTTCCTTCGTGCTGAGGTCTCCTTCGAGTCAAGTCTCCCTTCGGGCCAAGATTTCCTTCAGGCCAAGATCTCTTCTGACCGAGATCTCCTTCGGGCCAAGCCTTCCTTCTGGCCAAGATCTCCTTCTATTGAATCTTCCTTCGGTTTGAGATCTCCTTCGGTCTGAGATCTCCTTCGGACTACGTCTTCCCTCGAGCCAAGATCTCTTTCGGATCGAGCCTTCCTTCAAGCCCAGTCTTCCTTTGGACCGAGATCTCCTTCGAGTCGGGTCTTCCTTCAGGCCTAGATCTCCTTTAGGCCGAGATCTTCTTCGGGCCAAGATCTCCTTTGGCTGAAACTTCCTTCGGGCAGAGTCTTCCTTCAGGCTGAGATCTCCTTCGGGTTGTGCCTTCCTTCGGGCTGAAATCTCCTTCGGGCCAAGTTCCCCTTCGAACCGAAATCTCCTTCGGGTTGAGCCCTCCTTTGCGCCGAGATCTCCTTCGGGTCGAGCCTTCCCTTGGGCCGAGATCTCCTTCGGGCCAAGTTCCCCTTTGAGCCGCAATCTCCTTTGGGCTGAGTCCTCCTTTGGGCCGAAATCTCTTTTGGGCCAAGATCTCCTTTAGGTCGAGATCTCCTTTAGGTCGAGATCTCCTTCGAGCCGAGATCTCTTTCGGGCCAAGATCTCCTTTTGTCAAAGATATCCTTCGGGCCGAGATCTCCTTCTGCTGCCTATCATCAATCACATGGATGCCCGGACTTCCTATACCCTTTTCATCATGTCATTCAATCATTTCCCAAGAATGGTTTGGAACCTCTAATCTCACCTGCATCTGCAAATCCTCATGTGACTGGAACGACCCTGTGATCATGCCTTCATCCTCATGTAATGCATCATCTGACATGTCGTCACCAGCTTTCTCCCATTTGTGTAACTGAGATATTAATTTTTCTTCGCAATGCTTGAATACTTTATTGACCAATCTACACGCCCTCATAGAAGGAACACACTCAAGTTTGCGAACAGAACATAACATAGATATGACAGGTTGGGATATTTCCTCCATCTCTTCAATGCAAGAAATCATAAGGCTCTCCATAGCAACCGAAACCTTAGTATCATGATGTTCCTTGGGTGACTAAGAAATGATGAAACATATCATGGATCAAGTCTTGCAAATCTAGATCTAAGAGGAGGTTACTTACTTTTACCTTCGCACAATTCTCCAATATTATAAATCTCCTGCCAGTTGGATCATTACTAATGTCATCCAGGCTCTGAAAGTTGTCAACGATCAAGTGTAATATCTATCATGGTGTCATTGTCGTGCGGTGCTTGAGGAACCGAGATTCTCAAAATCTCACTTAGGAATGCTGCAGCGGCCAACTTGATTTCATTGTCACGGTGTCTCAACAAACTGGGTTGTTTTTGCTAATATATATGGCCTTTTCGGAAAGATCAATAATATGTATGCTGAGATGAATAATAAATTATTATTCATGTCAGCATACCATTATCATATTAAACTAAACAAAGGAAAAAAATTCCCTTGATATCGTCCTAGAGGGACGACTTAACAATGCCTTAAAGGGACGACTCGTTGACATATCCTCAAGGGACGACTTGGACTAATATTATGTGAATTACTCAATGCCTATTTTGGTTGGCCCTTTACCCTTGTTTACAAGGTTGTCTTCACACATATAAATGATGTATCTTGAGGTGCGAATTTACAAGGTATAGAAGACATAACATGCTAAGTAAATTCGCACTTATAACAGACCTCTAGCAGACCCGAATCTGGAAAAGTGCAGCAGTTAGAAGCTAAATAAAATCAGTCACTTATTAGACATAATCAGAAGGAAATATGCAGTGAAGGATGGATGACAATTAGGCTTGATGTGAAGAAGATTTACTTACCACAAATCGGGTATTATCTTTTCCCTTTCCTTGTTAACTTCTGTCACGTTATTTTCAGTCTTAAAGATTGTATTTTCCTTACAAAAAACTGAATATATCAACATGGTATCAGAGCTAAGGTAGATGAAATCCTTTTCAGATTTAGGAAAACCAATCTTATCCTGATCGAGTGCAATCAGCCGGTGTAACATGTTATGGATCTGCTTTGTGATATGGCACTCTTGGTTCCACTCCCTTTTCACCAAATTTTGTGACATGGACTGTTATTACCCTACATACACACATTGTATTCAGTCAAGTATTGAGATTTACCATTGATTTGTTGCCTGGACTGTTATAACCTTGCATACAGAGGTAGAGCTGTAACAATCTCATTACCCATTGAAAATTTCCTTTGACATTGTCAATTGACCGCACTTTCTTACAACTAAGAGATATTTGTAAAAGTCATGGTAACAGTTTTATACCTGGCAAATTCAATGTTTGACTGTAAGTTCTCTTTGAAGCTATATGCAATAATTTAATATAGTTTTACCCTGCTTGTACATAGCTGTAGATTCATCGTGTAAATCAGCATTTCGCCTATAAGATGTCATTAAGTGCATAGGCATCACATTTACCACATGCACTTAAGTTGAAAACAATTGAGGATTTTTTTTTTTTGTAATAACAAAGCTATAAGAATTGATAGTGTTAAAAGACCATATCATACCTTTCTAGAGTCAGCCTATCTAATGTTCTCTACATGAATGTTTGAAATACAAGTAGAATTATGACTCTTAAAATTGAAACTTCACGTATCAAGATGAGTCAAGGAGAATCTACCACATCTTTTTTGAGAATTACTGAGTTAAGTAATCATCTGGCAACTATGGACACACCTACTATGAAAAGAAACATTAGGATCAATAATGGATAGAGAGGGAGAGGCTATCAAAACAACTCTCTAAAGTACAAATCTATAGATGTGACAGATTTGTTCACAAGACGGCAAATTGTCCAAATCAAAACTATCATCAAACCTCTATTGTAGAATCTGAACACCTTTAGCCTTCACCTTAAGAGGGAGTTCATATATGGGCCTTCTGTAATGTCCCCTTTTCGGGGCACATTATTTCGTGCCATATAGTTAGCCTTTTCATCATGGCCCGGTGGGCTAACCGAGGCTTGGCAGGTGATCAAAAGGGATGTTTGGCCTAGGTGTTTTCAGTTTCAGGCCAATCGGATCAGTTTCCACAGGGTTTCCAGGGTACTTACTATTTATAGTAAGTTGGCAGAACTCAGTTTCCTGGCATTTCAGTAGTGGACTCGAAGCGTCTCGCTGAGAGATTTCTGACAAGCTATCACACGTCTTCATCCAAGTTTGTTTGGCCCTCCATTTTAATGTCAGAAGGTTCCTTACTTTATTTTATTATGTCACTTTATAACTCAACGGTTATATTAATTTAAAAGTGACTTTAAGTGGAATATGAAGAGACAAAGTGGGGAAACTGAAGAGTCATAGCTGCAGCCTTAAAAGAAGGCTTGGAGTCTCATTGAGGCATGCTTAGTTTATGAATTCATTTTTCTCTTGGAGAATGTAGAGAGCTTCAGCTTTCGATTCTGAAACCTGAGGACGGAAACCTTCACGCTTTCTCAGTGGATTGGAGGGAAACCCAGTTCATCTCCGGTGCGGATTCACAGCAGAGTTCGCCATTGTATTCACAGGTTCTTTATCATCTGATCTAACTATTATTTCTATATTTCAGATTGGGAAGTTTGTAATTCATGGTTATTGTATTGTTGTTGTATAATACGATACCATTTCTCTAAGAAGTTATTGGAATATAATTGCTGGTTATTGGAATATAATTGTTGGTCATTAGAATATATTAGTTGGTTATTGTTGTTAGATCAAACGATTATTTGCATCTATCCATTTCTTTAAATCTGCATGAGATTTATTTGTGAAATATCGAGAGAGGGCCGGTTCGGGTCATTACACCTTCATGAACTTAAAAGTCATGTTATAAAAACTCTTTCTAAATTCCTTGTTACATTTTAAAATCACTTGAGAATATGATTCTTCGTTATGTTAAATCTAAGTAAAATTATTATGTGTTATTTATTATACTAATATATTCACGGGATTTTGAGCGCTGAGGCTCTTGCATATTTGAGCGTTGAGGTTCCTGAGCATTGAGGCTCTTGCATATTTGAGCGTTGAGGCTCTTACATATCCGAGAACTGAGGCTCTTACATATCCGAGAACTGAGGCTCTTGCATAGTTGAGCGTTCAGGCTCTTACATATTTGAGCATTGAGGCTCCTGAGTGTTGAGGCTCTTACATATTTGAGCGTTGAGGCTCTTACATATCTGACCGCTAAGGCTCTTGATATTTGAGCGTTGAGGCTCTTGCATATATGAGCGTTGAGGCTCCTGAACGTTGAGGCTCTTGCATATTGAGCATTGAGGCTCTTACATATTTGAGCGTTGAGGCTCCTGGATATTGGAGCATTGAGGCTCTTGGATAGAATGAAAACTATCTTTCAGAGAACCTGTGGATGGAATCTCTCGTGGAGAAAATGTAAGTGATACTTAAAATTGTTTTATTTTCTGATTATATAGATTTGAGATCTATTGCTTTATTTCTGATTACATAGATTTGAGATCTATTATTGAGATAATGCTATATGCATAAAGTTGAGATCTATATGTAATAATTGTTTACATCATGAGGATAATATCACTGATGCTTCTTACCTCTCACTATATGTGAACGATGCTTACATTATGTGTTATGTTTAAAAAATCTTGCATTTTGTAGTAGATAATATTTCAAGGTTGGAACATTCTGAGGATGGTTAATCACACTGATTACATCAAGTAAGAGTTCATGATGAACATGTTATGTTTTCTTTGATGTTTCCATATTCCTTGAGATCACTTAGTTTGAAATCTATTGAGGACAATAATTCTTATGTCAGTATGAGGTCTGGTGTGATAAAGATATTGTGATTACATTTATCTTTGATCTTCCCTCGACACCAAGAGGGAGTGTTAATATATATGGCCTTTTCGGAAAGATCAAAAATATGTATGCTGAGATGAATAATAGATTTTTATTCATCTCAGCATACAATTATCATATTAAACTAAATAAAGGAAAAGGCTTCCCTTAATATCGTCCTAGAGGGACGACTTAACAATGCCTTAAAGGGACGACTCATTGACATGTCCTCAAGGGACGACTTGGATTAATATTATGTGAATTACTCCAAGCCTATTTTGGTCGTCCCTTTACCCTTGTTTACAAGGTTGTCTTCACACATATAAATGATGTATATTGAGGTGGGAATTTACAAGGTATAGAAGACATAACATGCTAAGTAAATTCACACTTATAGCAAGCCTCTAGCAGACCCAAATCTGGAAAAGTGCAGCAGTTAGAAGTTTAATAAAATCAGTCACTTATTACACATAATCAGAAGGAAATATGTAGCGAAGGATGTGTAATGTCCCCATTTTTAGGCACATGGGATTAGCTTATTTTTGTGACCCTCATAGGCTAATCGGGATGTTGGAGGGGGTCGTGTGGCAGAGCCAGTGGTCAATTTCCACTCTGGAGGTCTGGGATGCCAGGATTGCTCTTCGTTTGGGTCAGATTGACAGACTTTCTATTTATAGTAAGTTTATTTTGGGTGATCGTCATGATTGTTATTTATAGCAGGGCGCCTGTGCATTGGTATCAGTGGCATTGTGGATTCATTTGCAAAGTTTCTAGTTTGAGGGACTTACTAATTTTAGTAAGTCTATTTCTGGCAGTGTCTATTTGTGGCAGGGTGTCCGAGCAGTTGTCTTGCCAGAGCAGAGCATTTGGGTTTGCTTGGGTTGATGATTTTATAAATTAATTAATTAAGTTCACTTAATTAATAATATTATGAGCTCATTTAATAAAGTCAAGTCATTAATTAATTATAATGACTTATATTTAAATGCTGTCATTTAATGTGAAGAAATATAATGAAGTATTATATTTCAATGGAAAAGTTATGCTAGTCAAAAGTCTTAATGACAGTGTTTTAAGTTATGAAAATGTGTTGAAGAAGTTAGGGATTCGATTTCTCTTTGGGAGGTTATAAAAGACATGGAGGAAATCGAATTGATTATCATGCTATGATATTTTCAGCTTGTGAAATTGGCAACAAGGGTTTCTGTGATTTGGGCTTAGAGAATTGCAAATTCTTTGATTGCTTTCAGCACTTAGAACTGGTGAAATGAATCCAGCGATTTGTGCAATTGGAGATTCGAGTTGGAACATTGGAACTTGTTTATGCTGAGTGGGAAGGTTCGAATTATTGCTTTACTTCAATAGAAAGTAGCGGATGGAGTTAGAAGTCTGATTGCTGCAGTCTTTATACATTGGCGTAGGGGTTTGACGAAAATGTCGTCAACAACTAGGGACTGCAGCTTAGCATTCTAAAAGGTGATATTAAGGGTGTCGAAGGTGGCTTAATCCAGTGGTGTTTGCTGACAGCCGCCATTGATTCTTCCACAAGCTGCGGCCAGTTGTTGGTATTGCAATAGAGGCCTCACACTTATGGTGAGCCACTAACTATCTTAAAGGACCTGCTGCAAGTCCTTCAGAGATAACGTGGAGTGTATCACAAGTATAGCACTAAGCAATCTCCTTTCTATGTATGCGGCGATTTTAATGTTAAATGTATTGATTTCAAAATTGGTTTTTTAAAAGAGTGACGTTAGAATTCAAAGGGTTATTAATTCTAATAGTTTGGTGACAATTTGGTGTTGTTACAAGAATTTATTCATTGCTTAGATTTGTAATATTATTGTTCAAACCTGGCAAATTATTTTAATAATTCATATCATATTACAAATCCAAAACAAATTCAAATTTTGAAAGCAAAATCAAAGTTAGAGCCAGGGAGGCTCTTTACAGTGCTATCAGAGCAGTTTCCTGCCATCTTGTGGGGTGGAATTTATTGGGCTTACTTGTTTGACTTGAGTGATCAGCACTCTTGCTTTAATTGCAGTCATGGACAGATACAGGAAATCTGGAAAACATGGAAACAAGTTAGACAGTTTATCTGAGTTAAGAAAGCAAACAAATGCCTTGATTAAGGATATGGAGAAACGAAGGCAAACACTAGAAAGATTAAATGCACCACTTTTAGATCCAGCAGCTGTCGATAAAGCAACTAAATACTTGGGTTCTTTGTTCAATAGGTCCTCTTCACAGAGAAGATATGAGGAGAGACATGTGTATTATATAGGTGAGACATCCAGAAATCTCCATGATGAGTTTTCAACAGTTGTTGATTTTGGTGGAGATGTTCCTGTACTTAGTGGACCAGCTAGTAGTCCTATTTGCACACCTGAGGGTGGAGATTCTTTACAGGGACATGTGGATGCGCCTAACTTGTTGGCAGATAGTGGCACTAAGTTTCAGCATCCTGAGCCTACCAGAGTTAGTGACACGGATCAGGCTGGTGACATGTCTACTGCCATTCATGGCAGTCTTGCATCAGTTGGTAGCAGTATCAGCGATACAGGGTCTGATATTCCGGACACCAATCCTTTATGTAAGCCTGTTGATGATGTCGTGGATAGTATGAGTGGAGGATGTTGTAGATACCACTAGGGATTTTGACACCATGGATGATGGTGTTATTTTTAAGGATTGCGAGGAGCATTTGAGCTCTGACAGCTCGGATTTTTATGACAGTTGTCGCAGTGTGGAGTCAGTACAGGAGACTGTTCTCTTTTCCTGTACTGAGGATGTGAGCATGGAGCTACCCAGTGATGACACTCAGGATTGGAGTGTTACAGATGAGTCAGGTAACATAGATTCATGCCACAGTATAGATGGTTCACGTGATGACATGGAGTCATGTATGCAGCCGGAGATAGCAAAGGGGTTTTAGATAGACGATGTTGATATTAGCATTGTGGATACCTCGGATGTTGAGTGTGAAGATGATGTGGGCTGCAGTGTGTTTGGTTTTTTATATTCGACATTGGGTATTGACTCAGCGTTGTCATCCAATGGTGGTGGGTTCCAAGATCCATTTTTACCGGGACTCGCGGATGAGGATGGGGAAGCATATGAGTGGCAGGAGTTTGTTACAACCAGGCATTCCACTCCTTTAGATGAGGTTACTTCTTCGGTGAGTCATGAGGATGACACTACTTGCAGCGAGTCATGCTTAATTTATCAGACCCTGGGGGAGGACTCTGAGTTGTTAGTAGATGAGGATGAGTTCGATGTCACTACTCAGTTTGCAGATGTGTGCTCAGATGACAGTACACAGAGATTCAGTGATCTTGAGGGGAGTTTGTGGGATACAGCTTCCTTCCATAGTGTGGATAGTGCAGTGGAGATTGTGCATAGGAGACCCGTTGTGCAGAGTCATCATGTGACTAGCCAATTGAGATTCAGTGAGAGAAACATTTCTTCTACTCTCGAGCATTTCGATGCCACTCGTCAGTTGTTGGTTGTTTATGGTTGGGGTGCTCCTATGACAGATGAGCATGGTGGTAGCTACCTTTCCCTGACAGAGAGTCATTCCTTACGGGAGGCTGTCAGGATTTTGAGACAGGATTATTTACTGTTGGTAGCCGATCGAGATCACCTAGTTGAGTGGGGTAGTACGACATATGAGGCACTGATGGACAGAGAGGAGAAGGTGAGTGAGCTTACTCAGGAGCTCACAACAACTTCTGACGCTTTAGAGGGCACTCAGTTGGCTCTTCAAAGGTCGCAGTTTCAGTTGGTAGAGGTGACTGTGGAGTTGGAGCAGATTCAGTCTTTACCAGCCATAGATCTAGTTCAGTTGCAGATAGTAGTGGTTGGTGGTGAGTCAGCTTCCATAGTTGGCAGTGATGGATGTGTTGGGGACACAGTTACATCCATCCTTGAGACAAATGCAGAAGATGTAGAGGAGGTTAGTGCATCAGTGGAGGACAGTAGAGAGAGTTTTGTAGTATCCAGTTCTCCAGTTGTTAGCACGATGACCGATGATACAGAGAAGGTTTATGGGAATTTTGTGGTAGCCCATGTGGATTTGTCCGAGAGTTGTGTGTCAATTGCTGACACCACTCCTTTTGATTCCCAGGACACAGACAATTTATTATCTGGTTTGGAGGCTAGTTCTCATGATGATTTGTTTCCTTTTGTCAGAAGCAAATCTATTCTTCCTTTTCATACAGCTGATAGTGATAGGCAGTTGGTAGTGCCGCAGTTTCAGAGGGATCAGTTGTGGATTGCAGGGGAGCAGGTTGATGTTGCTTCTTATAAATTCTACTACACATGGTCATTCATGGAGTACTTGCTGGAGAGTCTGGTTTTGCAGGAGGGTCCTTTCGAAGCTTCTGAGGGTACACTCATCCGAGGCTCTCACGGTATTCAACTTTTGGTGAGGAGAATTGTAGATATGTTGACTACAATGCTTCCTCAGAGGGATTTTGTGGTTGGGTTTGCTGAGAGAGTTATTCAGGATCCTGCCCAGCCAGTTGTTCAGAGTCAGAGATTTGAGCCATCTCTTGATTCTCGGTTTGATTTTGATGAGCCTCTGACAAGCATTGGAGCACTTCATCATGATTACATAGTGAGGAGCACTCATCATTTTTCTTTTGACCTACCAGTTGAGGACTTGTTTGCACGTCGGTGTGGGTTGGCTCCAGGGCTATACCATTCTTTTGGGGATGGGTTTGCTCCATCTGCAGTTGATGGGTTGGTTACTGCAAGTTGTTGTGAAGTCTTTCACACATCGCCCCAATTCTTGGGGACCCCCCTTTTTTAGCTTCGATTGGAGAGATGTTGAGGACTAGACTTCCCCCTTGGCTTTAAAATCTGATCCTTGTTTGATGTTTGGAGTGGTGAAGGTTGAAGGTGGATTGGTGCACATGCTAGGCGGAATTGTCCTGTCTATGGGACAATTCCGCCATGAAAGGAGGCCAGCGTTCTTTGTTTCCCCAATTTCATCTTCTTGGCCCTTTGTGATAAACATTTTGCACTTACAAAGGCTTCAATTTGAATAGCAAACCTTGTATGGAATAAAGGCTTTGTTTAATGCTTTAAGTATTGGAGTGCAATCTTGAATGATAGTGTCCTATGACTGGGCGGATTCCGCCCAGCCATAGGACAGGCTGTCCTATGTGCTCCAGATTTCCGCCAGCCCTTTTGTGGGTGAACTCGAACCCCATTTTGGGTGTGGGGCTTTAGGTTTGAGGTTTGAAGGAGCAAATTTGATGTGAGGGGGACAATTTTGATGTTTTGGAGAATTGACAAATTTCTAATATTGTATGTGTCCTATGACTGGGCGGATTCCGCCCAGCCATAGGACAGTTTGTCCTATGTCTCATCAAATCCCGCCCAGCACTTGTGAGGGAGGGCAAATCCATGTGGGAGTGGGGAGATGTTTTAGTGT
>MU223049.1:453874-520120 GCA_018584345.1 Thuja plicata | reverse complement strand
GATCTATATACTAGGCCACTAGCATCCTAGCGGCTTGTTAGGAAGCCTTGTGTGGTACTCTAGTCCCATTTCCCTTGAATCATTGCATCTATGGAGGTAGCGCCGCTGGTAAGCTTTCATTAGGTTTTGATCCCCGTCCATTTGCTAATCTTTCCATTCCATAGGAGTAGTGGCAAAGTAGTGAGTAGTTTGGTGGTGAGAGTTTTGATGAGTGAAGTTGGAAGTGATATAAATTAAGGAGATAGATCCGTTGAACATACATTGAAAAGCTAAGTCCCATCATCATCATGGCAAGAATCTGATATCCTTGAATGAACAACGTAAGCCCGCCTACGTGATTAACCAGCAAATCACATTAATATAACTGAGTTAGTATCCACAGGTGTAAGGAACCTTGGAGTTTTCTCATGTCCTTCATGAGTATTTACTTTTCAAGAGAGGGTTGAGTGTTTGATATCCTGTATCAAGTGTTCAATTCCTATATGTTATGTAGTGGTACAAAACTAACATCAACACAAGTTAGCAGGAGGTGTCTCGCAGGGTCCGTACATCCAGGATGATTTTACAGTGGATAGATATCTAGATTGGCAGGGTGTGCAGGGAGCTCTGATCTTTTAGATGGTAGTGGATATCCATTATTCCTTGTTATGGATGGTTGTGAGTTTCATCTCTACTGGGATCTGGGTAGTGACAGGTTTGGCACTGCAGATTGTATGGACAACTATGGTTGGCATTATGATAGTGTGTTTTGGTAAGCTCAGTGGATGGTGATATCATCATAGAAGTTTGCAGGTGATTGCACGGACATTACACCAATCTATTCTTGGCATCCGAGTAGAATTTTGTGTTTTGTTTTCTAAGATTGCTTGGGGACAAGCAATTTCAGGGAGGGAGGATTGTAATGTCCCTATTTTTAGGCACATTGGATTAGCTTATTTCTGTGACCCTTGTAGGCTAATCGGGATGTTTGAGGGGGTCGTGTGGCAGAGCTAGTGGTCAGTTTCCACTCTGGAGGTCTGGGATGCCAGGATTGCTCTTTGTTTGGGTCAGATTAACAGACTTACTATTTATAGTAAGTGTTTATTTTGGGTGATCGTCATGATTGTTATTTATAGCAGGGCGCCTGTGCATTGGTATCAGTGGAATTGTGGATTCATTTGAAGAGTTTCCAACTTGAGGGACTTACTAATTTTAGTAAGTCTATTTCTAGTAGTGTCTATTTGTGGCAGGGTGTCCAAGCACTTGTCTTGCCAGAGCAGAGCATTTGGGTTGGCTTGGGTTCATGATTTTATTAATTAATTAAGTTCACTTAATTAATTATATTATGAGCTCATTTAATAAAGTCAAGTCATTAATTAATTATAATGACTTATATTTAAATACTATGTCATTTAATATGAAGAAATATAATGAGGTATTATATTTCAATGGAAAAGTTATGCAAGTCAAATGTTTTAATGACAGTGTTTTAAGTTATGAAAATGTGTTGAAGAAGCTAGGGATTCGATTTCTCTTTGGGAGGTTATAAAAGACATGGAGGAAATCGAATTGATTATCATGCTATGATATTTTCAGCTTGTGAAATTGGCTACAAGGGTTTCTGTGATTTGGGCTCACAGAATTGCAAATTCTTTGATTGCTTTTAGCACTTAGAACTGGTGAAATGAATCCAGCGATTTGTGCAATAGAAGATTCGAGTTGGAACATTGGAACTTGTTTATGCTGAGTGGGAAGGTTCAAATTATTGCTTTACTTCCATAGAAAGTAGCAGATGGAGTTAGAAGTCTGATTTTTGCAGTCTTGATACATTGGCGTAGGGATTTGAGGAAAATGTCGTCAACAACTACGGACTGCGGCTTAGCATTCTAAAAGGTGATATTAAGGGTGTCGAAGGTGGCTTAATCCAGTGGTGTTTGCTGACAGCTGCCATTGATTATTCTACAAGCTGCGGCCAGTTGCTGGTATTGTAATAGAGGCGTCACACTTATGGGGACCTGTTAACTGTCTTAAAGGAGCTGTTGCAAGTCCTTCAAAGAAAACGTGGAGTATCACAGGTTTAGCACTAAGCAATCTCCTTTCTATGTATGCTGTGATTTTAATGTTAAATGTACTGATTTCAAAATTGGTTTGTTAAAAGAGTGACTTCAGAATTCAAAGGGTTATTAATTCTAATAGTTTGGTGAGAATTAGTGTTGTTACAAGAATTGATTCATTGCTTAGATTTGTAATATTACTGTTCAAACCTGACAAATTATTTTAAAAATTCATATCATATTACAAATCCAAAACAAATTCAAATTTTGAAAGCAAAATTAGAGTTAGAGCCAGGGAGGCTCTTTACAGGATGGATGACAATTAGGCTTGATGTGAAGAAGATTTACTTGCCACAAATCGGGTATTATCCTTTCCCTTTCCTTGTTAACTTTTGTCACGTTATTTTCAATCTTAAAGATTGTATTTTCCTTACAAAAATCTGAATATATCAACAGCTTTAAGGCGACCTTAATCCGAGCAAGGATCTTCTCTATGAATTTTGAAGGTGATTGGTCCACCTTACCCAAACAAACTTCCAATATATCTAGAGGAAGGTTAATACCATCACTGAGTTCCTTTCCTATCTTTTGTAGTGCCTTTAACCACCACTCTCCATCGCTACTGAGCGCCATAGTGTGATTCAGATCCCAAAATCTCTCAATCATCCCAACAGGCTGGCAAGATCACCAGCTTTGATACCACTGTAATGTCCCCAAACTACTCGGTATGTAGTATAAGACATAGATGCACAGAGAGTCCGTACGGTAGCTACACAGATGCACAGAGAATCCATACGGTAGCTGTTGAGATGCACAGATAATCCGTACGGTAGCTGTTGAGATGCACAAAGAGTCCATACGGTAGTTGTTGAGATGCACAGAGAGTTCGTACGATAGCTGCTGAGATGCACAGTGAGTTCATACGGAAGGCACAGAGAGTTTGTACGTAAGGCACAGAGAGTCCGTACAGTAGGGACAGAGAGTTCGTACGGTAGGAATAGGGAAACTGTACGGTATAACTAGGATACTGTGTGGTACGGTTGAGTGGGTCGTACGGTTATGGTAGGGAGGTCGTACGGTAGGGCTGGAATGCCTAGAGAAAGATGTCTACGCGGTATGATTTGTGCAATGTGCCTTCAGGCCAGTTTGAATTAGTGAAACTAATACAATTCACAATAATAGATCAAACCAATACTTGCAAAAAGGGATGGTAATATTAATTGATAGTACTTCAGATTCGCCAGATCCAAACAAGAGAACAAGCAGAGTAGGGTGAGGGTTGAATCCCACCGAAACTGCAAATACCAAATAGGGAGGGTCTTTCACCTCCAAAATGGCAGACAGCAGAATCCCAACAAGAATTCGCAATTACAAATAAAATATCCAAAACTCAACATATAACAACTACCTACATGTCAGGTATAAATACCCCATCGGAGAAACTCCCAAGGGTTTACAAAAGAACGCAGACCCGGTAAACACCTACGGACAACAATTAATAAAAACGGGCCCCCCATTAAAAGGTCCTTAATAATATTTCTTTTAAATAGGGACCAAAAAATTAATTAATTTAATTATTTTATTCTCTATCAATTTGGGGACATTACACCTACTAGAAATCAAACGTATTCCCTGTCAAAGCTTTTCCCTCATGGTTGCAAGTTGCACGTCCCTTTAAATGTTTCTCCTGTTTTAAGAGTTCAAACTCTTGATGTACTTTCCCATCATTATTGCCAATGAGATATGAAGTTTTCTCCTCCATGGCTGATTTACAATCAGCATCATGCTCACCTATCACACTTGTTAAGGAAACAATCTCATGGCTGCAATCAAAACCTTCATGTACTAATTCTCTCGCACGAAGTTCATTAACTACTTATGTTACCTGTTGGTCCTCCTCATCCGTTATATCTGAATGTTGCATCTTAGTTGATGACGCCATAGAAGATGGGATTTCTGATTGAGTTGAAGAAGAATGTGAAAAACTCAATTCTAGACCAAACTCGTCTACCTAGTTTTCTACTTCACGTAGTGCCACTTGGGTAGCCTCTAGGGAGTCCTTAGTATTTGAGAGCTCAAGGGTAAGGGTGTCAACTTCCTTCTTCCTCAATGCCTCTGAACAAATCTTTGCAAGATCAAGGAGATGATCTCAATTTGAAAGAAGATGTAGATAATCTGATTTCATTGTTTTCATCACTTCCTTGATCACCTGCAAATGTGAAAATTCCTCTTTGAGTTCCTTTTGTCCCTTGTTTATTTGTACCTCCCAAAGGTTATTTTCAATCATCTCATATACGTCATCAAAATGTGTTCGAGCTGCAACAATTTTATCTTCAATGACTTTCGATTGACTCTCCAAGTTATGTGAACTAGCAGGTGTAGGAGAAAAATCAGATTCACATGATGAAGTAGTTGATTGTCCTTCGTTACACATATCAATGCTGATCTCTAGATTACCCACATTAAAACTTGAGCACCCTTCCATTGCTGCCTTGGCCAGATCGAAGTCTATGTTCTCATCAATGCATTGTCCTATAATAAGATGAAATGCACGAGGATTCATCTTTATCCTCTTTCTTGCTTGTTCCATCTTTTGATGTATGAGCATCAAAATCCTCACCATCAGTAGGAGCACATGAAGAGCTAGCTTCCTCCTGGTTTTGAGAGGAAATTTCCGTTTCGCTATCTAGCTGAAAGTAATTCTCTGAAGAATCTTCAATTTTTACCTTCTCTTCTATGCATTTGTGATTGAGTTCCTAGGGACTTTTACATGAAAAACAAAGATTTCGTCTTCTCAATTCCTTCCTCCTAATCACATGCTTTCCTTCATCTTTCTCTTTCCCCAAGGAAGATTTTAATTGATCACATTGGTTGAATACATTGTTGACCAGCTTGTAAGTAGTAGAGATAATCATTTCTTGTTTATAAACAGCCAATAGAAATGTCATGAGAGGCTGGGAAATAACATCGCATTCATCAATAAGCTTAGTCATAATGATTTCCATATAATCATGAATGGGTTTGACATGCTTCTCTGTGATAGCAAAATGGAAATGATTAAACAATTGCAAAATAAAATCATCACAATTATAGTCAATCATGACAGCACATGGTCTCGCCTTTGCCATCAACTCTAAATTCATTTCTCTCGTACTGAAAGAATAACTATTGATTTCACCTAGCACATCAAAACTTTCAATGATTACTTGAAAGACCTCCTTCATTTTATCATCTTCGTAAGGAGTTTCAGGAGTTGTACTTAAAATTTCATTTAGGCAATTAGAAACAACAAGTCTTGCCTCCTTATCTGGATGTCTCAGCAACATATGCTCACCAAAGGAATTCACTGCTGGACTCTAGCTATTTGGATCAACTGTGAACGTGATTGTTTCACCTATTGCAAACACTTTGCCAATTCCTCCCATGAGGTGAGTAGAGCATCCTTTGATAAGAACAAATGTCCAAGTTTCTCTCCTGTAATAAACAACTTTTTGCCCAACTCTCTGTCACCAATTTAGCTGGTTAGACTTTCCATAATAGACTAACTCGTTGTCCACTGATTTTACCCAACAGGCTGAGAGATTCGATGCTCTGATACCACTGTAAGATTCCCCTAAAGGAATCTTGCCCAATATGCCTAAAAAATTCTATCAATCAATAACTTTTCAACCATGGACATTTTATCAAACAGTTGCGACCTTGGAAGAGTGTTCAAATTAAATAATGAGTTTTAAGTTTGTTCCAATGGCTACTACAGATATGCCCAACTGCACTGTTTTGACAGATTGACAACACTTATTAACAATAATTTGAATAGCTTAATTACATGTCCAGCTTAGTACATGACCCACACTCTTTATGACAAACAACTTCAATCATTTGAACATGTCTATAACAATGAACACTCAGAAAATGAGAGAAGAATATGATATGAACAGATATTATTTGCATAACAACATAGCATGAATGTACACATTCATTACTAGATTGCAAACTATTAATGCTGCGGATTCCAGAGGATTAATTACATAAAATTCATTGCTCATAATAAACTCAACATGCATCACCAACATCAAACAACACTTGTAACAAGCCTGGTATTCCACTTAAAATGTGCAGCTAATAAAAACGGCCTTATTGATTCAACTAATAATATACTGCGATACTAAAACATGTTGCTCCCGTGAATCTACAACCGTACTTGAGGAGAATCATTCACACAATGTAATGTCCCCAATTTAGCAGGTTTCAATTTGGTCTTCGTTTGCCTCAGATTGGACTTTGTTTGGGCTCAGTTTCATATACTTACTATCTATAGTAAGTCTGAGGTTGATCGAGAAGGACCCTTTCTATTTTTGGAAAGTGCATTTGGTCACATGGGAAAATATTAGATGTGACTCCTGTTTCAGACGACATATTTAAAGGATAAGTATTTTGGGAGTTATTATTATTTTAGTAGCCAAATTATTATTTAATCATTAATTCACATGGAATATAATCCTAAGTCTTAAAAGCAATGATTTTAAATGAAAGGTGTGTTGAAGAAGTCTTTTAACTGAAAAGTGTCTTCATGAAACTTTTAACTTTGGAGTTATGTATTATTGATTCAAAGTTATTAAATGAAGACTTCTAATTCAAAAGTGTATTGATGAAGGCTCTTTAGTGAAAAGTGTGTGAGAGAAGCTATTTGCTTTTGGTGTCTTGAAGAAAATATCTTTTATTATTATAAAAGCAATGCTTGTGCCAAAAAACAAATCATTCTATTCTGCATTTGTTTTTTGTTGATTTGGGTGAAGTGAAGAAACAAGGGTTTGAAGAATTTCAGCATGGTGTTATTGTAAATTCTACACAGGTTTCAGCACTTTGAATTGGTGAAATATCCAACTAATTGTGCAATCCGGCGATAGCTTTATACAGAAGCCATGTTTGAGCTTAATTGGTGAAGTTTTGAAGATTTTGGACAAGGGTTTGAGCATGCGTTTGAAGGTTTATCAACTGCAGATTGTAAAGATATTATGGGTACAATTATAAATCAGATTACAAGCATTTGTTTATTGAAGAATTCATTTGCTATTGTTTTTCATCATCCTTTCAGAGGGTTCCCAGCCATGTATTACCTGTGAGTTCATTAATTGTAACTCCTAGATTTTTTGGGTATTGTTGTTTTAGATAATAAGGGTTATTTAATGAGCTGGGTTGTCAATATATTGTAAAAAGTCTGAGTATTCAAGCTGGTATAAAAATCTGAAATTTTCAGCTGTGTATTTTCAATGCAATTTCAGGTTTGAGTTGGAAAATTATTATTGCAATATCTTTTATTTGCTACATTATATTGTCATATCAAACATTGCAAATATACCACACTCATTCATCAAAACAAACAACCAAAATTGAAACAATTCAGTGCTTGTCAGAGTTAGAACTAGAGAGGGCTCTTACAGTGGTATCAGAGCGGTATCTTGCCATCTTGTGGGGTGGAATTTATTGGGCTTACTTGTTTGACTTGAGTGATCAGCACTCTTTCTTTAATTGCAATCATGCACAGATATAGGAAATCTGGAAAACATGAAACCAGTTAGACAGTTTATCTGAGTTAAGAAAGCAAACAAATGCCTTAGTTAAGGACATGGAGAAAGAAAGGCAAACACTGGAAAGATTAAATGCGCCACTTTTAGATCCTGCAACTGTTGATAAAGCAACAAACTACTTGGTTTCTTTGTTCAATAGGTCCTCTTCACAGGGAAGTTATAAGGAGAGACGTGAGTTGTTTACAGGTGAGACATCCAGAGATCTCCATGATGAGTTTTCAGCAGCTACTAATTTTTGTGGAGATTTTCCTACACTTAGTGGACCAGCCACTAGTCCTATTTGCACACCTGCGGGTGGAGATTCTTTACAGGGACATGTGGATGTGCCTGACTTGTTGGCAGATAGTGGTACTGAGTTTCAGCATCTTGAGCCTATCAGAGTTAGTGACACGAATCAGGCTGGTGACATGTCTACTGCCATTGATGACAGTCTTGCATCAATTGTCATCCGGCGGTGGTGGGTTCCATGATCCTTTTCTGCAGGGACTCACGAATGAGGATGGGAAAGCTTATGAGTGGCAAGAGTTTGTTTCAGCCAGAGCTTCCATTCCTTTAGATGAGGTTACTTCTTCGGTGACTCATGAGCACGACTCCTCCTGCAGCGAGTCATGCTTGATTTATCAGACCCTGGGGGAGGACTCTGATTTGTTAGTGAGTGAGGATGGGTCTCAGGATCTGGGTTGTCATGTGGATGCAGAGGAAGAGGTAGCTGAGGATTGTGATGAGTCAGATTTAGCAGCAGCTTCCTCGGGGGTAGATGAGGACGAGTCTGAAGTCAGTACTCAATTTGTAGATGTGTGCTTGGATGATAGTACACTGAGATACGGTGACCTTGAGGGGAGTTTGTTGGATACAGCGTCCTTCCATAGTGTCGACAGTGCAGTTGAGATTGTGCATAGGAGACCCATTGTGCAGAGTCATCATGTGACTAGCCAGTTGAGAGTTGGTGAGGGAAATATTACTTCTACTCTCGAGCATTTCGATGCCACTCGTCAGCTGTTGGTTGTTTATGGTTGGGGTGCTCGTATGACAAATGAGCATGGCGATGGTTACCTTTCTCTGACAGAGATTCATTCCTTGCGAGAGGCTATCGGGGTTTTGAGACAGGATTATTTACAGTTGGTGGCCGACTGAGATCACCTAGTTGAGTGGGGGAGTACGGCATACAAAGCACTAATGGACAGAGAGGAGGTGAGTGAGCTTACTCAGGAGCTCACAGTGACTTCTAAGGCTTTAGAGGGCACTCAGTTGGCTCTCCAAGAGTCGCAGGGATGTTTAGCAGAGGTAACTGTGGAGTTGGAGCGGATTCAATCTTTGCCAGCCATAGATCCAGTTCAGTTGCATATAGTAGTGGTTGGTGGTGAGTCAGCTTCCACAGTTAGCAGTGATGGACGTGTTGGGGACACGATTACATCCATCCTTGAGACAGATGTAGTAGATACAGTTGAGGAGTGTGCTTCAGTGGAGGACAGCAGAGAGATATTTGGGGTATCAGGTTCTCCAGTTGTTAGCGCGATGACAGATGATACAAAGCGGGTTGTTGAGTCCTGAGGTAGTAGGAGTGGATTCGTTAGAGAGTTGTGTGCCAGTTTTTGACACTACTCCCTTTGACTCACAGGATAGAGACAGGGTATCATCTAGTTTGGGGACTAGTTCTCATGATGATTTGTTTCCTCCTGTCAGAAGCAAATCTATTCCTTCGTCTCATACAGTTTATCATAATAGGCAGTTGGTAGTGCCACAATTTCTAAGGGATCAATTGTGGATTGCAGGGGAGAAGGTTGATGCTGCTTCTTATAACTTCTGTTGCACGGAGTCGTTTATGGAGTACTTGCTTGAGAGTTTGGTTTTGCGGGAGGGACCCTTCAGGACTTCTGAAGGTACACTCGTCCAGGGTTCTCGCGGTATTCAGTTGTTAGTGGGGGAGAATGTAGATGCCTTGACTACCATGCTTCCTCATCGGGATTTTGTGGTTGTGTTTGTTGAGCGGGTTACTCGGGACATTGCCCAACCAGTTGTTGGGAGTCAGAGACTGGAGCCCTCTCTTGATTCTCAGTTGGGTTTTGATGAGCATCTGATAGGGATTGGAGCATTTCACCATGATTGCACAGTGAGGAGCGCTCATCACTTCATTTTTGACCCACCGGTCGAGGACTTGTTTGCGCGTCGGTGTGGGTTGGCTCCAAGATTATATCATCCTTTTTGGGATGGGTTTTCTCCATCTGGAGTTGATGAGGTTGGTTACTGCAAGTTAGCAGGAGGTGACTTGCAGGGTCAGTACATCCAGTAAGGTTTTACAGTCGATGAATATCTGGATTACGAGAGTACACAGAGAAGATTGGCAGGGTGTGCAAGGAGTTCTAGTTTGTTAGATGGTTTTGGATATCCATTCATTCTTGTTTTGGATAGTTGTGAGTTTCATCTCTACTGGGATCCAGGGGGAGGCAGGATTAGCACTGCGGATTGTGTGGGTCACTATGGTTGGCATGGTGACAGTGTGATCAGGACAACTCCGTGGATGGAGTTGTCATCACAGGGGTTTGCAGGTGATGCCTGGGATATTATACATACTTATCCTTGGGATCCGAGTGGATCGATATGTGTCTTGTTTCGGTGATTGCTTGAGGACAAGCAATCTTGGGGAGGGACGACTGTACTGTCCCCAATTTAGCAAGTTCCAATTTGGTCTTCATTTGGCTCAGATTGGACTTTGTTTGGGCTCAATTTCATATACTTACTACCTATTGTAAGTCTGAGGTTGATCGAGAAGGACCCTTTCTATTTTTGGAAAGTGCATTTGGTCACCTGGGGAAATATTAGATGTGAATCAAGTTTCAGACGACATATTTAAAGGATAAGTATTTTGAGAGTTATTATTTTAGTGGCCAAATTATTATTTAATCATTAATTCACATGGAATATAATCCTAAGTCTTAAAAGCAATGCTTTTAAGTGAAAGGTGTGATGTCCCCAATTTTAGCAGGTATTGGCAATGGCTTTGTTAGCTCATTATCGCGAGCCTCGTGAGTTGACGCCTGGTTTTGAGGGTCCCAGTTGGCAGACTTGCTATTTTTAGTAAGTCTGAACTTACTATTTTTAGTAAGTCAGTTTGGTCAGTTTCTATTTCTGGCAGGGGAGTATCGGCAGTGGTCAGTGCTCCAGTCTATATTCAGTCTGTGTAGTTCTTTGGCTGGGGACTTACTATTTTAGTAAGTCTATTTATGGCAGTTCTCATTTTTGGCAGTACAGTGGGTGGCTCTGGCAGTTAGTCGTCACCTGCAGCGGATGTTGGATTTATTGCACGAGCTCATATTTATTAATTAATTATTAAAATCATACTTTTATAATACTTTATTATAATAATGTTTTAGAAGTTGATAATTAAAAGAGCTGTGAACTGAAGCTCTTTTTGGGAAACTGTGGCCAAGGATGGGTTATAAATATGAGCTCATTTCATTAGGATTGGCATTCGATTATTGATTAAACTTTTGACCTTGTGGCTCTGTGCCGGAACTTCTGAATTGTGCCCTTGCTGAAGTATAAGGGTTTCTGAGTTCTACATTCTTGCAATGTGCAGAGGTAAACATTTGCTACAGCTCTCTACTGTGTTTCTGTGGCTAAGGGAGAATCTGATCTATTCTGGAGATTATTATCTGAGGAGTTTGTGATAATTAATTGGCACACTGAGAGTGCAATTACTTCTGATATTGTTATCATTGAACTGAGTCTTGCCTGGAAGAGGACGTTTATTGAAAGAGTTGAGTGGTTTCGAATTAACAACTCCTCCTGGGGTGGATCGATTTAGACTGAGGAAGCTATGTTTGAGAGGAGAGGAGTTTGCATCAATTCTGGGCTATATCGAAACACACAGCAATAGCAGCGTGGATTATATTAAGGCTGTGTCTGAATTGGAAAATCGCATTCTCAGCAAATAGGCCAAGACTGCCATTTTTGGGCAGCGAATTCATTGACGTGAGAGTGCTAACTGCTGGCCAAACGTGGAGCTTCCTGTCTGGCGTGTTGGAGTATCGAATTCAATTATAATTGCAAGCTGCGTGACTAGTGGGGGTAATTCGTGGGCCTCTAATTGCATACCAGTGGTGAACGTGGATGCTGGTTGGTTATTATCACAACACCAGACGTCTATACTGGCGAATATCAGGTTCCATATCATTGTTGCATTTGCTGTATAATTAATAAATGTATTTTTTTCCAGAATCTATCAATAATAAATGTGTTGGAAATGATTGGGACTGTGGATTGAAAATTACAATCTGAAATTGATTATATAAAGGGGTACCTTCTTGCAAAGTTATTATTTTGTAGTTGCAAATCTATTAATTCATCGCAAAGCCAGGTTGGACTCATTACAGTGGTATCAGAGCGGTTTCCTACCAGCCTGCAGGGAAATCGGGTTCATTTTTTATTATTATTATTTGGGAATTCAATTATGGCAGATGATAGGAGATTTATGCCTGGTAGGCATTACCACCGAAGAGGTCATTCACCCACACTAAATGAAGGGGATGTCGATATTCAGTTTGGCACAGTGCTTAGTGGTGATGCTAATAATCCAGGTGGTTCAGCAGGTACTGCACGACCCACAACTGCTACTGAAGCAGATATAGACAGAGAAGCTAGGGAGACCTTCAAGAACCTAGCAGTTGGCTAGCATCATGTAGCTGATGAATTACATGAGCTTTCTGACACCTTGAGGCGGATGGTATTACCGAGGGACCAAAGTAGGGAGAGATCACGTGATGCTTCTGTCACATCACATAGATCAGGGATTGATGACAGGCACAGGGATTATGAGCATAGAGCCCGGAGAGATGACAAAGCAGATAGGGTAGGTGACAGGGGAGATCAGTTCAGACCCCAGGGGCCCAGATTTGTGAGACCAGAGGCCGATGCAGTCAACACTGATGTTGAGGATGTCCCCTTTGCCGATGATATAGTCACTCACTATGCTGAGTGGGATGCCCTTCCTCCGGCCTTGAAGCAAAATTTGAACTTTGACAGATATTTGACACAAAAACGAGAGCAGTCGAGTGGAAGATTGGCACAGGATAGGCAGAGGATGGGGCAGAATGATTTGAGAAAGGTGGCTAGCAAGATGATGCTAGCACATTTTGATGGCAGCGGTAGGGTCTATAATGTCCCCTTTTCGGGGCACATTATTTCATGCTTTATAGTTAGCCTTTTCATCATGGTCCGGTGGGCTAACCAGGGTTTGGCAGGTGATCAAAGGGATGTTTGGCCTAGGTGTTTTTAGTTTCAGGCCAATCAGATCAGTTTTCACAGGGTTTCCAGGGTGCTTACTATTTATAGTTTTTTGGCATTTCACTAGTGGACTTGGAGCGTCTCAACGAGAGCTTTCCGACAAGTTATCACACGTCTTCATCCGAGTTCATTTGGCCCTTCGTTTTAATATCAGAAGATTCCTTACTTTATTTTACTATGTCACTTTATAACACAACGGTTATATTTATTTAAAAAGTGACTTTAAGGGGAATATGAAGAGACAAAGTGGGGAAACTGAAGAGTCACAGCTGCAGCTTTAAAAGAAGACTTGGAGTCTCATTGTGTATGCTTAGTTTTATGAATTTACTTCTCTTGGAGAATCCAGACAGCTTCAGCTTTCGATTCTGAAACCTGAGGACGGAAACCTTTAGGCTTTCTCGGTGGATTGGACGAAAACCCAGTTCATCTCAGGGTGGATTCACAGCAGAGTTGACCATTGCATTTCTAGGTTCTTATCATTTGATATTACTATTGAATATTGTAGTTCAGATTTTGGATTGTGGAAATCCCATTATTATTGTATTGTTGTTGTATAATGCAATTATATTTACTGACGGTTTTATTGGGACATTTTGCTGGTTATTTGTTGTGAATCAATGTTTTATCTGCATGAATGTGTTTATTTAAATGTTCTGAGATATTATTGAGGGTTTTGGGAAAAATCTCGGTTTGGGACATTTCAGTGGTATCAGAGTTGGTTTTACTGCTAGCCTGTGGAGTTTTTTTTAGAAAAAAAAATCTTGCCAGCCTGTGGAGTTTTTTTTAGAAAAAAAAAATCTTGCCAGCCTGTGAGGTTTTCTTCATAAACAAATTTGCAGAAGGGCTTTATGAGTAACAGATCTCAGAGTTATTGGATATGCATTCTTAACTTCAGACGCAGCAAGCAGAAGAGTATACACATTTCTAGAATTTGGGTATAACAGTTAAAACGTTGACTTGCCATCAAGAAGTTCATCATTTCCTTTATAAGAGTTAGCAAGCAAGTAATCTGCTCACTCAGCCAGGACAAAAGTCTTAGTCCAAACGTTGAATATAGATTTTAGTCCAAGACGTTGTCTCGGGTTGGAGTTTATTCTTATTGTGAAGCTACTAGCAGAAGACCTCCCCCCCCCCCCTGCGTTTTTTTTCNCCCCCCCCCCCCCCTGCGTTTTTTTTCTTTTTATAGAACCTCCACGTCCCGTGGCATACATCTTGCATTGATGGTTCACGTCTGCATTTCACAATGAAGGCAGTTGCTGTGTGGTTAAGTTTCGGGCAAGGTGAAATGCGAAGCATAGGGAATAGCCATGAAGACTATGCGAGACAGAGAAATTAATCGTGGAGATATATGTAATTTTTCATATATGTAATGGTTCAAACATTACTATTACCGTGAATTTATCTGATAAAACTATTGCTTCGAGTTATAATTTGAAGTGTGGGTCCCGAATTAATTCGGTGCAACTTATTATAGTTCACGAAGTATTAAGGGGTGTTGTGTTCTTATTAAGTGGCAGAAGCTTATAATGTATCAGTCGATACTTGTGAACATTTAAGAAAGCAGCGTTTTAATTGGTCTTTCATTTGCCGTCAATCGGGAATCGTATTATTTATTTGGGATGAATATTGGCGGTTTGAGATATATGAAAATAATACTTTACAAATAATTCATTTGCCGTGAGTGGGGACTTGTGGGCCAACTTTAACAATTTGGTGAAATATTTTGTGCCTTCTCTGGTTCCATATTTCTATTGTTCGACAAATACTGTGGAGTGGAAGAAACCAGAAGAAACACCTCTGACAATTTCGGGGTAAGCAAAGTAATCTTTCCATTGTCGTTCGAGACAGAAGCTTGGGTATATTGCGGTTACCGGTTGCGTCGAGCAGAGTTGATCCTCAACTATGGTTTGAGCGGAGCACTCAAGAGCTGAGTTTATTAGGAAGAAAATACGGGTTGAGTCGAGATTGTTGGTGGAGCCGATAATTATATTGGGTGCTGGGTAAATATATGTTGCCATGAGATTAGACTGGAGGGAGGAATGAGAAATTAAGGGTTCTTGGCGATATTGAGTATTTGGCTTTGTGAGCCAAAACTCGCTTATGTCTGAATATTGTTACTTGAACTATTGTCTATTGGGAAATTTGAAGTATTATGGGTTTGATATAATTTTAATTAAAGAGTTTTCTCCAATGTTTACGGCTCAATTGAATGATTAATGTCGTGCCTATTATTTGCAAACAATAAAAAGAAGCCATTACAGTGTCCGGTTTAATATTTGGCCCATGAGATTGAAACATTAAAGTTGGGCTTTAATATTTGGCGTGAAGCTTTTTACATAGCTCATTGATATATTTCAGCGATTTGTCTATAGTGGCTGGAAAATTATTGACGATATGTGACCATGCTGTTATATTACCCCGAGCGGAAATCTTAAAGTCTGTCTAGGATTCTCATACGCCATGGTTACAATGATCACAGGGAGCAATCTGTTGGTGTAGCATTGAATATAAAGTTTGTTTCAGTGGTTCTGTTGGTTTTTTTTAACACTGTCGTCAGCATCATATAGTTATTGGGTTGTATTTGTGTTGCTCGAGTACTTCTCAAACTCTGCAGGAGCCACAATATAATTGAAGCTGTCATAACAGATTTTATCGGGAGCTGCTACAGTTAGTTCTGGAAGTGACCGTCCATATCATGGTACCATGACTTGTCTCCCATGCCATCAAACCTCTCATATGACGGTTTGGACTGCCTGATATAAAAGTAATTTTGGAAGGCATATCTTACATCTTGTGGGCATTCTCAGATCTTCAAATAATGCAGTTCAGCAACTGAATTTTTAATATTCTGGTGTTCAAGGTCAGAGCTTCTGTAGTTTCTGCTAATCACTTATGTTTCAACTGAATGGTAAATAGAAATTTCAAACGAAGTGTAGTCTCTTTATGCTCTGAGCAGTTTGCTCTATAATGTGAAAGTAATTATCAGAGAACTAAACAGTTCTTGAACCTGTAAACTCTAGACAAACACATATGCATAGCTTTCACAATTTGTGCAATTTGTGTGTTGTACTATAAGACTGGACGGTCTTATTAAGCTAACGAGGAATCACAAAAGACATCAAATTTCAGAAAACTAGAACAGACCTTACATGCTAATTATGTGACAAAATACACTTGAATCAAAACTGAGAATTTGAGGTCAACATTGAGAAAAAATCTTACAAAGGTGCTAACAATTCATACTCTGGGAGTGGAACCTTGTCCTTGGCAGCTACAAGTTAATTTGCAGATTTTGACCAATGTAAGTTTGAACATTCACGTGCAGAGTCAAGCAGAATCTAGCTATTAAAGATGCATGGTTTGGAAAAAGTCCGGAAGGATCTTGCTAAGGTACAGCGACAGTTAGCCGAGATTTCACAACCTGGTGAAAGGACAGAAATACTCGGCATATACGATGAGTATAACACACTTCCTCCACAGGTTCAAACAGATTTAACCTTCTCTAGTTTCATGGACTTCCATCCAAAGCTACAACACAAGACTTTAATGGCCAAGAAGCTGTATCATGATTTGGCTCGAGATCAACTTGCAAAAGATAGGTGCAGACATTTATACGAAGAGTTTCCAGCTATCATTAATCAACCCATAGGTGAACAAAAAACTAAACCAGTTATTGAAGAAAAGCCTTATGAAGCTGTCATCAAGGCAGGAGATTGTAAAAAACATATTGAATCAATAAATGAAGGAGAGGCTAAAGAAGAGGCAACAAATCTAGAGGTTACAGGATGGTTTACTAGAGAAGAGCAACCAACTTCCATTGACTCTCAGCCTTCACTTGATAAAAGAAAAGATGGGAAAGATATGGTTCAAGATCGTGACCACCACTTGGATGTCTGTAGCAATTCATGTAATAAAGAGTCATGTGACTTATTTAGCAGCATCTCACTTATGTATAATGTTGAATTGGATGACCCATTAGATAATGCATCCCAAAATGACAATGATGGGAAACAATCCTTAAAGAGTCAGCTGAAAGTCAATAACGATGCCATTATTGCAGCTCTTGTCCACCATGATAGCACTCACCAGATTATTGAGGATCTTTGTAGGAAGGTTCAGAAAGAGAAAGGACAAGGTGATATAAGGATTGGAACTTATGTTGCAGATTTACAGTGGGTCAAAACAGCTTTTGAGGATTGGAAATCAGGATATCTGTGTTTACTTTCAGACCGCGACTACCTATTACAGGTTGCTGGAAAATATGCTGAGCAGTTGAGGGAAAAGGAGGATGAGGTTAATAAGCTCAATAGAGAGCTTAGTGTTACTCAGGGTACATTGGAACACACACCTATAGCTCTTCAGGAAGCAAGAAATCAGATTGTTTTCACTAGCCAGTACAGGGAACAGGACGACAGGGAAAGGTCCGAATTCTTTCAGGAGGTGATACAGGAACTTGATAACGTACAATAGACCTATGACTTGGATAGCTATCCCAAAAGATCTTTGGATCATCCAGAGTTTCTTTATGAGTTAGATAACTTTCAGGCGGTTGACAATTCCTTGTTTGAAATGGATGCTGATTTGACATTTGATAATCCTTTCTTTGACCTAGATGAGGGATGTATTTCCTATCCCCATGACAAGGATGAGGTTGATTACAGGATTTGGGACCCAGGTTCAGTTATTAGAGGTGAGTCTTGGTCAAAAGGTTGGAGTAGCGGGATGAGCTCAGTTGCTGAGCACTGTGGTTTTTACACCAGCAGCCAGGATGGGCAGTTATGTCTTGTGGCATGATGGGTGCTATACCTTTCCTTGCACTACCTCTCGTTGATGGTGAGATGTCTCGTGTTGGCGAGCATCCCTTGGTTCATTCCTCTTTCCACACAGTCGCGACTCCTCTACATTATCATACTGATTCATCGAGTGCTTATGGTAATTCTATCACCACATATTTTAGGCATGATGATGATGATCGGATAGAGCTTATTCAGTACGGGGTTATCGAGCTTGGTATGATGATTATGATTGTTGGGATGAATTTTTCATACCATGGTATACACTGTGTGACTCCAGGTATTGAGAGACAGTTATGGAATCCTTATGCTAATTCAGGAATTCCAGTAGAGTTGGTTAGTGCATCGCATGTTGGCCATATTGTATGGGATGCATTTGGTTTTCCATTCAGACCACCTACGGAGAACTTTCTTTCCCAATTATTGCAGAGGTGTGGGGTGAGTGATTGGTTTGGTACGCTTCCATGCTTGCAGGTGGAAGCCTTGTCTGACAGTCTGGGTACCTTGCCTCTTCAATACAGTTTCCAGTTCGGGAGACGGATCAGAGGGGCAGGGTTATGGCAGTTGGATAATTTTGGTGGTTCACTCAGTATGGGCATAGGGCATCAGGATAATTTAGCCATCTGGGGAGATGGATGGCCCTTTTGCTTATGGGATCCAGGAGGGACGTACTTGCGGTTGGTATTTATTCAGGGAGTCGATTGGTGTGAGGTTTGGTTTCCCCCTGCATCTGACCGTAGAGGTGCTAGTGATCTCAGTTGGAGTGAGGTTCTCAGTTTGGTTGAGGACTTTCTCACAGATGATGACGGCACAGGGCAGATTGGTACGAATGATCCTGCAATGATTTGGGATCCTGGCATTAGACTGGTTGTTGTTTTGTTGTGTGAATGGCTTCACAGGTCAGGGCATAAAATCTGTTTCAATTTCACACGACAGATTGGTGGAGCAGCTTCCCTGAGGTTGGTTTGGGATCCAAGTATTATGATCACAGCATGCAAATACCGATTGCTTGAGGGCAAGCAATCTCCGGGAAGGGATGATTTGTAATGTCCCATTTTCGGGGCACATTATTTTGTGTCTTATAGTTAGCCTTTTCATCATGGTCTAGTGGGCTAACCGGGGTTTGGCAAGTGATCAGAGGGATGTTTGGCTTAGGTGTTTTCAGTTTCAGGCCAATCAGATCAGTTTCCACAGGGTTTCCAGGGTGCTTACTATTTATAGTAAGTTGGCAGAACTCAATTTTTCTGGCATTTCAGTAGTGGACTTGGAGCATCTCGCCGAGAGCTTTCCGACAAGCTATCACACATCTTCATCCAAGTTCGTTTGGCCCTCCGTTTTAATGCCAGAAGATTCCTTTATTTTATTACGTCACTTTATAACCCAACGGTTATATTTATTTAAAAAAAGACTTTAAGGGGAATATAAAGAGACAAAGTGGGGAAACTAAAGAGTCACAGATGCAGCTTTAAAAGAAGACTTGGAGTCTCATTGTGTATGCTTAGTTTTATGAATTTATTTCTCTTGGAGAATCCAGAGAGCTTTAGCTTTCAATTCTGAAACCTGAGGACGGAAACCTTCAGGCTTTCTCGATGGATTGGACGGAAACACAGTTCATCTCTGGGTGGATTCACAGCAGAGTTCACCGTTGCATTTCCAGGTTCTTATCATTTGATATTATCATTGAATATTGTAGTTCAGATTTTGGATTGTGGAAATCCCATTATTATTGTATTGTTGTTGTATAATGCAATAATATTTACTGAGGGTTTTATTGGGACATTTTGCTGGTTATTTGTTGTGAATCAATGTTTTATCTGCATGAATGTGTTTATTTCAATGTTCTGAGATATTATTGAGGGTTTTGGGAAATATCTCGGTTTGGGACATTTCAAGGTCACTTCTAGAGCTTGGATCCACAAGCTCGACACCTACCTCGCATTACGCCCTATGACTGAGGAGGACGCCATTAGATTTGCAGTTTTGCATTTAGATGGCACTGCACATGACTGGTGGTACCATGGGTTAAGATCACTACATCATGACCAGATTACTGTCTATCAGGAGTTTGTGGATAGGCTGATTGAGCGCTTTGACAGAAAAGATCCAGAGGTTTATTTCAGAGAGTTGGCTCAGTTGTGGCAGACAACTAGTTTAGAGGGCTTCATCATCGAGTTTCAGCGCATATCAGTCATGGTGTATGATATCTCAGAGCGGAGGAGAGTGATGTTATTTTTGGAGGGGTTAGCAGAGCCACTCCGTGGATGGGTTGCCTTTGGACCCACCCACTTTACAAGAGGCGATGAAGAAGGCCCGAGATCTTGAATTCATCATCTCGGAGCAAGGGTGCCCCGAAGTCATCTGGTCCCCCACCTGTTGATGAGGAGTCTCCACCAATTGTTGAGGACAAGGGCAAGACAACGGGGAGATTTGATGATACTTCCAGAGAGGACCTGAGGAGGAGACAACTTTGCTTTTGGTGTAAGGGGCCTTTCTCTAAAGGTTATACTTGTGCTTTGAGGCCGAAAGGGTAGTAAACTGCGGCATGTGAGTTTACACGGATGAGTTGGAGGAGTCATCGCAGCAGCATGAGTATAAGGACAGAGATGATCGTACTGGGGATCGAGTCTATACTATGATGAGTGTTTATAACCTCATATTTGACTCACATGTTCAGGATTAACATCAAGTGCAAAGCTGGTCTCTACCTAAGATGGATTGGTTGCAGGATGACTGGGGAGAGTCAGTGAAGTTTACTATGATGAGTTCTCCTGTTGAGTCATCTTCTAGTGATGTCCAGATCTCCACTTCATCAGCGCAGGCACTTGGGGTTATGATACAGGTTATGTTACTGGTGTTGGTGATGTCATGGGTTTACAGTTGGTTCCGCAATGGCAGGTATGTCACGTGCTTCTTATGGGATCCGAGTGGAGGTTCCAATGAAATACTCGATTGTTTGAGGACAAGCAATTGTGTGGAGGGAGGACTGTGATATCCCCAATTTTAGCAAGTATTGGCAGTGACTTTGTCAACTCGTTTTCGCGACCCTCGTGAGTTGACGATTGGTTTTGAGGGTCCCAGTTGGCAGACTTTCTATTTTTAGTAAGTCTGAACTTACTATTTTTAGTAGGTCAGTTTGGTCAGTTTCTATTTCTGGCAGGGGAGTATCGGCAGTGGTCAGTGCTCCAGTCTATATTCAATTTGTAAAGTTCTTTGGCTGGGGACTTACTATTTTTAGTAAGTTTATTTTTGGCAGTACAGTGGGTGGCTCTGGCAGTTAGTCGTCACCCGCAGCGGATGTTGGATTTATTGCACGAGCTCATATTTATTAATTATTTATTTATTAATTAATAATTAAAATCATACTGTTATAATACTTTATTATAATAATGTTTTAGAAGCTGATAATTAAAAGAGCTGTGAACTGAAGCTCTTTTTGGGAAACTCTTGCCAAGGATGGGTTATAAATTTGAGCTCATTTCATTAGGATTGGCATTCGATTATTGATTAAACTTTTGACCTTGTGGCTCTGTGCCGGAATTTCTGAATTGTGCCCTTGCTGAAGTATAAGGGTTTCTGAGTTCTACATTCTTGCAAACGTGCTGAGGTAAACATTTGCTATAGCCCTCTACTCTGTTTCTGTGGCTAAGGGAGAATCTGATCTATTCTGGAGATTATTATCTGAGGAGTTTGTGATAATTAATTGGCACACTGAGTGCCATTAATTGTGATATAGTTATCATTGAACTAAGTCCTGCCTGAAAGAGGACGTTTATTGAAAGAGTTGAGAGTGGTTTCGAATTACAAACTCCTCCTAGGGTGGATCAATTTAGACTGAGGGAGCTATGTTTGAGAGGAGAGGAGTTTGCATCAATTATGGGTTGTATCGAAACACACAGCAATAGCAGCGTGGATTATATTAAGGCTGTGTCTGAATTGGAAAATCGCATTCTCAGCAAATAGGCCAAGACTCGTTTCTAGGCAGCGAATTCATTGATGTGGGAGTGCTAACTGCTGGCCAAACGTGGAGCTTTCTGTCTGGCATGCTGGAGTATCGAATTCAACCTTAATTGCAAGTTGCATGACTAGTGGGGGTAATTCGCGGGCTTCTAATTGCATACCAGTGGTGAACGTGGATGTTGGTTGGTTATTATCACAACACCAGACGTCTATACTGGTGAATATCAGGTTCTATATCATTGTTGCATTTGCTGAAAAATTAATAAATGTATTTTTTTTCCAAAATCTATTAATAATAAATGTGCTAGAAATGATTGTGACTGTGGATTGAAAATTACAATCTGAAATTGATTATATAAAGGGGTACCATCTTGCAAAGTTATTATTTTGTAGTTGCAAAATCTATTAATTCATCGCAGAGCCAAGTTGGGCTCGTTACAAAAGGTGTGTTGAAGAAGCCTTTTAAGTGAAAAGTGTCTTCATGAAGCTTTTAACTTTGGAGTTATGTATTATTGATTCAAAGTTAGTAAATGAAGACTTCTAATTGAAAAGTGTATTGATGAAGGCTCTTTAGTGAAAAGTGTGTGAGAGAAGCTATTTGCTTTTGGTGTCTTGAAAAAGATCTTTTATTATTATAAAAGCAATGCTTGTGCCAAAAAACAAATCATTCTATTGTGCATTTGTTTTTGTTGATTTGGGTGAACTGAAGAAACAAGGGTTTGAAGAATTTCAGCATGGTGGAATTGTAAATTCTACACAGGTTTCAGCACTTTGAATTGGTGAAATATCCAACTAATTGTGCAATTCGGCAATGGCTTTATACAAAAGTCATGTTTGAGCTTAATTGGTGAAGTTTTGAAGATTTTGGACGAGGGTTTGAGCATGCGTTTGAAGGTTTATCAACTGCAGATTGTAAAGATATTATGGGTACAATTATAAATCAGATTACAAGCATTTGTTTATTGAAGAATTCATCTGCTACTGTTTTTCATCCTTTCAGAGGGTTTCCAGTCATGTATTACCTGTGAGTTCATTAATTGTAACTCCTAGATTTTCTAGGTATTGTTGTTTTAGATAATTGGGGTTATTTAATGAGCTGGGTTGTCAATATATTGTCAAAATTCTGAGTATTCAAGCTGGTATAAAAATCTGGAATTTTCAGCTGTGTATTTTCAATGCAATTTCAAGTTTGAGCTGGAAAATTATTATTGCAATATCTTTTATTTGCTACATTATATTGTCATATCAAACATTGCAAATATACCACATTCATTCATCAAAACAAACAACCAAAATTGAAACAATTTAGTACTTGTTAGAGTTACAATTCAGTACTTGTTAGAGTTAGAACCAGAGAGGGTTCTTACACACAATCTCTAATTGAGAACCGGGTGTATGGGAAACTCACCCAAACATTAGCGCTACTAGAGTGAATATGTCGTCTGGAAGAATCCCGATCCAAAATAATTGTCGTTATCTGAATAAGGCTACGTTGAATGTAATAATACTCGGCAATGAAGGTTTTTGATGTCATCCAGCTTAATTTATGTCCCACAGCTCAAATATCTGCTCAATACATTAGAGAATCCCTTGCATACTAATGTCAATTCTCCAATCTATGCCCAAATGAATAATTTCAGCACTTAAATATCAAACCTTATTCCTCTGTCCAAATTACATTTCATTATTTGTCTCAAATATCATTCATACGACATAATGTTCTTTTTTAATAATCGCCCAAATAAGACAATAGCTAGCTTCAGATAAATTAATCAATAGAATATAGAAAAATGCATCATAATCTTGATCGGTTCCCACTTGAATAAAGACTAACCTTTAGACTATTATGAATCACCAAATAATGTTTTAAACCATAGTCCCACATAATCAACGACAAATATATAATTCAGAATAATTCTTTCTTAACACAAGTGAATACAATTTACCTCAGATTTACAATTACCCTTATTACTGTGAATTTATCTTCGAGTGTAGACTTCACAGATTCGGTGCAAGTGTGAGCTCCATCACAAATCCACTCCTAGGAAGAGTTGGGTTTTCGTCCAATCCTTCTTTCAATCTATTGAAGGTTTGCATCCTCAGAGATTCAGCTAATGCAAAGCATCAAACAAATCCATATCAAATCCAAAAGATATTTGAACACGTTAAATGCACTGCAAACCCCTCCTTTTATAACAATTTGGTGAACCTTCTAGAATTTCCACTAATGGCGTAGCTTCTTGAATAAGTTGGAGAGCTTAATTAAATAAAGTGACTTTATAATATAGATTTATTTCAGTCACTTTTTAATTAAATTAATTAGAATAAAGTCAATTAAAGATATCAGGTTTCCACAATCCATAGTATAATATTGCTACTGCTTCTGGATTTTATCGTGTTAAGTTTTTTTCATCAACGTTTCAGATCACACTGGGATCCATCATCAGGATGCAAATGAGTGCCAAGATATGAAGAATGTGAATTGCAGACTTGGGTATGCCAAAAAGGTGCTAAAAGGAGGAAGAGCAAAAGAAGGTACACGGGAATCAAGGAAAAGGAGCTAAAATAATAAAAATGAAAATAAAATAATAAAAACTACCACATGTCAAAAAGGAAACAAGACCAAGGAAATGAAGAAGCGAGATATGGAAAAATAATAAATGCAAAAGGATATATATCTGAATAAACATATATACGAAAGCCCAAACATGCATAAAAATGTATACATATATATATACATGTATGTGTATATAACTGTATATAAATGTATAAAAATGTGTACATATACATATATACATATATATCGATATCAAAATATAAACATGTATGCATAAAATAGATTATATATGTGTGTGTGTGTGTGTATATACACATATATATATATGTAACATATAAAAATGGTGAACCCAAAATGTGGGGCATTTCGAGTTCACCAAGTTATGTGTACATTAGGGAAAAGAGGAAGGTGGGGAGTCCCTCAAATGTAACCCTTGGAGGACCCAAATCAGATTAGCACAACTCAAATGGATGCAAGGGTGCTAATGCAAAATCCAAGTCCTATTAGGGGTTTCAATTCAAAGGTCTCTTTGCTTTTTCTTCCTTGGATGTGCTTTTCCCTTTTTTTTATGTTGTTTAGTTAATTGCTTAGATGAAATGCAAGTAAAGTACACATGCAAGCATGGGAAGCAAAAGATCTGATCAAAATAAGTGTTATGAAATGACAAAGGAGGAATATACTCACCTTGAAGGCAAATGAAAGATGCAAGCTCAGATCCGGAAAATGACTGTCAGACTATGTCAGAGACTGGAACTGCATTGGATCTAGAATCTAGAGGCTGGAATCTGCTGACTGTGAAATTTTGGAGGTCCCAGGAACAGGTCGACTACCTTGGCATAGGTTGACTTGAGGTATAGGTCGAGGTCGACCTAAACCTAACAGACTACAAACTGAAATTTCTAGTGTGAGACAAAATCTGTAACCCCAAATCTGCCTGTTATGAGTCTGGAAATCCGAAAGTCCGTGAATCTGAGCCTGCACACAAGAAAAAGAGAAATTTGTTGGGGGGAAGGGGCTTGCCTTGGTCAAGCCCCTGTTTAGGAATTAACCTTGAAAATGAGATAAAGTATGTAAAGCATGTAAAAGCAAAGACGAATGTTAGTATTCACCTTGCTTGCCAAATCTCCGTGAATGGATTCGAATCCGCTATCCACAAAGATGTATGAATGCTTGTATGTAGAATGTAGAATGTAGAATGTAGAATGTCTTCACAAACGCAATGGATCTACAATCACCAAATCATAGATCATGGATGTACATGTACTTGATATGCTTGAATGGAGATGGGTGTGTAATGGAAGTGCAAATGTATGTAGATATCCTCCTTAATGGCCAACTCCACTATCTCCCATGAAGAAAGAAGCTAGATCAATGGAAGGAAATGCATGTTTGAATGGATGGATGAATGCCTTCAATGAATTCTTGCTTGGCTTGCTTGAACTCCTTGAATGCACCTTGAACTTGAAAGCTTGCAAAAGATGTAAATAGATTGCACAATTTTGTCTCATGTAGGCATGTGTATGTATGTATCTATGCTATTTTCACGAGTCAAGACAGCCTTGATTTTTGTTCAGCATTGTTAAAAACATAAATAAAAAAATCTTGCACAAGTTGAGGTCGACCTATACCTCAAGGTGTAAAAACCAAGAAAAACACCCCAGATCCCGAGAGGTATAGAGGGCTTCGGGGGAAATGAGGTGGAAAATGCAGGAAAAGGCGGGAAATCAAGCACAAATGCATCCATGTTCTAGGAGGTCACTAAAATGGGGCCTAATAGGTCTTTTCAGCTTCCATATTAACGGGTGCTAACTTTTAGGACAGTACAATATATAATCTATTTTATGCATACACGTTTATATTTTGATATAGATATATATGTATATATGTACATGTACACATTTATACATGTATATACAATTATATACACATACATATATATATAGTCAAACATATACATGTGGATATATATATAATATATATAGTTGTATAACTATATATATGTATTTATTTTTATGCATGTTTGGGTTTTCGTATATATGTTTATTCACATATATATCCTTTTGCATTTATTATTTTTTCCTTTTCTTGCTTCTTTATTTCCTTGGTCTTGTTTCCTTTTTGACATGTAGTTTTTATCATTTTATTTTCATTTTTATTATTTTTTGCTCCTTTTCCTAGATTCCTGTGCACCTTCTTTTGCTCTTCCTCCTTTTAGCACCTTTTTGGCATACCCAAGTCTGCAATTCACATTCTTCATATCTTGGCACTCATTTGCATCCTGATGATGGATCGTGGAGTGTGATCCGAAACGTTGATGGAAAAAAACTTATAACAATCAAATCCAGAAGCAGCAGCAATATTAAAATAAAGTCATCCTTCTAATTTTTTATTTATTTGGACAACTTTAGAATAATTCATTTAATTAATTTAATTTATCAAAATTTGGGGACATTACAGACCGATATTGCTGCATCTTCCTATTTGCAAAACATTTGCAAACATGGTTGCTGATGGAAATTGGGTAAATAATTACTTGTCCTATTATACTTAGCTTCTAACTCAGTTATATTTCTGAATTTTTCTCCAATTCAAACTGGATTATTCCAAAAATATTTTTCAGTTACTCACTTATCTGCCCTTTACAAATGAGTCAATCTCCCTTTGGTATACCCTTCAACGATGGTGAGTCACATCTCTTCACTGTGCAAGATTCATACCCTTTCAGGTTAATCCCTGAATTGAAGCATTTTTTAAATTATTTTAATGGCAATCCTTCTTTGGTATCACTAGCCATCATAACCCTTAGTTGGCCTCTATAAGCAAATCGATATCATTGATATTAGTCAACCTAATAAATAATCTAAGTCGGCCTCTATAATGAATTGTCAATATATTTAACATTGGTTGGCCTAATAATCTCAGTCAGCCTCTATTAAAATGCTATTATGTATAATTTTTATTTCAATAATTAGATTTATTATTAATAAGGGTTGTAATATGTTTTTTTTTTGTTTTTGTTAATGGCTGCTAACCGTAGTTTGGCAGGGACATGACACAAACTGATCAAAGAGTGTTACCAACAGCCTCGGCCTTCCTCTCTTGAAATGTATAGTAGATTTGACAGGGAAAACTGATGGAGGAAGCTTGGAATGTTGTCAATGCAAGTGAATAAGGAGAGCATGAGTGCTTGATGTGAAAAAGCTTCAATAATTGAATGTATTTTGAAAACATTTCATTAACCACATAGCAAAAGATTCATTTTCTTGAGAGAGTGTAAATCTGTTGGCTAGAATGGAAAAGAGAGGGTTTTTTTGGTTGAATGGGTAGGAGAGGTTACTCTTCCATTGTGCGTTACAACAGACATCGTGAATAAACCATGCAAAAGATGCACTTTTGAATCTTAAAAATTCTTGAGACATTAGCGTGTCATGTGGATGTTCGTGGATAGCACTGTAGTCCAGGAGAATTCTGTTGATTTTCAATCCACATGCTGATAACACTCCGTCTTTATCACTCATAGAATCAGAGTCTTTAAAATCACGATATATGATTTATCATAAACCAAAATCAAAGTGGGTGCACATTGCATGTTTAAAATTGTAACCTTGTGTAATTTTAGACACTACAATATTAATTAACAAAACAATATAGCTGAACAAAGCCATTGAATCCATCTTATTTTCCACACAAAATATACAATATATGCTTCAACTCATAATGCCCCTTTTACACCATTTTTTAGGCATAATATAAAAAATAAGGCATATAACAACTCTATTTACATAATATTTTCTACGTTCATGGTGTCTCAACAAAATCACATTTCAAATGAGAGAACTGTGGAAATAAGACGAGCTTAATATGGTGGCTTAAGGCAATCCAATGACCTATATAATAATAAAGTTAAAACAATTATTACAACAAAATTTTCTAAATATTTGGATTCTCTAGATTTGCAACACCGGCAATATTTTCATGAGTTACTCATGTCCTTTATTTTAGTAATAATGTCGTGCCCCTCACTGATAACGCTACCTCACAAGACAAATCACAGCCTCTAATAACAACTAAACCTGGGCTTTAGCAACTAAGGCCGACTAATATTAGAAATGTAAAAAATAATAATAATAGTTATTGGTAGAGGGCCGACTAAGCCCAAGAAAATAAATAATTATCGGCAAGAGGCCGACCTGACTAGAAAGAAAATAACAACAGCAGTCTTAAATGATCATTACATAATAAAGGCTGACCATGATCAGAAGAGAAGCAAGGGTGGCGATTAGGTAAACAAACAACAATAATAGGATAAAAAAAAAAGAGAATTTCTGGCCGACTACCTCCTGAAGGTTGAAAATAAAGCAATTTGTATATATAAACAAGAGCAGCAATAGTGATTTAGGAAGGTGACCAAGAAGTATAATTATCTGTGAATTATTAAGCAAAGGTAGCGATTAACTTTTAAGGGTCATGTCCCTTGCCAAGTGAAGGGGTGTGTCTCCTTCTCATTAGAAGATATAAGAGGGAGAAGAAATGCATTGTGGGAGGGCATCGATTAAGATAAAAGATTTTGAGTTCTGAACTGAATCCAGAATAAAGCATCAAAGAAGAGAAATAAGGCAAGCAATTGATCAAGGAAGAGACTTGCAGTTTCACAATTAATAAAACTAGTCCGCCGACTTACATACTGTTCAATTATTTGGTATGATGCATAATGCATGGAACTATGATCTTGCTGACATGTTATCTTGTCTTCCACTTATATGTAGGAATGATAAGAAGTTAACATATTGTCGCTGATATATATTTATATGTTGCTATTCTTGCCATTATGATATTTATGCATAATAGATTACATATATAAGACTCTTTAATACTTTAATCACGGAACTGTTTCATTATGGAGGATAGAATGGAATACATAATAAGGGATGCAAGTAGCACATAAGTTCTATTAAAGTACGCCAACCCCAGATGAGGCTAGGAGACCGAATGGTGGGTGTCATTCCGTACTCTTCGGCTTGATGGAAAGGAATAAGCTTGAGGTGCCTTGTATGATTCCAAGGGAATCCATAATGAGGATAGGTTGTTAGGGAGAGTATTATTGAATCCCACATGCACTTATGTAATTTACAATGATGATTAGAGTTCTCTTTAAAATATTGTCGGTTATATGTTTCTTCATCTTTCATAATAATAACCAACCTGGTTGTAGAGTCTTAATAAAGACTTAAAGTGGCAAGTTGCACTTCCTCAATATAATTCATACCTCATTTGACGTTCTAGGGCACAATATAGGAACATCCCAATAGGGGACATTACAAACAACTTCCTTTTTTGACACACTACAAGATATGGCTATAACAACAGCTTCAAAATATGTTTTCTCAAATTAAAATAGCAAAAAAATTTAGTAAACACAATCAAATAATTACTTTTTTTAATTAATCGTATGCAAGAGAATGGTAAAGGCACAATAATGACATAAATGAGACATAAGTAAACCTCATTGAACCTAGTCATAGGTGCCTTGACAAGGGCCAAAAGCACTATATTCAAATGATATACAAACACAATTCACATCTTGTAGAATCAAAGCAACAACAAGCCCTAGGAAAATAGATCATTGAACATGAGCTGCAGAAAATTCTCCAACAAAAGGAATAAAAGGATTGAAACAAAGGTAATACAAGCTATAGAGCAGCAAAAGGAATCAGCATTACAGGTTGAAGGTAAAGTTGCCCTGATTTTAAGAGACATGCCACTGATTTCTAATGAATCCACCACCTGGAAAGTAACTGTCCCGATCAAGTTAACAGGGAATATACATTAAATGTTGAATGTGAGGATTCCGTACATAAAATAGAGGTTCCAGTGGTTCCAGTGGTCCTAATGGTGTCCAAGAAACACAAGTTAAGCTTTCCAATATTGAAAGATGGAACCATTGCCCAATAAGAAGGGTACACAAATTACCCATGTTGGTGGGCATGAATTCGTCATGGATGTTTCAGTTGATTTTTGTTCCATTAATGATTTTCATTTTGAGAATGATAATGTGGCTGCACATCTCTGAAGGATGTCAACATCAGCAATAGAAGATGGCAGAAAACGGCATATGGATCCTTTCTCTCACGTCCAAGATTGTTCATACATCAAGATGTGAATAATAACTTTATCATTTGGCATTTACACAGATACAAAGAACATCTGAAGAATACATCTTGTATTACACTTAAGAATAATACCAAATCACAAGGAACAAAGTCAATGCAAAACTCTGGAAAACTTATTCCTAATCTTCAAAAGCTGAGCATGAAGATTCTGTCCCATCTCCCCAAACAATGCTTTGCAAAACTGAGAAAAACCCCTTCCTCAATGTTGATTTTATATAGATGAAAAGTCCATCTTCCCTCGTAACCGTTTAAATTATAGATCAAAATATCGCCGATAACAGAACTTAACGTGATAAGTTGGAGCCGGCGATAAACTACGTAACTTTATCGCGAATAAATAACGCAGATATTTTGCAAATTTATCATAGCAAAAACCCAACCTTATCGCCAATATTTCGGCGATAAGTAGCCAAAATATCGGCCGCAGTCCACTAATAGGGACTAACGGCCCAAGATGCACTCATTTGACAATTTATTATTTGCAAAGTAGTGTTTGGGAGAGGAAAAAACATGATTTGCAGCATTTTAGAGCGATTTGTTGTGGATTTGAAGTGGAACAAGTTAGCACAGAAATGCCTCAATGACCTTGTCTTTGTGCAGAGGGAGGAGTCACAGGCACAATCACAGCCACAACAAACTTCTAGGGCTAGACCCCCTTCCACTGCAGTAGTTTTTACTAGAGCTGTTGGGAAGGGGAAGAGGGAGATGTAGACTATTTTGATGTTGTACTTGTATTTACTTATAGTTTTAGAAAGACAATTTGCTATTTTTAGTTTGCTTCAAAGTTCAAACTATCAGACTATGGCTACCAGCCATCAGCATTCCACATGAGGATGCGATTTTGTACCCTATTTGTATTTAAATATATCTAGACTCAGCTTGTTTGGTTTGTTTACTCATTTACAGACTCATTAGATGCATCTCCTGGTTGAATTTTGCAAAAAGAATGCATTTCCAATTAAATTTAAGCTTTTTTTTAAGTTCCCGATAAGTTGCCAATTTATCTCCAATATTTTTTCTTTTGCCCTTGGCGATAAGTTGCCGATGACGATATTTTGAGCTATGGTTTAAACTTTCCACTTTGAATTTTACAAAAGATTTAAATAAAATCTCAAAGCCCAAAATATGTGTGCTTTTGAGTTAATGAAAAAATATTAAAATTGCAAACTTTACAAGGTGATTTTATATTAAAATATTCAATACCGGCATAATTTTGACAAGCATTTACTGGCAGCACTTTTTAAAGATTCCATTTTTAAAATATGACCTTACATCTACTAACAACATTTGTTTAAAGTTTCCAAAGATTTTTCAACTAATCTGCAAACATCACATTCCAAAATAGTTAATGTGGTAATGTTAGGCTTCGTGTTTCCCATACATGTTTGCCAAACCGTGAGCAATGCATGAAGTTCCCAAAGTCTTTCAGCAGATCCATTTTTGTGTTTATCCTGGTCAGTTTCAGAAGGTAGATGCAACTTGAAATTTGCACAATTGCTTTGTAATTCTGCTTTTCCCATTTGAAGACAAATAAATTGGCTCTTACCCTTATCACATGCAGGAAGTGGAAGTTCATCTGCAATTTGCAATTTCAGCAAATTATGGTTCTACTTCTCCACTTTGTTAAAAGTAAAGCATTTACCTCTGTATCATACAGGAAGTGGAGCTCTCTTTGCAATTTACAAAATTGAAAGTTAGTTTGATTGCATTGAGATTTTGCATCTTTGTCTTTAAATAAAACCCATAACTTTTGCTTTACACCATCATCTTTGTAAAGTGGCAGAATTCTGAGGGTACGATGCAATTGCACAATTGTACTTGAAAGTTTCCACAGCCTTTTTGACAATTCCATTTCATTTATATCCTGCAATAATCTATTTCAAGCTTCCACATATGGGCTTAACGCATCCAAAGCCTTAAACAAATCTATGTTATTTATATCCTACAACAAAACATCCTGTAAGATCATATTACCATTTATACACCCTTTGAAGTGGCCATTCTCTTCTTGTAGGGAAACTGGCTAACAATTCAGTTTGCAAAACTGTTTCATACACCCAATTTTCTGATGCTTTTTGTTGTAGAAAATGCAAGAAACTGATTTTTTAATGTAATTTACTAATATGCAATGTTTGTGTAATTGCATCAGGGTTCTACAGTTCATCCAAATAATAAATGTTAATTAAATTTCAGCTTTTAACTACCCCTTGTATTCTGGCTGGATTTCATAGATGGAAAGCAATACACATGAGCTCCAAAATTCCCAAGAGTAAGTTGGCAAGAATGAGAATTCCAAGAGCGATTGCAAATATTGTGTGATTATGTACAGGTTCTGAAATCCCCCAATTTAAAGTTTTTGGAAATTGGGGCTTCAGAAGCAATTTACGATTTTGCAAATTTGCAGGTGAACTCTGAATCTCCACCCTCTTAAACTAGATTGCCTAATCCAATTAAATTCTAAACCCATGTAAATTCCAAATTCAATAAAACATTTTGCAGGCTAATAGAAATCTTATTTTTCTCGAGTTTAATCATGGTGTACCTTTTGTGACTTGTAAATGTACAAGCACACTTCCAGATGACTGAATTTGACTCTCAACTGCGGCCAACAGTTCAAGATTCTTGAATCAATCAAACTTTGACAAGGGACTTCACTAGTGACTCGTTACACTAACACAGTTTTTTGGAAATTGATTAGATTAATGCATGATTACTTAGTACAAAAAAATTTAAAATGCCATGATCAAAAATGGGGTTAACAACCTAATAGTCTGATTTCGATCTTTTAAAAATCAAGCACATCTTCCTTTATAATATGCACCCCTAATAGTGTGATTTGAGAATTTAATTTTATTGACCCGTTTTCTTCATAGAATTGCACACCTAACAATGAGGTTCTGTCATTTTGAGCATGAATTTGAAATCATGATTTCCTTCACACATGTCCACCTTTAACAATAGGATTTTGAACTTTGAGATTTGATACCAATTTCCTTCATATAGGTGCATGCCTAACAATATAAATCTGATCTTTCAAAATCAAGTGTTTTCTCCATCATAAGGTGTGCACCTTATAGTGAAAATCCATTTTTTAATAAAATACCTCTATCAACCTCATATAGGTACACCCCTCCGTTCAATTTTCATCTTGAAATTGAAAACTTGAATTCCTTCACACTAGTGTGCCCCTAACAATGGGACTTGACCTTGTTTTATGAAACACTATTTCCTTCACGAAGATAAATTTCGACCCTTACAACAGAAGTTTTCTTTACTTTAATAGGTGCACACCTAACAATTCATTTCTTGAACTAGAACTTTGAGCTTGTTTTCCCTCGCAGAGATGCACCCCTGATAGTGTAAATCAACTTTTTGAAAAATTGAACTCATTTTCCTTTATAAGGTACTCCCCTAAAAATGGGGTTTCAGACTTGAATTCTTTGATTTTGCTTTTCCATTATAAGTTTGCACCTGATCTTCTGCCTAGGCAATTTTTTTCAACACAAACTGTCTTTCTTTGTTGTGATGAATGACTTCTATAGTTTCCTTCCATTGATCCCTTCGAAGAGAAAAAAATACAACAAAAACCAACGGGACAAAAATTTGCAATATGACCATCTGTTTCAACGAAAAATAATGATTTGACTTGAAGCATGACACAGTATGAAATTTTTATATGGGTACAACACAATTTAAGCAGAAGAAAAGCAAACAGCACTTCTAGGGCTGAGACCAAAAAAAGAATCTATTAACAGGATTCCTAGTAGACCATGTAAAGGCAGTAAGCACTTGAAGCATTAAACAATTGAATAGGAGAGACAAAGCAAAATAAGTTCCATACACCATTCCAGAGTGGATACAACTATGCTTTATCTCTAAGTTACCACATTCGCCTGTAGAAGGCCAAATTCAAGAGTCGATTCGGTCCAAAGTCGGGTACGGTGCGAATTCAGTCGAAATTCGTCTGTAGACTGAGCAATTCGCACCAAATTCTCTCAAAGGGACCTGGTATGAATTTGTAACAACTTTGAACGTCTTTTGGAATGCACGTGCAAGCCCGGAACAAATTTGGGTTGAATTTGCCTACAAACATCATTTATGTTGACTTTTCCATAAAGTTTTTTTTGCAAATACAACCCTAAAAGTGACTAATACTCACTGCCTAAGCTTTCGGCCAAGACACGTCTTATCATCTCACACGGCATTCTTTGGAGTAATTTTCAAGGACACGAATTATTTTTGCAGAGCCCGTGGGTAGCGAGAGTTACGTAAAAACTTTTTGGTAGCCTGAGGAATAATCGGTCTTGTGGGAGCGAATTATTTTTGAGGACACGACAGTCATCTAGGTCTGTTTTCCTTTGTTGCGTTATGGTTGAACTACCCTACGGTGATTGAGAGTTTTGATAGGCTCGTTTAAACTTTTTCACGCGGTTCAGCTTTCTTTAACTTTATAAAAAATAAACTATTACGTAAAAACTTATTGCATTTGGCATTTTGTTATGTCATTTGGACTAAAACGTTAATATATGTGGTGGTGTATTTTGCTATGTTGCCTTAATATTAGCATAGTGGTGTATGAACTTATTTGCTGCATATATATATATATATATATATATATATATATATATATATATATATAATATTTTCTTGTACAGACGAACCCAAAAAGAATCCGAACCCAACCCAAAAAAAAATTGGACGAATTTTGAACCCGCATCGGAACTGGCAACTTAGCTTTATCTCTCCATCTCATATATTATGAATCTGAATTTGAGATGATTCTTAACAATGTAATTGACAATCAAAAATTGATTCCAAACAACAGTATTCAAATTTTTAATCTAACAACAAATCATTATGTTAGATAATCTTGAATTCTGATTCATTTATGCAATCACAAGTTTAGAACAGGTCTCACCCATCCATTAGCATAAATAGCATATAGATTAGTGATACACAATCAGAAGGCACCAAAAATAATTTCATATCACGAATTCCCAGAGGAGGGTCATTCTACCACAGGAATTTACAAGGGATGGGTTAATTCAATGCTACTGAAAATCTTCTTGAGAGACATTATATGCAGCAAACATATAGCTCATATATTACCTCAAGAGAATGATACATGGAGCAGTATTCAAAAAAAATGGTTTGCTTTGCTTGAAGAACAGAATGAAGAAGAAATATGTGAATAATAGTTCCATTGTACATGCAATTAATTTTCTAAAGAGATGCAGAGCTTTATTTAAAAACTAGTGATGGTTCTAATTTCTAAATGTTGACTTATTTATATATGGTATCACTCTCCTTAAGTAAGAATAGTGAAGCTCATTGAGTCAGCCTGTTAACTATTCATGTGCCTATGTCGGTTCTGTTCTAAATGATGAATGAATGAAGCATTTATGCACATAAATACCCTTTGAATCTCCCTCTTTAAGTCAACTTAGTGAAGCTCATAGAATCAGCATCTTAACAATTCATGCACCCTCTTACATTTGTTCTATTCTAAGTTTGCATAGATATATACATATAATCATTGTTAGCAACTTTGTAAAGCTTTTGGATAAAACTGTGTAACAATATTTTGCCTCAATGTTTTGGATCACACTCCATGAACCATCACTAGGAAGTCCAAAGAAAGAGATCCAATTAATAGAGAGAAAATATTGTTACATACTTTTATCCAAAAGATTTACAAAGCTGCAAATATTTGTTTGGTCTCATTTGTAAATTGTGGCATTAAATAACCAGTCTTATATTATTGTTGAATTTATTTCATATGAGATGGACCACCTTTGGTTTTGGTTACGTACTTGATCCATAAGGCAAGCCACAAGATCTCTCATCCTATCATGGATATCAGTAGAATTTCCACGAACATGAATATGCAGGAGTAAACCTAGAGCATTCAAATAAACCTGAAACCCCACAAAACAGCCAGTTGAAGATGAATATTTGAGATCAAGTTTCTCTAATTTGCTCAGGTAATCAAAAATAAGAAAAACAACCAAATTTGGATAAACTAACTTGGACACTTAATTCAGAAGAGTATACAAGGCTCAATCCAACCTGAGGAGAGTTAACATTCTCTTGTTGCAAGGCAGCCCAGATGTGAGAGTCATATATATCAAGTATTTTACTTAAATGTGCATGACCTTCCAAGTAACACAATGCTAGATGCCACCAGTTATGAGTGTACCTGAAATGCAGTAGTATGTCAAAAGTAAGAAGAAACCTAATTGCAAACCAACTATATCATGAATTGAGGAAAATTCAGGAGTTTACATGAATGAACAGCAAGTACTCCATGAATCAGCACATGTTTCCATAAAATGGACAGCCTCGTTAAAACGGCATTCATGTTGAAACACATGGCATAACTGTACCAGGAACAAATAAAGATCAAGGACTTTGGACAAATAAAGAAGGAGAAAAATAGATGTACGAACTTCTGTTTAGACTTTTATAAAATTTATTAGTCCTGGAAAGGATGAAACCAGATGTGTGATTCCTATGGCATGGTACACACCGCATGCTGAGACCATGGGTCATCACTGTTGATTGCCAAGCCTTTCCTTGCTGCCAATTCTGCATCTCTCATTCTCCCAACCTCCAATAAAGGAAATGAAAGCATTCCATATATGTAGTTTTCATCTTGAATTTCTGGCAAAGCCTGTCTTAGAAAGGAAAACTTATGAATTACAACATTTTTACTGTCTAAAAAACTAAATATGAAGAGAAAAATTCTTACCAATAAATTTTATTTTAATTGGGCCATCAATTTTTATTCAGGATGAATATTAGAAAGAACTTAGAATACTAAGAAGAGAGAAAAAACCTTTCCTAAATTAAGTTTTGACATTCATAAAAAACTTCATGCCATCAAGTTGAATCCAAATCATGCACCTTTTGCAGGATAACATTATAAGTGAATCTATCCATATCTATAACATATATTTAGATCAGACTAGTTTAAGAGCAATAACCCCACTAAGAATGAAATAGAAAACACCAATTCCACTAAGACCAGACAAGAGTTGATGAGATAGATGAAAACACCTGTTCCACAAACTGTAGAGAAAGATCTGGTCGGCCAATGTAAAAGCAAAGAACCTGGGCTCTTTTCAGTGATGCCAAGTCTTTTGGGAAGTCCTTCAGAAGCTGCAGAACAAAATATACTTATGTCCTCATTATGGAAATCAATGCTCCACATAAAAGAATTCCAAGAAAATGACACATGGAGCAGAAAGAAAGCACATTATGATACTGGAACAGAAGGTATCTACTACTGGACGCAAACATTGCCAAACCCATTAATGAAAGGGAGAACCCTATTCCAGGTCCAAACATACACAAGTTTTCACACAGTAGAACTTCAAGAATGACAAGTCATCAATGTATAGAGAAGTATAATTGGGTGTATAAGTACACTAAGCACACATTATGAAACTAGAAAATTACAATAATGGAAGCTGAAAGAATAAATCAAAGATTAAACTGAAAAGAGGAAAAGAGTAGACAAATTAGAGAAAATGAGTATAAATACTGGCAGAAAAAACCATTGGAAACATAAAATTAATTTAATTGCAAGCGAAGATGATAGGCAATTCGTCGTTATTCCTATAAAACTCTACTTTCCTACCACTTTCTGTCCCTTTTGTCATCATGTTACATCATCAACAAGTGTTAGTACAAGTCAATATTGGTCTTCCTGATCCATTTTCAAGGTCACCTTGACATAATTTATTGTTTGACTGATTCTTTTGTAAGGTAATGATGATTGCAACAGGCCCAAAAATAAGTAGATGATGATGATGATGATGAAAAGCACACAGGAAAATGAGTACAAATACTGGCAGAAAAATCCATTGGAAACATAAAATTAATTTAATTGCAAGTGAAGATGATAGGCAATTTGTTGTTATTCATATAAAACTCTACTTTCCTACCACTTTCTGTCCCTTTTGTCATCATGTTACATCATCAACAAGTGTTAGTACAAGTCAGCATTGGTCTTCCTGATCCGTTTTCAAGGTCACCATGACATAATTTATTGTTTGACTGATTATTTATTTCACCTTCAGGCTATACATGGTGAGATAATAGGCAGACTTTACTGTGCCGCAATATTTGCCAATGCCCCGACTATATAATATTTACGTTGACGAATAATATTTCAAGTTTGATTAAGTTTGGCAATTATAATTAATGTGGGGCCCGATTCAAATGTTTGGTAAGGTTCAATGATTATTACAATCTGCAGGAAATAGTATTAAGGGAGCCGCTCTCTAATATTGGGCTTATTGTAAGCTATTGACGGGTGTTGTTTATAATGTGAAATATAAAATGAAGTTCCCGTGTTGAACCAATATTTGCATTTCTAATGTGTATAAATAAACATTGCCACGACGAATATAATGGGAGCCGGAATAATGTTATGAAGTCCAAATTTTAATTCCGTGACCATTGGAGACAACACGGAGAGACACTTCCTTTACCTTTGTGTGATATCTTCAGTAACGGCTCACATCCCTAATGGAGGCTCATCTCAGGATAGTTTTCAGGTCTTGGTAACAGCATCTAATTGGCAGAAACTGGAAAACGAAGATTCTGGAAAAAGAAATCTACTAACGAGAAGAAATATGAGGTTGAGTTTACAGAGGAAGATTGATTTGAAATCAACAAATTTCGTTTTGGGATTGGATCGACTACTGCAGTGGCAATGTCTTTCAGTTTATTGCTATCTTAAGGCTTGGAAGTCTGGTGATTGCAGTTATCCAAAAAATGAATCGGTTTACCATGCAGTGAACGAGAAGAAAATCATTTTCCTTCATCCACGGTGACATTTGGTATTACACGGGCTTTTGAGAAGTGTTAGTTCGGATGTTGAATGCAAACTTTCATCATAGAAGTGGTAGTCGAATTGCAAGGAAACTATATGCATTTCAAATGTTTTTAACGACACCTCCAGCAGGGATAATCAGATATTTCTTGGGAGGCAAAAAAATGACTCTGGGGTAGTTGGTTTGGGTGACTGAGTCAACACGGTATTGCATAGTCGAGCTGGGTGTGACTAGTATCGTGTCTCAGTTGATACTCGTCAAAAGAAACCAGGGAAAGCTTAAGTGAGATTGGACTGGGCCCAAAAGGCAAAACAAGCATCACACAGCCAACTCAAAGGTATTCGCAGGTATTGGAAGAGCAACGGGGCTGAACCGAATAGTTCTGAGAAACTGGGTAGAAGCTAAGTTTGAAACTTCCTAGGCTAGATTGAACCAGAAAACAACAGTACAATGAGTGGCTATAAGAAGCATGCTAGTCTGTGTCGGTAGAAGACAATTGGTTCTGTCACTCGATGTTTGGAGCAGCTAAAGTTAACTACAAAAGAATCCTACAGGAAAGTCGTAGCCCAAGGTGCACTTATCACATTCTGAAAGTTATTACATGTCTAGTGCATCCTCTAGCAAGGCAACAGCAACCAAAGTAGTGCTCAGCTTTGAACTGATTGACCAAGGCGTCATAAACTGCCAGCAATCAATTCATACTCTGATATTTTGGAGACACTACAAGTCTATACAGCAGATGTTATCACCTTCAGTAAATAATCTCTGCACTCTTCAGACTGCAGTTCATTCAAGGTACTCTGAAGTTCGATTTCAATATTGAATTCATGAGATTTATTTCATGCCAGAGTTTGTTTAATGAATTTGAAGTGAATCATTTAAATGAGCATCATTGTGTCAAATTTACATTCATGTTATTCATGAATCAAAAAGAAAAATCTATAGGTTTTCTCCGCAGCAGCATTAAACCTAAACTCAGAAAACATATCCATTATACATGCTTGTAATCTGGTTGCTAAAATGCCTAATTAGCAGAGCTGCTGAAAATAGTATTAAAAAGTTGCATCAGAATAGGGTTCAAACAGGGGTAGCTTCTTGCAGTGCACTCTTTCAGAAAAACAATGCTTCAAGCTGAACTGGGGGCAGTTGTGCAAAACTTTGGTTGCATTTTGTGATATTGGCGAAAAAAAAAGGAAGACAATGGAAATTCTGAAAAGCAATGTTTTCTCCAAAGAATTTAATGAGACATTTAATGGTGAACAGCTAAGAGACCTGCAGAAAGAAAAAGAAGTAGGAAATGGGCTCTATATAATTGGATTACAATTGGAATCTGTAAAATCTATGGATGGTCTTCTTTCTAAGTTGAAAGAATTAGATTCGTATTTATCTAGAGTAGACCAGTCAGATTGGAGGCTTCTGAGTTGGGCTTTGCAGCCCTCAATTGTTACTTTAGTCCCGCATAGGTTATTGGAACATCCGCGTGAAGATGTGAGACTAGTAATTGCTTCTTGTCACAGTGAAACCATAAGAATAACAGCTCCTATTGCACCTTATAATGATGACATACTAATGAAGGTTCTACAGCGGATTGTGGAGAGCCTACATGGATTACATGATGTTAAAGCCCCCACCTTTGGTAAGAGGGCTAAGATTCTAGAAATCATGGCAAGAGCTAGGCCATTCATAATTATGTTAGATCTCAAATGTGATAAATTGATTCTTCAAATGTTTCAATGTTTCTTAACTGAATTCAGGAATTATCATCCAGACAATGTGAGGGCTTGTATGCATACTATGTCCTTAATCTTGGATGAGGATGATGACATCTGTAAGCAATTGCAATCAATTTTGTTGGCAATTTGGAGAGGGGAGCATAAAATATCACCCATGGCTTATGAGCTCTCAAAGGGATTGATTGAGCATAAGATTGAAAGGTTCAAGGAGCACATGATTGAAAATGAGCTAATATCAGTGGGCTTACAGGTTTCAAGATCTCCAAGAAAGAGTAAGAACCAAATGAGGGAAGAGCAGATTTGTTTTTCATGTCAGGAGACTTGGACACTTGAACATGCTTGTGGTATTATCCAAGAAGAAGATCTAATGCAGCTAAACAGTGATAAGGATAAAGCTGCTAGAGTCTTGATTCATGAGGAGCAAGCTGAAACAAATGCACGTGATTGCGGGCATGTTGAAAACAAACAAGATGATGATTTCCAACAAAATAAAGGATGATATTTTGGAGGAAGAATCAGTTGCTACAGGTGTGAGGTATACTACACTCTTATTTGGTAATTTGCAGATTACTATTGACAAAACTAGTGAAGAGAAGAACTCCTTTTATGAGTCCATATATGATCATGATGCTATTCCATTATTACTTCATGAAGAGTGAATGACACCAGCTATAGAAGCATTTAAGTGTGATAGTGATATTAATCCCATAGTTGAGAACAAATCAGAAAATTTGATGTGTGACAGCCCATGTTCCCTAGGTGAATTTGAACTAAAGCCCTTAGCATTGCAAGATTTGAAGGATAGATTATTGGTCACAAAGGAGAGGGTTGTACAAGTGTTAACAAGGGCAGATGATTTTCACAAATTCATTAAAGATCTTATGTGGAAAACTCAAATTGATGAGAAGCAAAAGGGAATTGCATGAGGTGTTACTAGTTTTCAAGTGCACACCATCAAAGAAGCATTCGAAAGAATGAAATCAGACTACTTGCAGCTGTTAATGGATAGGGATCTTGTTATAAAATTTGGGGAAGACAAGGAAAATGAGATTGATGATCTTTGATATCAGCTTAGCGTGACTCATTTCTCTCTACACAAAACAGAAAATCAAATGTCTATATTATCCACAACCAAAGATCAGGAAGTTGGTACAAGAGAGATGAAGATCAAACAAATAGCAGAGGGGATTGATGAACTCTTGAAGGAAGAAATGAGAGAAAATGATTTCAGCAATTTACATACTAGGGACATCCAATATGTTGAGGAATTTCATAAAGAATACCCTCTAGCATTGTGACACCATTTGAAGAAAAATTGTTTGAGACACAACCACCTTTGAGCACTTGGGAAAGACATGCGAAAAGTCAAGATTGGGTGATAGATGAAGAGCCCAAAATTCTGATTTGGAACAGCAATAGTTCACTTTCTCATTCTTATAAATGTGCAGCCCTTTCACCTAAAATAATTAATGGACAAGAATCAACAAGTGTTGGTGCTCAGAGTGCAAGTGATGACTATAGAATTCTCAATGAAGAAGTGCTTGTGAAGGTTGAAGACATGACACATGGGTACCACAAGAATTCTGATTTCTACAACAACAGTTATATGCCTTTACAATATCATGAGGTAATATTTTTTTCACATGAGGATGAAGTTAAGCCAAGTAATACTCATTCTGAAATTTCATTTGATGGTGATCATTTCATTGGTGGAGATGTTGGTTTGATTGATGACACTTATAGTGAATCAGAAATTCCAGAGTAAACTTTGATGAATAATGAGGGCATCTACAATGCAACTTAACATTTGTCACTGAATTTTTATGATATGGCAGCTGTTTATTTATCGGTTGGTGATTTTATCTTCATCCATACTTCAGTTATTAGTGGCTGTCCTGCTTGGTCTTCCATTGCACTTTCAGATTTGGCATGGTCTACAATAGTTATTGAGTTGCATGGAGATTTGGGGAGACATCTTTACTTGAGGGATATCCCATATGAAATGATTATCTGTCTAGCACAAAGGCACAGTGACAACATTGTTATCATTCTTATTGCTGACCTGGGTTATAGCAGCAACATTTGGTGGCCTAATGAATTGATTTTCGTGCATATTGGAGTTTATTTTGGCATTTTTTGGGTGGACTACTTATTCAGGTGGTTGTTACATGATGATGTATAATGATAGACATCTATTTCTACTCCCCTAATCGGATGGAAAGATTGGTTTGGGACCCAGGTGTTGGCACGAACGGTGCTCTATTTTTCATGGATCATGATGAGTTACTTCACAGCTTAAGGCAAAGTGTTGTTTTTCTCAGTGTGGGGCAGCAGATTGGTGAAGCAGCATTTTTCAAATTGTCTTGGGATCCAGGGATCTTATTGATGAATGAGTTGCATATGAACATTCTGCTTCTCAGGGTGGCATGTTTTGATTTCAAATATTCCAGAATGTGCTATAGAGTAGCTTGCAGATTAATATGGGCTCCTAGAATTGGTATGCAGATTCATGATTGCTTGAGGACAAGCAATCTCTAAGGAGGAAGGACTGTAATGTCCCTTTTTGGGGACATTAGAAAATTAAATGTCAACTTCACAAAAGAATTAAAAAATGACTTTATTGGAGCCTAATGCAAACAGATAAAAGTCATTTTAATATTGAAAAGAGGTTTGAAAAGGGACAAAGAGGAAGAAGACGGAAAGACAAGAGTTGGAAAACGAAGGGTCACAAGGATGCTCTTTAAAAGAGCAAAGAGAAGCTCAACTGGATCGTGCTTGGTTTATGTTTGAATTATTGTTCTCTTGGAGAATTTGGAAGCTTCAGCTTTCAGCAGGTTTGAGGACGAAAACCCTCAAGCTTGGAGGCAGTGGATGAAAACCCATTGTCAGTTGGAGATATCACGTAGGTGTCTCACTTCGTGTTTCAAATTCATATTTCTGGTATTCAATCTTGCTGTGAGTTCTGTAACTACGATTGGGTCTTTTTTATTTCTTACTGAAGATTTAATTGCAATATTCATTTATGAAAGTCTATTTCAGCTGGGTATTTTGTGATTTTGCTGGATAAATTGAAATCAACTGCATGCAAAATATTTGTTCGAATTTCTATGTTAAAATCTGGGGATAATAACCTACGGGGATATTACAATGTCCTGCCATCCTGAAGGGGGCGATAAAGATGAAGACAAATTAGAGTAATAAAATATTTGCAAGTCTGAATGTTTATATCAGGGTTTGGAGAATAAAAAAACTCTGAATATTTATTGGCATATTATTTGTGGCCCTGATTCAATTTGGCTCCATTTTAAGTCTCCGTGGAAAACATTATATGATGAATATATTTTTTATTCTTTGCTGCGATTTTTACCTTATTTTTTTGTGCACACTTGAGGGAATAAATTAATAATATTCCTTGTTGAGCCACAAACATTTATGTTGGGTGAGTATAATATTACAGCAATATGAATATTTTAATGCCAAAGACTTACTATTGAGTCGTTGAATCAACATTTGGCATTGGCATTATTAAAGATCGCTGCTTAGATATATTATACTCAAATATTATTGGGCCCAAGTTTTAATAGATTGGTGGTAGTATAAATGTTTTGATTTAATTCTAAATATTGCAAATGGGAGAATAAGTAATTGACGGGTGAAGCTACCACAGGAGCTTCATTTTGCAAGTTGAATAGAATATATAGCAAACTACAGAAGTCCTTAATTAAATTCGCCAATCCTCAGCTTCCTAAGTGGTGAAGGAAGGGATATTTCAGTGGGCCGAATAATTCGTGCCATGATTTCCAGGTTTTCTGTGAATCTCCAGCTGCCTGTTCCATTGCAGCGAACAAACTTATTCTGATAATGCTCAATCGATGATGTTATGCTCTACCTGGTTTCTTCATTATTGAGAGTCATTCATGCACAAAGAGACATAGTGTTATTTTGTGCTAGAGTTTTGTAAAGGCTTTCCATACCATGTGCTGGAACTCACACTTAAGCAAAATTTGATATTTATCGGGAGATGCCATCAAAGATTGCAGTCCTCGAATCTCCTGTTCCATGTGACTGTAGCTACCAGAGAGGTTATAGAAATCAATACTAATAATTGTGGGAGCTTAATGTTAGCCGGCGGATATTTGTCTTGTTTGTTTCAATTGTGCCGCAAGTTGCTATCACCAATACAGAACAGGAACTATTGGGTGAAAAATTAGCATCGCATCTAAGTTACCTTCAGCGGCATGATCTCTGAGAATTGCAGACTTGTGAGTTCTCTTCTATGCATGTGCAGAGTATTGGAGGTCAATGTATGCATTACAGTGAGAAGAATTGGTGCAGCAAGTCAGTTAAATATTTGGGCTTTTTTTAATTTCTGCAAAACAGAGCATCCCCAGTCTGGTATTGAGGAGGAAAATATGGCATAATAACTATTATTTTGTCATCGTCCATGTGATAAAACTGCATTAAAGGAGTTAGTGTTCAGATCTGAAGTATTCTGGAAGTTTGTTTCAGTTCTTTGAAGTGCTCATTGATCCTCTTGTTGCCTCTTGGAGGACTGTTTCATGACAAAGGAAGTAGTCATTTGTTGTTGTTATCGTCTGAGTTAAAATATAATCAATTCACCATAACTCAAGTCATACTAGAATTGCAATTGTGATAATATTAAAGACCTTGTCTGGGTATGTGAATGCGCTGGAAGGTATTTGTGTTGTTTAAAGGTTTTGTTTTAGTACATAGCATTCTCCAAAGACAGTTTTACAAATCTGAAGTCTGGCATCTGAACGAAGAATGTTAGCAGAAGACTGAAGGCACGGACTGAAGAACGCTGGAAACTAAGCCACCTCTTCTAGTTATTCATTGAAGCTTACGAACAGAAATTGTAAGTCTCTCTTCTGAATTTTGAAGCAGGAAAAAAGTTGTTTGCCTATGTAATATGCTAGTGGCAACAGCTTACAATTTGATGATGGTTGATGGATCCCTTGCAATGCCTTCTTTATGTTAAAATTATTCATTGTGAGATTTGAAAGCAACTTTAATGTATTGTCATTGGTGAATTCTGATTTGAATATCATAAGACAACTTATCTCAACGCACTAGATTAAATCTGCTCCAAACCCAGTTAGCACCATAACAATTGGAAACTCTTCAAAGTTATGATTGACAAGTGTTTGCTATAATGTCTGAAAATTAAACTCTAAAGGGAGAGGGCAATAAAAAGTATCAGAACAGGGGTGGAATTCTTTGGAAATGAAGAAAATGGCAGATTAGAAAAGTGTTCTTTTTTCAAAAGAATTCAAAGATACATTTAATGGTGATCAACTAAGGGACTTACAGAAAGAAAAGGAAATAGGAAATTGGCTCTATATAATTGGTTTAAAATTGGAGTCTGAAATTTCCTAATGGTGTTCCCTCTATGTTAGATGAATTAGACTCATATTTGTCCACAGTAGACCAGTCAGATTGGAGGCTTCTGAATTGGGCTTTACAGCCCTCAATGCTATCTTTAGTTCGACACAGGTTATTAGAACCTCCATGTGAAGAGGTGAGACTTGCAGTTGCTTCTTGTCATAATGAGATCATAAGAATAACAGCTCTTGTTGTGACCTATAATGATGACATGCTGAAGAAGGTTCTACAGCTGATTGTGAAGAGTCTATGTGGGTTACATGATGTGGAAGGCCCTACTTTTGGTAAGAAGGCTAAGATTTTAGAAATTATTGCAAGAGCCAGACCATTTATCATTACGTTGGATCTCAAATGTGATAAATTGATTCTTCAAATGTTTCAATGTTTCTTAATTGAAATTACGAAGCATCATCTAGACAATGTGAGAGCTTGTATGCAAACCATTATATCCTTAATCCTAGATGAAGATGGTGATATCTGCAAGCAGTTGCAATCAAACTTGTTGGCCATGTGGAGGAAGGAACGGGCTATATCACCTATTGCTTATGAGTTCTCCAAAAAATTGGTTGAACATAAAATTGAAAGGTTTAAGAAACAAATGACTGAAAATGAACTAATCTCAATGGGCTTACAGGTTGCAGGGTCTCCTAAAAAGAGTAAGAACAAAATGAGAAGAGAGCAGATTTGTTTTACATGCCAGGAGACTAGGAGACTTGGACAGTTGATAACAATTGTGGGGTTGGTAAAGAAGATAAGAAAGCCAGAGAGGTTCTAACCAGCGATGAAGAAGATAGGAATCTCACAGTTTTGTTTCAACAGAATAGCACAAATGATTGCAAAAAGAAGGATTAGTTGTTATAAATAAGGGATATACAAATCTCTATATTGGTGACTTAGAAGTTGTTCTTGACAAACATTTTGATGAGGATGACCTTACTCAAAGAGAGCATGTTGGAGACTCGAGATGTTTTCAATGAAGCGTATGAATCTTCACATGATGAGAATTTGCTTGAAAATGATGACATAGCAACAACCTTGACTTTGCAAGTAGATCAATCAAACAAGAAGTTTGAGGCCTATGATGACATTGACAACACCCTTGAAAGGTCATGTGATCTTAATAGCAGCAGTACACTTATGCATTATAGTGCTTTGGAGGACCAATCAAACAATGCATACCAAGATTATGGTGTTGTGACACATACTTATCAAATTTTCAGAAAGTTAATGCATGCGGCTGGAGCTCATTTTGAGTCATAGCCCTTTGGGAGTTTAAAATCTGCTTTTGGGTTTGTATTTCTTGTGAGCTGAAGATCACCAATGATATGATAGTTGCCGCCTTAATACACTTTGATGACACTCACAAAATCATTAAAGATATTAACTAGAAGATTCAAATTGAAAGGAAGCAAAAGGGCATGGGAAGTGATCCTTATTTTGCAGACTTGCAGGTGGTCAAAGTGGCTCTAGAATCAATCAAATCTAATTATTTGTATTTACTTTCAGACATGGGTCATATTTTAAAGATTGTTTTAGTATATGCTGGTAAATTGAAGGAAAAGGAGGATGAGATTAATAAGCTCATCAAGGAGTTTAACGATACACTAGAGATATTGGGAAGTACACAAATGGCTCTTCAAGAAGCAAAAAATCAGATTGTTGTCGCTAATCATTTCAAGGAGTAGGAAAACAGAGGAAGGGTTGAGTTTTTCAAGGAAGTGATTAAGGAACTTGACAGCATACAACAAACTTATGATTTGGATAACTGTCCCAAAAGATCAAGTAATAAATTTTTGGACCAACCAAAACTTCAATATGAGTTGGATAATATTCAGTTGATTAATAATTCTTTGTTTGAGATGGATGTTGATTGGACATTTGATAATCCACTCTTTGAGTTGGATGAGGGAGTTGTAAGAACCCCTGCAGGTTCTAACTCTGCCAGGCCACTAATTTGCTATGCAAATGATATATGACTGTTTTTTGAAATAAATATGCAATTCCTTGAATTTTTAAAGAGTATTGCCAGGCAAGACAATAACTTTGCATAAAATGAAATCTGAAACTACTTGCAAATCACAGGCAGGAATTGCTTTCCATTGATTGATGAATTATTACAAAGCAAGTAATTGCAATTATTAAGTACTAAAATCAGTTTGCAGCTATAATAGAGAAACTTGGATTGAGCCGTGGGTATAAAGGAAGCCCACACATAGCAACAAGTGTGAATCATAATTCCCCATCTCATATAACTCTGACCCTCGGCGGTACTATAGCAATTCACTATTCACGGGTGCTGTAGCAAAATCACTATTCATGGTTACTGTAGCAAAAACACTATTCACAGCCACTGTAGCAAAATCACTATTCACAGCTACTGTAGAAAAACCACAATTTTTTTATATGCAAATGATTAGCTCTTTAATATTCTGATCTCCAATGAAATCCTTATAGATTCCTGAACTTCTTCACCGATAAAGCACAATTGATGGTTCTGATTTAAACCACCTCCAAGCACAATTCACTGGTATAGTCTCAACCAATTCAAAGTGCAAAGTCTCTGAAGAATTTATAGCCCTTAGCGTTGAAACCCCTAGCACAAAACATCTCACAATTTCACCAAAGTCATCAAATAACAAATGCTCAAATGATGGTTCGATCCTTGCTTTCAAAGCATTTATAACTTTCAATCCAAATCGGCCAGTAGCTTCCAGATTACACTTTGCATAACTTAAAACAAACTTAGGCATTTGAAAAATATTTGCTATTGATATAAAAGCTTTTGAAACATTTGAAATATAATAAATAATTATATTGCCTCCACAACTTAGGCATATTAAATGCACTTTTAAAAATAGGAAATTCATTCACTTGGTACTTTATAATAGCTCATATGTTATTAATTAAATGAATTCAATTAATAACATCATTTGAATTTTAATTCAATAATCCACCTGAAAGTACCATACCAAGTTTAATGATTTTACTGACAGAGACTATCACCAAAGTGCCCTGCTAAAAGTAGTAACTGACCAATACCGACTTATTATAAATAGTAAGTCCCTCAAACTAAGCCAACTAACAAATGAGTCAATCATTGTGCATGCCATAGCTCGGGTGCTCCTGCCAAAAATAGTTCAGACCATGTCACCACAACTCCACATTGTTAGCAAACTGTCCAAGTGCCCTACTAAAGATAGCAACTCTGACTTACCCAAAATAGACACTTACTATAAACTAAGTAGCCGATCCTGATTCTGGTTTGGATTCGGATCCGGATCCGGATCCGGGGATTCGGCAAAAAAAAAATTTGGGCTGGATCCTAATTTTGCGGGTATATATATAGACATTTTCAAAATATGTATATATATATATATATATATGTATATGTATGTATATGTATGTATGTATGTATATTCATAGATTCCCTACATGTAACATGTCAATGCTCATTCATCATTAGTTCAAAACTTCAAACATATAATGATAATCATATATTAATAAGAAATTATAAGTGTGATTCTCATAAAATGATAAATCCATAATTGCCAATATATGATTGTCATATTCATACTTTACAAAAGTCTCAAAATGTCATTACATGATGAACAAAGCAAAAATGATGAAAAATGCTTGAGAGATGAATGAATGACAATCAAATGACCAAATGTATGCTTTGCTGGTCGAATTAGGATTTAGAGGCTTTTTAGTTTTTAAAAAGAATAAAAAATTGGCATGTGAGGCCCGTTTTTGGGCACCCACATGCTCGGATTCTGCCTAGATTTCGGCAGAATTCCAGTCCGGAATCTGAGTAGAATCGGGATCTGAGAAAAATCAGGATCAGGATCACGATCCGGGGCATATCAAAGGGATCCGGTAACATAGACTATAAATAGTAAGTGTGCCAATCTGACTCCAACGAAGAACAATCCTAAACATCACTGACCTTTGGAGTAGGAACTGGCCACTGGCTCAACCAACTGAGACCCCCTATCCATAACATTAGCCCACGAGGGTCACAATGATAGGCTAACAACTCGCCCTCAGACACTGGCTAAAAAGGGGACATTACAGGAGTTCTTTCTGACTCCAGTGACAAGAATGGAATTGCTTGCAAGATTTGGGACCGAGGTGCAGTTTCTAGTGCTGAGTTTTGGTCACAGGATTGGAGTAGCGGGTTGATTTCTAGAGTTAGTACTGCTACCCACTTTTCGATAAACTTACACAGGGGTTTGAATTCTTCTCTATAGATGAGTTGGATGGATTCTGTGGTTCAGCACCTGAATAGTTCTTGCTTGAGGAATGATGGTAGATATTATCTGATCATAGGAGATGAATTTTTAGCTTCTTCCCTACTCATGATTCCTATGTATTCAGTAGCATTTCAGATTGAAGACTGTTATACTAATTCCCTCACATTGTTGGTGTTGACCTCAGCCTTTCAGCGGCTTGATTTTGTGCACTTGCACACTTCAGTGCAACTAGTTGTGGGACATCTTGCGGGCACAACTAAATTATTCTTCACTTCCATTTGGGACAATTTGGGTCACTACGGTCACTTCATAACATCAGTATGTGTGCTTTCAGATGATGGTTGTTTGTAGTGAGTTGGGTTTGTTGCAATACTGAGTTTTCCAACACTAGCATTTGGAGGCCAACTGTTGATGTCATGTTTTTAGTGGTTGACTACAGGGGTAGTACTTGGATTGTAATTGGTAGGGAGTTTTATAAGGTGGTCTCTCTTGAGTTACCTTGGCAGGATATATATCATGGCATTGATCTTAGCGCTCTTAGAGTTTTCAGACCTATGAGAAATGTTATGGATTACACTAGCAACTCAGGATGGGCTGATATGTTTTACTGTGTGCCTATGATGGGTGTTATGCACTTCGATGGGAGATCATTCGCAGTTGGAGAGTTGTTTAGTGTTGATAGCTCCTTGAGATACTACTATCTCCTCATATTTGACAATTTTGACAGCATGATAATTTGGGATCCTAGCATTGGCATGTTTAATGCATTACTTCAATGGGATTTTGATGAGTGGCTTCACAATTGTGGGCATATTGTTTATATCAGACTAGCCCAGCGGATTGGCAAAGCAACATTCTTGAGGTTGATATGGGATCTAGGAATTTGGTTTCAGCATGCAGGTGCAGATTGCTTGAGAGCAAGCAATCTCTGGGAAGGGAGGATTGCAATGTCCCCTTTTAGGGAAATTAGAAGTCAATTAAATAATTAAATTTAAGTTGTCAAATTATATCAAATTTAATGACGACTTAATTTAACTATTTAATTAAGTATTAAAATGACTTTAATGGAGCTTAGTGAAAATTATTTAAGTCATTTTAATTTAAAGGGGCAAATAAAGTGACAAGAAAAAGAATATGAAGAGACGGGCAGATGGAAAAGGAAGAGTCACAGGGATGTGCTATAAAAGAACATTGAGAGGCTCATTATGATCATGCTTGATTTATCTTTGGTTATTGTTTACTCCCTATGGGTTGTGATTATTTGCTTCCAAATAGAGTAAATAGGAATATTCACACAGTAGCATAAGAAACATAATAATTCAGAATAGAAACCATACACAAAAAATTGGCAGAATGATAAGCTTTATTCCATGTGATGTCATATCAACAATAACATATTCTTGATGCCAAATTACATTTATAAAGTACCCGATGGTTTGTTGGGCATACCAACCGTCGGTTCCTACAACTACCCGAGCACCAACTGTCATTACATTGTCATCACTAATCAAAACATAAAACATAAAGTATTATTCCAACTAACTAAATTGTGGGTAACATCAACCCCCAAAAAAAAGAAGTCATCTTACAAACAACAAAACAAAATGGCTGATGTTACATAAAGAAAATCTACTGTGAGGAAGGATGAGAAGACGTCCATGTAGTGGTGGAGGACATTAGTAGCGGGAGCTGCTATCAAAGGAGTCGGAGATCTTGATCAGCTATTATTTGTCTCTCCCGTGCTGCCTTCACCAACCTCAGTGCATTCATCAAATCCTTCTTTTAACTCTCTAGTGTCCCTGAGGTAGCTATCAACAGTTCCTCCTTTCCTGCATGGGCTATCTTTGTTTACCTCCTACGGAAAATGGGATTTAGTGCATACTATTAAAGGAAATTATAACAGATAGTAAGTGCAACAAGATATCAAAGAACTACCAGATATTTCATTAATCATAACCAATTTACATCCAATGTAAGCATAACATAATATAATCAGGTTGTGTCCCTTCTCTTCCATCTAAGAGAGTACATATGACACCCGAAGAGGTGCGACTGAAGCGTAGCGACATAACCACTTACCCTTCAACCGGTAACGACCAAGGCTAACAACTTAAATAACATAACACCCATACATACAAGTTTACGGCCAACATCATCCCCCCAAAAAGAAAGGTCGTCTCCTGACGACACAAAACAAAATGTCCGACACCCACAACAAAACGGGATGATTGAACTAACTATACATAAGTAATCAAGATGAAGGAGGTAGCGGAGGAAGTGTCCCTGATGAAGAAGGGCCTGGTGTTGGTGGTTGTGCATGCTCTGAGCTCCAGAAGCTGCTCAGTCGTGTGCTTCAGATTGTGCTCTACAATCAACTGTCATTCCTGCACAGTCTTTACAATGAAAGCTGCCTCCAACACTTTCTTATCCTTCATCTTTGTTGCCTCTTGAGCTACAACCAACTGCCTATCCAATTCAGAAATCTCGTCCCTCAAACTACTCTCCAAATGGGCCATCTCAGCCTGATGTTGCATCTCCAAAGGTACCCGAGACTCCCGCTCCTTGACTAACTCAGCCTCGGCAGCCCTCAACTGAGTGGCGAGCTCCTCCCGAGCTGCAACCACCATTACCTGCTCTGCTTCGGCCCCGACTCCTACATGTTGAGCCCTCCTCATCTCAAGGTACATAATGCGGAAACTCTGCTCTAACTCCTGGAGGAGCGAGTACAAGAGATGTCCCCCAGGTAGTCTCGAAGCCTGCCACGCTTGCAACATCTCGGGAGTCTCCACTGAAGGCCATCCTTGAAAGAGAAAGCATCTCTCGAACTCCCCCACTGTGGCCAGTGAGGAATGCAATACTGCGGCTCACGGCCCATGCTGCAACATCCACACCTGCGGCCCGCATAGAATCAGCTAACTTCTGGCCCACCTCAAGCATCATGTTGCCAACCTCCGAGATCTCTACCATGTAGGCACCCATGGCCACCAATTCAGTCTCTGGCTCGGGCTCAACTACGGACTGTGGTGGATTTTTACCCTTCGACCCCGCATTCTCGCCCTCAGACCGGATGTCCTCCGCAAAATGCAAAGTTCTCACATTGCATTCCTCAACATCTACCACCTCTTCACCTGGTGACGGCAATTGCCTCTGTCTCGATGGAGAAGGAAGCGGTCTGATGGGTTGCATGGGAACTAACTGGAACTGGTTGAGCCACGCATCCACTGTATCAGGAGCACCTCCAGACACGACTGACTCCATCCCTCCCTTCAGAGCCTGTGTCTTTCTAGTGCCCACACCGACCCCTGGAAAAACTACTATCTGCCCTTCGGGCTGAATCTCCGGAGGTGGCACCTTTTCGACTAGCTCTACCTCTGCTGGTGTTGGCTAGACCCAAGGAGGAAAAGAGTCACTGGTGTGCGTATCTGCCCAAAACTAGGTATGGGTACTCAAGCGGTCGTGGGCATATTCTCCGACAGGAGTGTCAGTGCTAATAGAATTCTTCCCTCCAAGGGGGCGGCCTGTGTGGAAGCAACCAAATCTCCTACGGGCTCAAACCCAGCCCGGTCTGCCAATCGAAAACTGTCTCCACTACTTACCCTAGAAGACTCCTCAAACTCCTCCACACTATCTGTAATGTCCCCTTTCTAGAATAAAATTTAATGATAATAAGAATTAAAATATTCTATATGATAGATAATTAAATAATATTAAATATTCTCAAAATAATAAATTTAATAAATAATAATAATACTAATAAATAAATAAGAAGCAATTAAAGATGATTAACATCTTAATCATATATGAAATCTAACAATTGACACATTTTCATGAATTGATTTAATATTTATATTAATAAATAATTAAATATAAATATTTGATCATATATTATTATTATATACTATCATTATTCATTAAATATATTATAATATAAATATATCATCACAATATAAATATTATATATATTTAACATACAACTATTCAATATATTATCATAATATAAATAACAAATAAATTTATATATAATATAATACCTTTTTAGCATCGCATATCCTAAAAGACTACTTATGCAGCCTTTGAGACACAATATTTTCAAATCCATATGAAGGGCCACATTTCCCCTCACACGGGTATTAAAGGAAAACAAACGTATGAGGGGCAGGGAAGGAAGATTATTCATGAATCCAGTCAGCAGTCAAAGACTCTGACCCAGTCAGCAGCAAAAAGACTAATCTAGTCAACAATAAAGTCACCAAAATATTCAGAGAGGAAATTAGACTTTATTGGTTTACTGGCAAACATCATATAACAACAAATGTATGTTGTACATTATCTTTGATTCAATAGTATTTCACCGAATATTATATTGGAAGTCATTCAGAATAAGGGACCAATATTTGGTCCAATAAATAAACTATAGAAGTGGTACCAACTTAAAATTATGGTATTGAATAGCAACATGGAAGATTAAAGAATATAGAATAGACTTGTATTGATCAGAAGGTAGAGAAGGAGATTACGGAGAAATAAGAAAAGAAGACACGGTCAGCATTAAGGCAGTGGCAGTGGAAGAAATAAATAAGGTATGCATAATTATAAGGTTGTTTTGAGTTATATATATACGGGAATTCATGTCAAAGATAATTGAAGTACATTCAGATATAGATATATATAGATGTGTGATACACACACACACACACACACATATATATATATATATAAATATATAATATTAAAATTGATATTCTGTAAATCAGAATTACATGTGACCCTGATTTTTAAAATGATAAATGGATGAATATATAGACAAAAATAACTCTTAAGGCTTATATTCTGATTTTTATAATTATTGTTCATATGTATTGATTCAGCATTCTCCGATAAAATTCTTATTTTTCTTGGCTTATACATTTATAAGTATATGCACTAACTAGTTATGATGATATAGAGATCATATGGAGTGAATTTTATATTCATTAAGGATTGATCATATATCTAGAGGGGACTAATGGAGATTGTTATAGCTTCCTTAATCTCGAGATTGTTATAATCTCACGTAGGTAGTATATATATTGATATCAGTCATATGCATATGCGTAGGCTTGGATAACGTCTATCGTTTCCAAGAGAAACTTAGGAGCAGTGCTCTATTGGAAGGCGTGTCAATAGTCCGGGTTGCTTAGAATGGATCCTATATCCTTCGAGCAGAGAACCTGGAATCTTGTGAAGCCCCACCTAGAGGCAGCTCTTAAGATCAAATCCCCCTTACTAACTTAGAATATAGAGATAATGGGTTGAATATTATATATTATCTTCTACTAATGATGGTTTTGCAACGGAACTTATATAAGGAGAACAAGACGGGACATTACACTATCGCTCCCCATGCCATCATCTCCTTCCAACTCGGAGGCTACCACCTAAGATTTCCTCTTCTGACCCAACTATGTACCCCCAGTACCCAAGTGTCGCCAGTAAAAAATCGGTGGTTCTTCTGGCACCAAGGTTCCCTACGGCTGTACCTCCAACTTCTCTGATGGGACCTGCTGACGAGTGGCGTCCAAAAAGAATCCAATAGCATAATGTGGCATATAGAATGTTTTACACTGCAGCATCAGAAATTCATACATTCGTTCTGCGAGTGTAGTCCAATCATACACAATCCCATTTTTGAGACCATTCATCAGTAGAATCTGTGAGATGGCAATATCTGAAGCCCTACTAGACCCTGTCCACCAACTTTTAATCACATCCATGATAGCACGCCACTCCCTGGTTGCAATGAATGTCTTCTTGATGCCTCGTCCCTTGGAAGCGGAAGCAACTGAGTCCATTTATGCAAGTGACAAACCTCTCGAAACTAGTAATATCCACTTCACTTTCTCTTCTCGATCCATTTTCTTTGGTTTGGTTGCAACCTTCTTCCCGTGCCTGCCTGGAATACCAAAGACTCTGGTAAAATCAGTCGCGGCAAATGCAATGGTGATAGAAAGGTCGCAATAGTTGAAACTATTGGTTAAGCTAAACTTGTCGAAACTATCAATCATTATCCGCAGTGCCCCTTCATATTCTCGAATGCAAAATAAAGGCATCTGTATGCCCTAATGCACTTCTACTCGTCGGAGTTGCCCCTTTGTGAAATCATCTTCAGGTGTCTCCTGCCACCATTGTCTGCACTCTACTCCATTCAAACCCTCGAATGTCACAGTCTGCGGTGTGACTGCAGCTTTATGGGCTGGCATATCTACTCTGGGCCTCAACTTTTTATTGGTTGTATCTGCTTTGCCTGCAATTTTCACTCCTGAGGGCAACACTCGCTTGTCTTTTTCCATGGCTGGTGATTGTTGTAATTGTCTCCTCCAATTCAGTTTCTTCTTTCCTGTATCCATTAACGATTTTTCCCTTTGTAGCTTTGTGCAATTTAAGATAAACGTATCAATCCCTAACCACCTATGTGTTGTGTACGGCTCTTGCTTGTACGGCTCTTTCTTAAAAACTCCTCCTGACTGCTTCCTCTTGACGTAGGACCCAAACTTGATTTGCTGCTCGAAAGTCACCGTACGATGTACGGCCCACACATAAATATTAGTCCTGCCATATGGTGTACGGCCAACACACGTCCTCTCTTCGTTTGTATGGTGTAGCACTTCCTCTCTTCGTTCGTACGACGTACGTAGGTGTGCTCTTTTTCTACTTCCCTGGCGCTTCCTTCGTTCGTACGGCTAGATTCCTTCCACACGGGGTACGGTCGACCTCCCTTGATTCTTCCTTCCGTACAGTGTTTGACTGGCAGTTTGTGAGTTGTACACTTTATATGCCGCTCCAAAAGACAGCCCACACGAGGTTGTACGGCGTGAAGCCGTACGGTCGTACTTTAAATTTTTTTAAAAAAATTAAATTTTTTTTCTTCCTTACGGTCATTTTTTTTTTTTTTTTTTTTTTTCTTGAGGGAAGGTTTTAATCCTTCAATGAACCAACGCTTTTTCAGGCCATCCGTCAACTGGCTTTCCATTTTTCCCACCAATTTCTTCAGGCGACGGTCGTACCCTAGGACAATTTTGTCCTTTGCTTGTTTGGTGTTATAGATTGCTGCCACTATTTCGTTATCATCCCTGAGCAGTCAGAATTCTGCCTGGAATTCCTTTTTGAGTTCTGCCCATGTAGAAATTTTGGTTGAATCCGTATCAGAGAACCAGTCAACAGCCACTCCGCGCAACGTTGTCGGAAACTGCGTCTTTCATTCCTCCTGGTCCGCGACTCCGTTGGCAGTCCAGATTGTTTCACATGTTTTGCAATGTCGAACGGGATCTTCTTTCCCGTCGCCTGTGAACTTGGGCAATTTTTGCTTCTGCACCATTGTAACTCTTGTAGTTGTTGGTTGTATTGGTACTCCCGAGCTTGGTATCCCCAAACTCGATGCGTTTGGTACCCCCGCGCTTGGTGCCCCCGAACTGCTAGAAATGTTCAAGCCTGGTAGGTTGCTTTGATTCCCATGCCCCTTTGTCCCTTCGACACTTGTGGCAACACTGGTATCCTCAGCTCCTCTACCCTCGGCTTCTTCCATCTCCTTCGTTCGGGCCTCCCTTGCCTCTGCTGGAGGGGTTAAGGTTAAGTTCCCAAACAGGCCTCTTGTTTCTTCAATAAAATCCTCCTCATTGCTACCGACGGCCTCGCCTTCACCGACCACCTCTTCGGGTAGTCCCTCTGCGAGTCTCCTCAACCCTCATCTCCTTTCTACTTGTTGTTGAACTGCTAATGCTTTTTGTGCAGCCTCGCACCCTTCTACTTGTTCTTTCAAATTCCTATTTTATTTAACTGGTTTGGCATAAATATGTTCCTTATACATCCCAAAGAAAACAACAAATGATGAAATCCCGAACACTTTTATTAATAAAATCCAGAACACTTTATTAATTCATATTCGTGTACAATATGTGTCACCCTTCGGACATAATCATATCGCTCTGTGTTCTCCTTTATTCATATTTTTCTTTCGAACTTTAGTTCATGCTTCCCTTACGACAATTTTGCTCTTTCTTCTTCCTCCTTTCGGCGATAGTAGTCCGCCAGGATTTGTTGCCTTTGATTCTCTCAGTTCACCTCTTCTTGTTGGTTCTGAAGGGCAAGGAATGTTTGCGCCAGCAACTGAGGGAGACGGCACATCAAATGATCCACGGCGGGACTAACTCTGAGGGCAGTCCACATGGCACTCTCTGGTACTCCCTCGCGTGTTGCCTCTTGTCAGACATGAGTTTCGATGGATGCCTGGAATAGCGAGACGAAGTCTGTTGTAAGTGCCCATTCACCCTCGAATAGTTTTGTATACTCGTCTTCCTCACTAGTTCTTCCACCGCAATCTACTGGTTGCCCCATGATTTTCCATGCGCCATCCGCACCTCGTCACTTCCCGAAATCGTAGAGGCAACGATGCCAAATGTTTACCTCCTACGGCAAATGGGATTTAGTGCATACTATTAAAGGAAATTATAACAGATAGTAAGTGCAACAAGATATCAAAGAACTGCCATATAGTCCATTAATCTAAGTTGTCAGTTCGGATTCCGGTACGGATGTGGGTTCGAGATTCGGGTTCGAAATTCGTCCAAAAAATTTTGAGGTTGGGTTAGGATTCGTTTTGGGTTAGCCTGTACAAGATTTTTTTTTTAAATATATATATATATATATATATATATATATATATATATATATATATATATATATATATATGCAGCAGCAAATAAGTTCATACACCGCTATGCTAATAAATTAATAATAAAGCAGCATAGCAAAATACACCAGCAAATATATTAAGTTTTAACGTTTTAGTCCAAATGACATAATAAAATGCCAAAATACACCACCATATCAATGTTTTGGTTCAAAATTTAAAAAAAATAATGTCAACATTACTAATGAGCCATCAGTGATCAAATATCAATGATCATTAAAAATCATCAAACAAATCATTATCAATCTGATGTTGCAGATTAGAAGCAACAAAAGTGCCACTAGCATCGCTACAAGCAATGTTAGGCTCAGCCTCTGCAGCAGCCTCAACATCACTAGGTAGCTCAACATCACTAGGTAGCTCATCACCATCATCAAGTGCGAGTGCAAGTGCATCAAGTGAGCAATCGAATCTTCCAACTCTGCACGCTCTGGTTCAACATCCCAATGCCTTGCCTCCCCTTTTTTGTAAGCATTTGTGAGCCTCAAGTTTGAATGCACAAATACCAAGTTATCTGCCTTCTTGGAATTTAGTCTATTGTGTTTTGTTAAGTGGATGAAGGAGTATGTGCTACAATTCCTCTCAGATGAAACTAGCAACCTATCAAGATTTTCAATTTTGAAATTAGATTTAAGAGTTTTGAATAAAAATTTTAAAAATACAAATTCAATATTCATCAACAAGAATTTAGAAATTAGAATCTTAAGATTTAAGAGCTTACTTGTCATAAAATTTTGATGGCAATGGGTTGTAGATGCTGGTACATTTGTCCATGGAAGTACCACCATTTATGAGCATCATCATCTTTCTTGTCTTCAAGAGCATCAAGACCACAGTCATCAATGCTTGCGAAACTCATGAATTCAGAACTCACTGTAGGTCGTATGTGCTCGGGAAAGAGTCTTCGAAGGGTTGCCTTGTACCTGTGAGCAACTTCAGGATCTCTGTATGGGGCAACTCTAGTGGTACTCTCCTTGAGGATCGACTGACTATAGAATCTGGGGCTCAATGCAAAGGAAAGAAGATGCAAAGGGGTAATCATTTTGTTCTATCTCTCTACCATGATTATATGTAGTTCCTTGAAGAACTTTTCTTCAGGATCTTGCTCTCTCTCATTTAGGATCTTTTTAATATCTTCAATCATGGAGTCTATGCCATCATATACCTCACCCAAGCAAGGCCTATCCACATCAGTGTATCAGATCATGCTCAATATAGGCTCAGTGAACCTCAAGAGGTACTTAGCACAATCCCACCAAGAGTCATCTATTATCATTGCCTTTATGGCAACTGCCTTGGTACTATTAGATTGCTTCCATATGCTCCAATTAGCATTGATTACCATTCTAAACAATGCGTCTTTAACCTTCAGAAGGCATCTCAAAACAATAGTGTTGGAGGCAAAGCGGGTCTCAACAACCTATTTTAAAACCAAAACAATAATAAAGTAAAAATTAAAATCAAGATGAAAATGCCCATATCACAACATAGAAAGTTTACTAAACTAAACGTAAAGTCTAAATTTCTTAAACATATTTATATTTTTAAAATAATTTAACTTACCTTCAAGAGCTCCAATTTCGAGAATTGTATGAATATGGCTTGCGTCATATGGTGGTTTGTGATGAACCTTTGGATCTCTTGTGCATCTTCGTACATTTTTTTGATCCAACCAACTTTAGTGCCAATTTTTTGCAACATTAAGTTGAGAGAGTGGACGGCAGAAGGTGTCCAAAAAATGTGTTTGAAGCACTCCTCAACCAATAACCCGGCAGCCCTACAATTCTTGGCGTTGTCAGTTATTACCTGAACTACATTTTGAGGGCCAACTTGCTCAATGGCTTGAATGAGAATATTTGCAATGAAAGGACGGTCCTTCACCTCCCCTTCACAATCCACAGCTTTCAGAAACATTGCACCTCTGGTGGACACTTCAATAACATTGACCAAAGGACGATTTCTTGCATCTTTCCATCCATCGGATACTATGGTCACACCTGTTTCGATCCATGAATCCTTGATGGGCTGCATGAGAGCCTCTACATGGATCACCTCTCTATCCAATAAAGTGGTGTGCACCTTCTCATAACCCGAGCCCTTGAACCCCTTTGGAGCCTCATTAGTTGATCTTATCATTCTTTGTCAATACGGTGAGCGGATAACATTAAATGACAATCCATTTGCATAGATGCATCTTGCTATGTCTTCCTCACTAACGTCTCTAGCTTCATTCTGGAATGATATTTCCAAGGGCCCCTTTGCTCTCTTATTTGTCACCAGTTCTTGACGTGCACGCAAGAATGGATGGCCCTCTGCTAGTTCAGTGGGATTGGAAACTGAAGTCATAGATGATGCTTTTGTTTTGTTTCTAAACATTTGCAAAGGATGAGAATTTGCATTCCCATCTGCTTCGTCTGCTTGTTTTTGCTCTTGTATATATTTGTTCACAATGTGGTTTGGAAGAAGGGTTTTAGGTAGCACCCGATTAACTCTTGGCTTCCCTGTACAAAATTTAATGCCTTTATGAGGAATAAAGCACAAATGTGCTTTCACCCTACTATAAGAGCTACTAGATTCCTCTTTGCAATGACTGCAAATGCACAATAACCTCCTCCACCTGGCATGGGTTTAACCATTTCCACATATTTCCATAGTGAAGAGCATCTGTCTGTTTTGAAGCGGGAGTTTCCGGTGCTAGAAACACTTGCCATCCTTTGAACCTACAAGACTACAAACAACACAAAGCAAAAAAAACAAAATGAAACTAAGGAGCTCATTTCACCTCTAAATATTTAGTATTTACAAAAAACATGTTAAAATTCACCTCTAAAGTTTTTTGTAAAGTTCACCTCTAAAGTTTTTTTTACATTTTTATTTTTTTTACAAAATGAAAATTGAAATGATGAAGATGCATATTCATCTGCTGGCTGAGAAAGTTTTTTTTCCATGTTTTTCACAGTCAACAGATGAATATGCATCTTCACTTTTCATCATTTCAATTTTTATTTTGTAAAAAATTTTAAAAATGTAAAAAAAAACTTTTAAAAACAAACAAAATATTAAATAAACAAGTTAAAAAAACCTACCTATAGCTGCTAGAAGACCAAAAGACTGTAACAGTCGTGCGAGAAGAATGTCAGGACCAGACACTCGCTGCTAGAAGACTGTAACTGCAATTGGAGAAGACTGTAACTGTCGTTTGTAACTGCTAGAAGACTGCAACTGTATGAAGAATGTCATGTCATGTATGAAGAATGTCGTCACGATAAAGCATAAAAAGATAAATATAAGAATGTTATGCCGTCACATTTAGGGTTGTACTTGTCGTCACAAAAGGTTAAAAAACTTCATTGAAAAGTCTATAACTTTCAATAACCGACGTCCAATCAAATTCAACGCAAATTCGATCCAAATTCCATCCGGGCTCGCGCGGGCATTTTGGAAGTCGGTCAAATTCGTTCTAAATTCCCATAGGGTCTCGATGACAGAGTTCCGAGCGAATGTCTCAGTCAAAATGCGAATTTGGACTGAATTCGAATTTGGACCGAATTCGAATTTGCACAGAATTGACTCAACTTTGGGGTTGAGGAGGCGAATGTGGTAACGTAGCCATTAATCATAACCAAGTTACATCCAATGTAAGCATAACATAATATCATCAGGTTGTGTCCCTTCTCTTCCATCTGAGAGAGTACATATGTCACCCGAAGGGGTGCGACTGAAGCATCGCGACATAACCACTTACCCTTCAGCCGGTAACGACCAAGGCTAACAACTTAATTAACATAATACTCTCGTACATACAAGTTTACGACCAACAATCTTCTCCTGAGCTAGCTCGTTTTCCAACTCGACCACTCTCGCCTGCAAGGCCACCTCTCGTTCTAGTGTTAGAGTATTCTCATCATGCCTATCTACCCATTTGGAATGTGTGGTCTACCCCATTCCTCCAACATCTTTGTAGTCTCCGTGTAGGGCCATCCTCGAGCTGTGAGGTGCTCTGCGAAATTCTGCTCACACTCCTGCATGAATCTCACAAGCCTCTCTGCCTCCATCATGAGGGAGCCTATGTCCAATTGCATGGAGAGGTCTGCCACCCCTCGTGTTGCTACCGACATCCCCTCCAGCTTTGCAAGGAATAGCTAAATGGATGCTCTGAACCTTAGAATGGAAGCCTCCTCTTGGGTGGCCTCTGGCACAATGTCTCCACCAAGGTCTCATTTTACCCCTTCCCCCTAAAGCATTATGTTCCCCTGCTGAGTGCTCCCCTCCTCTACCTCAACCTCACCCTGTAGGGCCAGTGGCGCCTCCTCTGTCTGCCTCTACTCATCAGTGTGTTGTGCCATCAATAGGGTCAGTTAGGGTGGTGGGATGTCGTCAACCCCCTATCTCTAACTTCTCCAAGAGGCTATCCTCTACGTGTCCATACCAGGTATATCTCCCCCGTCCTGGTCTCCTGCATCCTGGACATTAGTGGTATCCTCTTCTCTGTCCCTGTCTACACCTTCACCTTCGGCCCTCGGACCCTCGGCTGTAAACCTGTTAGCGTAGGAACTATATCCTCCATCATAGGGGTTGCACCCTCCACTGTAGGGAAGGTAACTGTGGTGGTTGGGGTCACAACTCCAATGGTAGATGCAGGTGCGGGTGCCACCACCAGTGCGATGGGAGTGGCCCGCTCAATGCCTCGTGAGGTCGCCAAGCGAAGGGTGGTGGGCCCCACTCAATGTGCCCTCAAGTCTACTACCCTGTGTATGATGCTCTAGACATGGCCCCTCTATTGTGACCAAGTGTGCCATGGGTGGAAACTATGCGAGGGCAAATACGATTTTGGGCACTGTAGACCGCTTCACACCCTAGTCAGCTATAACTAGTACAGACCTCTCTATGCTCTCTAGTACGGCCTCTGCTACTGGTACAGCCTCTAGTACTAATACGGCCTCCAGTACCGGTATGGAGTCAACTGGTACGGTACTCTATGAACCTGCCAATCCTTCCTCCATCTCCCATACTTCATCCTCTCCACTTACAGCCTCCTCTACCTGGGCATTGCCTCCATGGTATGGTTCCATGCGGAACCCCTCCTCAGCCATACTCTTACTCTGCGAAGAGTAGACTGCCACTGCCTCTTTGTAAGAACCCCAACAGATTCTAACTTTGTCAAAGCACTGATTTGCTATGAAAATGATATATATGACTGATTTTTGAAAATAAATATGCAGTTCCTTGAATTTTTATAAAATATTGCCAGGGAAGATAATGACTTTGCATTAAAGTAATTCTGAAACAATTTTCCAATGCATGAAATTCAAGAAATAATTATACCAATTGAGAAAAAGGTATTTTTATTTGCCAACAATTTATTTGCAAATATTTACAATGGTCAAAACATGCATCAACAATTCATTTAATTCAAAACAAAGAAACCTGGAGTTGTTCGTATGCAGTCATAGACCTCCAAGAATGTATCACAGCCTTTAAATAATATCCACAACTAATGCCAAATGTCAGCAGCCAGTAATTGGGGCTCTCACAACTCAAGACAAGCCCTCACTCCCAAACGTAGGCCCTTGTAAATAAATCGCAGCCTCTAATTTATGAATACCACCTCTCTAAGCGACCTGCGGCTGTCAAGAATTTCCAAACGCAAACCTTTATATGACTGCGATCTGCATTAAAAATAATCACTACAAGCTGTTCTGGTAAATAATGAAGCATTCAAACCCTTAATTCTGCAACAATAAATTCATTCTTGTCCTCTGGATGAACCCAACACTTGACATAATTCGTTGCGTGTTTCACCAATTCACTATGCTGAAAAACTTAGAAGAATTCACAATTCTTCAAGCTCGAAATTTGAAACCCTTGTTTCAATTACTTCTCCACACAAACAAAAGCAAATGCACAAGTCATAGAATGAATTTTTATTTCTCTCCAAGGCTCTTATAATATTTCACCATGAATCTTCATTAGCAAGGCTATTTAATGATTTTGATATCTGCTTTTATAATAATGAGTTGACTTTAAAATATATCATTGATTCATTAATAAAGCACACTTCTAATCAATGAGTATTAATTACTCATTACCCTCAACATGGCCCCCACTTTATTATAACATCAATTTATAACTTTATAATATAACTTAAATAATTAACATCATTAAAGGCCATTAAAATATTAATCTCATTGAATACTCATTGTTTTGATGAACTGTCTGAACCAAAGAGTCAACCACTGCATCCTTGGTCCATATGATTGCCTTGCTAAAAATAGAAAGGACCCTTCTCAATCAACATCTGACTTACTATAAAGGGCCTTACATTGCTGCCACTCAATGCGCAATACCTTCAAAAAGTTTTATTTCCAATGCCTTTACTCTTACAGATTTTTGAAATTTTCAAGCCCTTTGTATATGTAATTACATGTTACTTTGCGTGCAATAGAAGATGCAATCATGCCCAAAATCTCCGGTTTCATTTTGTGTAATGTCCCCGTCATTAAATAAATAAAATAAAATAAACTTGTATTGGGTCTCGGTCGATTTAGCTTATCCCGAACCCTTTTTTTTTGTTAGCGTAGGGATTAGGGTTGCCGCGTCGGCTTTATTTGTACACCTCCGGGGTTTTCCCGACGGGTATTTATGACCGGCTTTTAGGATGTATTTCTCATGTTGTGATTTGATATTTTGTTTGTATTTGCGAATTCCTGCTGGAGTTCTGCTCTTCGCCATTTCGGAGGTGAAAGATCCTCCCTACTTGGTCTTCCGCAGTTTCGGTGGTATTCAGCCCTCACCCTATTCTGCTTGCTTGTATCGGAACTGGCAAATCCGAAACACTATTAATTGATTCAAATAATACTTCATAGACATCATATTCGATCGATGTATTGTTCTGTCGAAAGGAAATC